>OZ038476.1:21832713-21845213 GCA_964036315.1 Acanthosepion esculentum | reverse complement strand
TGAATTTAAAAATAAATAATAATCATATTTTTTTATCAGTCCTCATATCTGTCCTGTGAATACTGGACAATATCTTCACGCATGAAGCAACGGAAATGTGGTTATCCAGAAGGAGAGAACCATAGAGCGAACATGCGCGCAATGGCGAAGTACCAGACTCAATGGAAACAAAAGGGAAACTTATACTTAACATCAGGAAGAGACAATTGAAATGTCTAGCGTATATAATGAGGAAAGAAGGTTTGGAAAATTTTATACTCACGGAATTGATTGACGGCAAGAAAGTAAGACGAAAACAACGCAAAACCAACCTGACGACCTTGAGTGAATGGATAGCGGTGCTGTGTTTGGGTGCGATAGCAAAAAGAAAAAATATTAAGAGCTACAAAGGATAGGAAATTATGGAAAGCCATGAGCTGCAATGATATATACAAAAAGATACAAAATATAGAAAAGAACATAAAATAAGGATACGTTTTCTCACTGAATTCATTTGAAATATACAATGCAGCGGAGCGAAGAGAACGTGAAGTCCTAACAGTATTTATTTTTAGCAGGTACAGTTTTAGCAAGATAAGATACTAGGATACGTGTTGATAGCAAACAAAAAGAAAACAGTAGGGACTCCTAGACACTGTAGTAAAAGAAAGCGAAAAGAACAGAATAATCATCAATTTAAAAAAAAGTTTTTATTTGAACAAAATATCTATAAACAACTTTTTTTTTTGCTATCCTCTGCCAGCCGCAATGATGCAGAAAGCATTACCTCGCATTATCTCCAGTGAGACACGCTGCAAAAGCCACTTCGTTTCGCGAGGCCTGAAACCTTAATCGAGACGCAATCCCGCCAAAAACTCCGACGGAACGCCATCGAACGAGGGCCAATAACCTCAGAAGTCTCCTTGCCACTGAATTAAAAAATAAATCTCTCCACAAGAGAAGAATATTTAACTATTTTTTTCTCTCCACAAGAGTAGAATATTTAACTATTCTTTTCTCTCCACAAGAGAAGAATATTTAACTATTTTTTTCTCTCCACAAGAGAAGAACATTTAACTATTTTTTCTCTCCACGTCGCATGCGACAGACGTCGGTTAACCGCGGAGCTAATCGAATTACCGATCGAAAATGCATCGGCACAGGTCATATTCCAAATCAACGACTTCCCCACTTTAAAAAGGAAAATGGTAACCCCATCTGGCCGCTTTCCATCACCACGGTCGAGGCCTACGGGCTCGATTGAGATGGGTACCCATCTGCACCCAGACCTATTCGCCTGTATTTGCTTAACATCAGAATAGGTCTGTTAGCAAAAGGGTCAAGCGGAGATGGGAGTTACAAATTGGAGACGCCAGACTCAATCGATTCTGGGATATATTAAAACAGTAGACGAAAAAGTTGACACATAAAACTGAAGATGCATTGCAGTAGATAAACGTGACATGCAGAAAAGCTTAACAAAATATTAAGGAACAAAAAGGTTTTGTTAGAAACACAATATCGAGTGCTGAACTGTGTGTGGTCATATCAATCCTTCGATTGAGCAGTGAATTTTGGAATCCATTTGTTTCGGCATTCACCCCTAAATGATGACAGAGGAAGAAAAGCGATAGAGATGGCAACAGATGTGCTATCTTTTGAAAGGATTTTAGGAATATCACGGACAGACGGGCGAATAATTGCATAAGTTCATCAGTTGGAATTTCAGGATACGTTATGCGAAAAGAGAGCTTAGAGAATTTGACGATCTCTCGGCATATTGAATGAAAAAGAGCCAGTGAGAAAGAACGATTAACCTACCTAGTGAGCTTTTGTAAGTTTATAGCAGAAAGTGTACTGGGAACAGTGGCCTGCATAGGTCTAGTAGAGCCCGTGGCGAGGATTGTGACTGGCGTCCCCTACGCCAAATAAAATCGCAACAAATAAACACTTACTTCTACAAAGAAAACAATTTAAAATTTGACATTACATTAGAAAATATAATTTTAAATATGAAACAAAGGTTAATAAATAATTTCTAGCAATTGATTTTTCATTTTTTTCTTAAAAAACGTTTTAAATTTCTTTAAAATAGAGTTAACAAAAAGAAAAGACAAGTACACTTATATTTATGTTTTGTCCCTGCGCTGGTAGTATCACGGCTACGACTAGCTTGGACCGGCTCTGGCCTGGACCAGCTATGACAAGCCAAGACCAGCTATGACTAGCTTAGACCAGCTCTGACCAGCTTGGACAAGCCAAGACCAGCTTAGACCAGCTCAGACCAGCGGCCCGAGTAAAAACACTTGGGTCCCCACGTTAAAAACTGACTTTGTGTCAAAACCTGACTCAGTGGGGGTCAAGTAAATAAACCAGCTATAACTAGTTTAAACCAGCTCTGACCAGCTTGGACAAGCTATGACCAGCTAAGACCAGCTTAGACCAGCGGCCCGAGTGAAAACACTCGGGTCCCCACGTTAAAAACCGACCTTGTGTCACAACTTGACTCAGTGGAGGGGGTCAAGTAAATACACTTATATTTATGTTGATGTCAAATTTCCTTTGATTTTTCAGTTGTTAGTCTGAAAGAAGTTGACTCTCTTTTCTTTTCATATGCCGTGTCCTTTCAGGACGTAGGCAGTCATGGCTCTCCATTTAATACCGAAAATATTTTTATTATTTGTAATATTTTTTTCCAAAAATGTATTGTTGGTAATATTTCGTTCTTTATCAAATATGTACTACAGGTAATAATTTCTCCAACAAGTATTGCTGGTATTAAAACCTATTCTCATACATTCATAGATTTTTTTTACCCCTTTTGGCGGGATTTAACTATTTGCCCATTGCTGGGACCCTGACAGGTACTACCACAGGGGCGGAGTGGACTTGGGAACACCAGCAATTAAGACGTGGTTCCACGCTCCTCAAAACCTCCCCATAGTACAATTGAAAGAAAGATCTACTTCTACAAAGAAAACAATTTAAATTTCTGAGAAAAAGCGTCGAGTCCCAACATTGCTGAGAATTTTTTTTTTTAAATTTTTAGAAGCCGATTTTTTTTTTTAATAATAATGGGTATAAAGTAATTAATATTAACAAAATTTAAATTTTCACATTACATTAAAATATAATTTTTAATATGAAAAAAGATTAATAAAAAGAATGCTAACAATTGATTTCTCTTTTGTTTTTCTTAAAATTACGTTTTAAATTTCTTTAAAATAGAGTTAACAAAAAGAAAAGAAAAATAAACTTACATTTTTGTTGATATCAAATTTCTTGTGGTTTTTCTGGTTTTAGTCTGAAAGAAGTTGACTCTACGAGGATGAAAATGTAACTATTTCAATAATAACTAAAAATCTTCTTTTACTAGTCTTTGATTTTATGGCATTCTATCTCTGCACCGACCCTTTATATCGTCATATACTTTCTTTTCACTACCAGTTCACAGACATGAAAAATCAAAGTGAAAGAACTGACGCCAAAATATTGGACTTCTCACATAGGTGTGAAAAAACTTTAGATTCAAGTAGGTACCAGCAGCCAAATATAGACATTTTAAAACTAAAATTAAAAACTGTTTTATTTATTTCTAATATCTAATATGTACATTTGCGAATTAAAAACAAAAGGTTATGTTTCTTCTTCTTTATCCCTGTCTTTGTTGCAATAAAAATAATATACTCCATCGGATGTGCCGCTCCCAGGTAGTACCGCTCGGGGCAACCGCCCTGTAGCCCCCATCCCTGTACGCCTCTGACTAGGAAGGATAGTAAAACATTGCTTAGTGCTGCTAAAAGAGGAAAATGTTAAAAGCCAGTACAGTAGATACGGTAAATAACTGAAGAACTATCAACAAATTCTTTTAACATTTTTTATCTTTTTTTAATTTTTAACTAGCCTAGAAGCCAGCCTTCGGGCGGACTTTAGGCTTTTGAGACTTCAGCCTTTTACCTTCAGCGTCCTATCTACGTAATAGTTATAAGAATTTTAAAATTATTTTATTTTTATTCGACACCTTAATTCGGCATAATCTTTCTTCGTATACGCAAATGATCTCCGTAGTTTGTTGACATTATATTGCGCGCAATCCTTATTTTCCATTAAAATCGTTATTCTTCATGATCACTTCGCATACAGTAACTCTTGAAAGACATTAGGGAAACCGAACTATGTAATATTTCGAATACGTCACAGTACGCGTGCTAGGAAAAGAAAAAAAATAACAAATGAGCAACTAACCGTACCCTGCTTAAGTTGTTATTACAGTTTAATTCGAGACGATATCAAACGCAATTGCAATGAAATGCGAAATTAAATTTAAACCTTTAATTAAAGAATTGATTTTGAAACTTTTCATTCTGTTCGCGATGTAACTTTAACTTTAAATCAGTTATATATTTAATTTTTAATCGCGCGTTACTTCAGCTTCGCCGAGATCGAAGAATGAAGATTTATTCGTAAAAATTTACAAATTGTGGCACAAGGCCGAAAAAGGGGTGGGGGTGAGGCTGGTCTTAACTAACTATCCTATACCTAGCTAATCAGATACGCGACCCATTCATACATTACAATTGACACATTCACCACAAGAATTCGCCCGTCACCATTCAATCCTCCATACACCATAATACCACATCCTCACCAGGGGGGACCTACAAAAACGCGCCCCATACCATAAAAATTTGATGATAATAAGGTACATAAAAATCTAATCATGAAAGGTGAAAGGGGAGGGAGATGAACCCCATAATAAACTAAAAATTCAACAAATTTTTAAACTAAACATAATTGATGTTAGTAGGGCCCGTCCAACCCTCAAAATAGAGAGGCCGCTGTATTCTGCCCAGAGGACAAAATCAAGAAGCACTCTCGCTAAGGGAGTGGGAAAGAGATAAAATAACTTGGACATGGGGAAGAAAAAGGCTGATCCAGTTGAGATGAAAAGGAGGCCAAAACAAACTAGGGAGGTTGGGAATCTCGACTTGGATCATAACTAAAATGATGGCCGGGAAACAGGCCGGGAACAACACTTACTCATATTAACTAGGTACACTTAAGCTTGTCTAACCTAACCGAGGGGAGGGTTCCACAGGAAACCACCCCGATGTGACTTTGGTTGACTTAAAAAAGGAAATCAAGGCTAACCCCGTTCACACGAACCAAGCTCGCCTCTTTTACCCACCTTTCGCTGAAGACTGTCGAATGCAATCGTTTTCTATCAGTTCTAATCTTCATCTTGAGCTGATGCTCAAAGAATCGGATTAGATCCTGATGCGAAAGACTATTGCCTCGCAAGACTTCCTCCATTCGCGTCGTCCATATCACCATTCGAGCCGTGGCTAACAACGTTAGAAACACCATTCGTTTCACCCCGGAATACGGGGGCGACACATTGTCACACGCGTATGCGCGATCAATGGACACGAGTTCTTCGGGAGCGAGACGAGCCGTCAGCTCGCCGACATGGTCCCATAAGTGGCGGACCCGGGGGCAATGGTAGAAGGCGTGCGAAGCCGTTTCTTCTAATCCAAGGCCACACCGTTCACAGTCTGGCAAGTCCGCCAAGCCCCATATGAAAGCCTTGTCGTTGAGAGGCAGCCGATTCCGAGCCAATCGCCAGGTAAGCGAAAACTCAGGGTTACTGAGATAATCCGCCGCTGGCGCCCAAGACCAGTAGGAGCGATACTCCTCCTCCGAACAGTCGAGCGTATCACGTAGAGGATCCTTCGCGCGACCCTCCACTAATCCCTGATAGAAGACCTTCCTAGGCCGTGAAAGGCCACTGGACCGCGGAATAGCCCTCAAGGCTGACCGACACTCGCTGAGGAAAAGCGATTCATCTCGAGACCTACAATGGCGCTCGGCCTTCGAGATGGGGGGATTGATGGTAAGGCTAGGGAAGGCGTCCCTAACAATCCCCTCCAGAATCGGATCTCCTCTAGTCAATGCGCGGCGTAGGAAAGCCAGCCGAGAGGCACGGATGTGACTCTGCAAGTGTGGCATTCCCAGCCCCCCATGACACGGACGTTTGGTGCAGACTCGTCTGTCGACCCTGTTCGCATGTCCCCTCCATAAAATGGAGGATAGCGCTTGCTCGAGCGCCTTCTTCTGGGCCTTACAGAGAGGAAGTACTGACAAGCGATAAAGAATCAGGGGGAAAATGTATGTAACACACACCTCCGCCCTGCCCTTTACGGACAACCTCCGTCGATTCCAAGTCTTACCGGCAGAAACGACCTTTGCTAGTACTTCAGACCAATTTTTCTTCAGCTGGAGGTCGGGTCCAAACCACACTCCAAGAATGCGGACAGGACCGTCCGTCCAACCGAAGCGGCCTGGAAGATCACGCCCCTTCCAGGCACCTAACCGCAAGCCGGAAGACTTGTCGCGGTTTATCTTGGCCCCTGTCACCTTCTCGTACCGATCAAGAATGGATGGACAAGCATACACTGCGCTTTATTTATAGGGATGGTTTTTCAGTCCACAACCTTATATTATAAAATTACACTTCAGATACTGACGTCATATTTAAAAATTACACTTCAGATACTGACGTCATATTTACTTTATAAATATGACGTTTGTAAACTCGCGTATGTGACTAGAAATACGTAGATAAAAAAAAGTACTTCCTGAAAATATCTAAAATAACTGAATGTAGTTGTAGAAATAAGGTAACTAATAATAACAAAACAAAAGTCATTGAAACAAAGCAAGTTCAGTCGACTAATGATGACAATTCCAGAACAACGTGACTATAAACAATTTTTTCTATCCTCTGCCAGCCGCTATGATGGAGAAAGCATTACCTCGAACCGTCGCCAGTGAGACACGCTGCAAGAGCCACTCCGTTTTGCGAGGCTCGTCCCTTAATCGAGACGCAATCGCGCCAATCCTCCGAAGGAACGCCATCGAACGAGGGCCAATAACCCCTGAAGTCTCCACTGCCACAGGAGTAAAAAAAAAATCTATCAGCAAGAGAAGAATATTTAGATATTTTTTTATCTCTTCGTCTCGGGCGACGAATCCCGGCTCAACGGCGGACCTTATCAAATTACATTGTCTAAATTAGTCTTAATTTAATTATTATTAATTATGAATGAATTTTTAGATAAAAATGAAGAAAGGTTGACGAGGCTGCGCCGTAAGGAAAATAAAATTCCAAAATTTCCTCTTCACTATTTACATTATTCGGACTATTGTCCTCATCTTTGTCGCCATATATATTACAACGTTTCGGCCGTTGTACGCTCCGGCCTTCTTCAGTTGGTTGGAATGTCGAACTGAACCCTTTATTTCGCTAACTGGGGTAGACTGTTCTACCTCCACGTGTCATGTTTAATGGATGTCAGTTATCAGTTATCTCCTGTTAATTCCCCTCTCCAAGTTTACCATTGCCTTAACCGGTCATTGAACTCACACACTTTGGGTCCTGTCACTGGATCCAACTAACGCCTTTATCCACTGTGCCACTGAATGAAATAAAGGGTTCAATTCAACATTCCAACCACGAAACGAAGGCCCGAGCGTACAACGGCCGAAACGTTGTAATAAATATGGCGACAAAGATGAGGACAATAGTCCGAATAATGTAAATAGTGTACATAACACCTCATCTCAGAAATATAGACAGATAGTTTCCTGTTATTTTTAATTCTGTCCACAAGGCGGCGCCATTTATTTCGTCAAGTAAGTTTGTAAATATATATATATAAGTTAATTATTTATATCACACATAATATCATGAATTGAATTTATTAAGCCTACATACCAAAATAATTATGGATTTTTTTACTAATATTTACATACATCTAATTTTTCCGACGCTTTTACTAAAGTAGTCAATCTATGGCGATGAACAGACATCACGAATCGGAAATAAAATGATAAGTGATTGAAAATTGAAATATAAGTGAATATGTCAAACAAAATCTATTAATAATGGCTGATAACGCTTCATCTAATAAATGGGAAATCTCTCACACTTTCTTCCTCTTGCATACACACAAGCATACACTCGCAGGCAACTATAGAGACTTGAAAATTATACAGTGTAACCCGGATATAAGAGACCCGGATATAAGAGAAACCCGGTATAAGAGAGATTTTCTCTGGTCCCAAATTAGAGCCTGTGTTATGTATATATAATAGACCAAACCCGGATATAAGATACTTCTTCTCCGGTCCCGACAACTCTCTTATATCCCGGTTACACTGTACGTGATATTTTTTGGTTTGTGAGAAGGTCGTTACGTAGTGATGATCTTTGTTTCTAATGGCATTCTCTTTTACGCAGGAACACGACGAGACCTTATGACCTGCAGACTTTTGGTGCCACAAGAGTCCCCATACAGTTGTCAAGTCATTTGAGCGAAGAAAATTACAACAGTTTCAGTTCAGTCAAATCTCGAAATTATTTCGCTCATGTAATCTTTATAGAAAGACACACACATACACACACATATATATATATATATATATATATATATATATATATATATATATATAGTCTTAAAGTGTGCTATATTTATGGGGTAAAGTGCTCAGTATCAGAGATAGAGCGTGTGTAAATATAAAAGTGGACATGGAAGTCAGCACTTAAAGGCGACAGTCTGTTTCATGCTAGTGCAATCGCCTGACGATTGCACTAGCATGAAACAGACTGTCGCCTCTAAGTGCTGACTTCCATGTCCACTTTTATATTTATATATATATATATATATATATATATATATATATATATATATATATATATATATAAGATAATCCTAAGGAGACAGGCAAACCTACCTAGGTTTCACCTAAACGGATCGTCAGGGTAATTTGGTCAGTATACTCTGACGATACGTTTAGGTAAAACCTAAGTCGGTTTACCTGGCTCTTTAGGTTTATATTAGGTTTGCTCTAAATCGTGTATTGAGCGCTTTACGTAGTTATTTTTACTCGTTTTGCATATTTTGTTTTTCTTTGGACTCTGAACCCGAACTCAGGACGATTGTTTTTGCCTCAATTTCATGTTCTTGGTTCTTCCTTTTTTATTCCTCATTTTTCCTTGGGTACTGATTTGTTCTACTACAAGTCGAACTATCCAAAGTTTTTCCAAGTGAGTACCACCATTTACATGAACGTTTTAATGGAACACACACACACACACACACACACACACACACACACACACACACATATATATATATATATATATATATATATATATATATATACATATATATATATATATATATACATATATGCTACAGTTCAAAAGTTTGAAGCCACTCCAGAATTACCAATGGGTGAACTTGGCAGAAAAATGAAAAAAAATGTAAAACTCCTCTTAGAGTCATTGAAAAAAGAATGGATTCAATTATCAAACTTATACTTTGAGAAACTTTTGCATTGAATGCCAAAAATTTCAATATATCAACCAATACACGGACGAAACAATAATGATAGTCTGTTTTTGTTGCATGAAAAATTTCAAAGTAACGACTATCTCGTGTTTACGAGACGCGGAAGCGAAAATTGCATCGCAGCTCGTGACGTCACACATGACCACGCGAGAGTGAAAACGGGAAGTATTAAGTATGGGAAGCCGTTGGTATAAACCAATGGCTTCTGTTATCAATTATAGGCATTTAAGAATATTTGTGGAGATTTCAGAGTTTATTTTGTTCAGGTTAGGTTTCAACAGTTTTATGTATATAGCTTCAAGAATTTTTAGTTTTTGTTTATTGTTTTCATGTTTAAGTATAGTTGTGTTTTCAACGAGGATTTTCCGAAATTGTGTATGCGGCCAGGCATGTTGGTTTAAATGCCTGAAAATGATAGAGTTATCATTCAAATGTAGTCAAGCGTCGTGAAAGCGAGTTTGTGGTGTGACCAACATAAATATTATTTAATCCATTGGAGATACAATCTCCCAAAAGGCACTTGAATTTTTAAGCTTGTAGATAAGTCGCACACTAAGGCGAGCCGTAATCTAAGTTTCCTACTATGACGTATGAACTTTTGTTTTTTTACGATACCTTATTTTAAAATTATATCAATATTATATACACGATCATTGTATGTTTTATTTTGCTTTATAATGTCATATGCACATCCATAATCTAGTTTGGGATGATGTTCGAATATTTAATTCAACCACTATTATAGATTGAATTCGCTCGATTCCACTTTAGAGCTTTCTAAAACCTGAAACATTTAATTTTAATAATTAATTAATGGACCCAAGAATTACTTTCTATCCCACTAGACACATCAAAACAAAAAAAGCTGGGATAAAATAAAATGCGAGGCCAATTTTACTAATTTGAGGCTCTGTCTGGATCAGCATCGCCTCGCCTGTCTACTATCTGCTTCACAACCGAGTAGTGGCGCCTGGCTCAACGCAGTGCCCTCTTCATCTACCGGTACCCTTTTAGATGATGAGTGCAATCGGGTCGGAGTCGCAATCCGTCTTGGACTCAAATTATGTGAGCGTCACAGATGCAGATGTGGAGCCTCCATCGATGAGTTTGGTTTGCATCCTCTCTCCTGTCGTCGTAGTGCCGGCCGCTTTCCAAGGCAAGCAGCAATTAACGACATCATCAAAAGAGGTTTGGATGCAACTAGATTCCCTTCCCAAATCGAACCCGTAGGCCTCGACCGCGGTGATGGAAAGCGGCCGGATGGCATTACTATTTTCCCTTTTAAAATGGGTAAGTCGTTGATTTGGGATGCGACCTGTGCGGATACATTTTCGGCCGGTAATTTGATAAGGTCCGTGGTTGAGCCGGGGTTCGTCGCCCGAGAGGCAGAGATAAAAAAAATAGCTAAATATTCTTCTCTTGCTGATAGATTTTTTTTTACTCCTGTGGCAGTGGAGACTTCAGGTGTTATTGGCCCTCGTTCGATGGCGTTCCTTCGGAGGATTGGCGCGATTGCGTCTCGATTAAGGAACGAGCCTCGCGAAACGGAGTGGCTCTTGCAGCGTGTCTCACTGGCGACGGTTCGAGGTAATGCTTTCTCCATCATAGCGGCTGGCAGAGGATAGAAAAAATTGTTTATAGTCACGTTGTTCTGGAATTGTCATCATTGGTCGACTGAACTTGCTTTGTTTCAATGACTTTTGTTTTGTTATTATTAGTTAATTTGTTCAATAAATACGTTTATATATTAAAAAATAAAAATAAAATAAAAAGTATAAGATGTGTACGAGAAAAAATAAACTTTCCTACAAAATTTTACACATTAAGTAAACCGAAAATCGTGAACCACATTTTGATTTAAACTGATCTTCCAAAACAAGCTTAGAGAGATTATTGGATCAGTTGTTTTTTATTCTTTTCAACTTCAGATTTTTGGAGAAAATTATTTATGTTTCTTAATTACTTAAATATGATTTTGTTTATATTTTGGTTACGAAGATAAAGTTTGCAGAGATAGACAAGGAAAAACGCAAAAACGGGATTTTCGGTATGCTTTCATTTAAATATATAGTCGGTCAGCCAATCTGTATTGGTTATAAATACAAATAAAACTGACCCTCTACTATTTTTTACAATATCAAATGTAACAAAGACAACAAGAAGAGAAATAATCAAGTAGAAGAAATTGTGAATTTGTTCAACAATAAATATTTTTTATAAACACAACAAATACATAATATATAGTGCAAAGGTTGTTAAACACAATAGAGTTCTTTGGTGTGTGATACTGAAAGAATTTCAGTTGCTGTACTGTATGTGTGAAAATGAGAAGGTGTAGTTAACTATATTTGTTGTTATAGGAAAATTAAACAGTTGTTTTTTTTTGTATTAAATAGAAAAAAAGTATTGTTCTTGACTCACTGATTGTTATAGAGTTATCGCTCTTTTACCGGAGATTCTTGTTGTGGAATAGAATATTTTGTGGGAGTGAGCGTTGAGCCTGGTATTGGTTGACAAGGTTTGTTGTCGTGTTGAAGAATTTGGTTCGTCTCCTTTGCTGTGTTGATTTCCAATGAAGTCAAGTGAATTGGTTCAATATTTTAAGGGCCCACTGACCAAGTTGCGTCGATGTTTCGTTTTTATTAGTTCTCTTGGCTCGTGAACATGTTTACATTTTATGGCGTCAACTAGAGGTCAAAATTTGGGTCGGTACCTTCGGACGTAGTTGACGACACCTAATTAATATTTTACAACCAATCAAAATGCATCAGTTGGTATACTTGGTTGGGAACCTCTATGTGTTTGACTTGCACAAAATTTAAGATTTAAAAATAAATGTCGGAATCTGATTCTACAAACTGCGTAAATTAGTATCTCTAGGCTGCAATGACTTCCTATATATTAAACTCAAAAATACAGATTTCACTCCTGTTGGAAGAAACATTTTCTTTGTTAGAATCTTTCAATCTCTAGACGAATAGACATTAATTTCACGATTTAAACACGTACGTGTATCCACTAAATAGTCAAAAGAGTAAATGTCGAATGTCCTTCTCTTTGTCGCCATATTTATTACAACGTTTCGGCCGTTGTACGCTCCGGCCT
>OZ038476.1:21735213-21827713 GCA_964036315.1 Acanthosepion esculentum | reverse complement strand
CTTCACAGAGACTTCTATTCAGAGTGAATATTGACACATTTTTTCCCGTCATTGGTTCAGTTTTTCAGTGATGTTTGGAGCAGTCAGCCTACTGTCACGCAGACTGGTGAATTTGATCAAATTTTCCTCTGCTCTTGTTGTTACTTCTGGTTTACCAGCCCTACTTTTGTTCTACCAGCCCTACCTTTGGTCTACTAAAACTACTCTAGGTCTACCAGCCCTACTTTTGATCTACCAGCCCGGCTTTTAGTCTACCAATCATATTTGTGGTCTACTAGCCCTACTTTTGGTCTACCAGCCGTACGTTTGGTCTACTAGACCTACTTTTGGTCTACCAGCCCTACTTGTGGTCTACTAGCCCTACTTTTGAACTACCAGCCCTACTTGTGGTCTACTAGCCATACATTTGGTCTAGCAGCCCTACTTTTGGTCTACTAGCCCTACTTGTGGTATACCAGCCCTACTTGTGGTCTACTAGCCCTAGTTTTGGTCTACCAGCCATATTTGTGGTATACAAGACCTACTTTTGGTCTACTAGCCCTCCTTTTGGTCTACCAGCCATACTTGTCGTCTACTAGCCCTACTTTTGGTCTACCAGCCGTACGTGTGTTTTACCAGCCCTACTTTTGCTCTACCAGCCATACCTTTGGTCTACTTAACCTAATCTTGGTCTACCAGCCCTACTTGCTGTCTACCAGCCCTACTTGTGGTCTACTAGCCCTACCTTTGGTATCCCAACCATACCTGTGGTCTACTAGCCCAACATTTGCTCATCCAGCCCTACTTGTGGTCTACTAGCCCTCCTTTTGTTCTAGCATCCCTACTTTCTGTCTACTAGCCCTACTTGTGGTATACTAGCCCTACTTGTGGTCTACTAGCCCTACCTTTGGTCTACTAGCCCTATTCTTGGTCTACCAGCCCTACTTTTGGTCTACTAGCCCTCCTTTTGGTCTACCAGCCCTACTTGTGGTCTACTAGCCCTACATTTGCTCTACCAGCCCTACCTTTGGTCTACCAGCCCTACTTGTGGTCTACCAGCCCTACTTCTGGTTTAACATCCCTACCTTTGGTCTACTAGCCCTATTTTTGGTCTTCTTTTGCCCTTTTCCTGATGTCTCTTAACAGAATAATGCACAGTAGTTCTCGGAATTTTTCTTTTTCTTTAAGATTTCTCTGCTTGAACATCCTTCTTTTTATATTAACGATCTCTTGTCTTTGCTCAAGAGTAAAAGTTCACGTGTTTTGGCGCATTTTGTTAAGAAAAAAGTTTTGATCCGGAAGAAAGTTACGAACCTTCCTAGGATTAAATTTAAACAAAATAAGGATAACAAATTTCACTACTGAGCAATGTACATTGGCAGCATAGGTAAGTCAGTTAGTATCTAGCAAGCAGTAATTCAAAACAATATAGGCTAAAATGAGTTCATAATGTCACTTTTGCAAAACTTTTATTCATGCTCAGTATTAAAGAAGAAAAACAGCTTCAAAACAAGTTTTCAAAAGATATCTTGTTATGCTATATATATATATATATATATATATATATATATATATATATATATATATATATACCTTCTGCTCTGCCGTGCGCCAACGGCTTCAGGGTAAAATTCCTGACTGACGCGAATTCAACCGGTTTTCGATTCTAGCCAGAGGCAACCGGGCGTCTAGCCACACTGATGAGCTGTGATACAGCGAAACAGTCTGTCTGTGAATGACAATATATATATATATATATGTGTGTGTGTGTGTGTGTGTATGTGTGTGCGTGTGTGTGTGTATGTGTGTGCGTGTGTGCAGGACAGACTGGATAATATACCCTTGGATGGCAACTGGTCTTGGAGAAGGACAACTGTGAATTCAAAACTGCGGATGGTCGTTTGGGGCCTTGGGGCTTGTAGTGCACCACTATTCGTCTCTTCAAAATATTGTATGGCTGTCGGTTCTTAGGAACTGAACTGCCTGACCCTGCTAATATTAACTGTAGCATCTTGGCTGATAGATAATATTCGCTTTCGGCTCGTCAGGTTTTATACTATATTCGAGCAATTCTATATTGATTCAAGTTGATCTTAGATTATTCTGTTCTAAACCATAGAGTACATTGTTTTATTCTTACTTTCTTTAACTCTGTGTGTGTGTGCGTGTGTGTGTGTGTGTGTGCGTGTGTATGTGTGTGTGTGTATTAATCGTTTCATACCAAGGAAGGTGGGAAAACCACAGCGACTTACAGAGAGTGAAGGAGAGAGAAAAGACTTGGTATTAAGGAAGCGAGGAAATGATAAACGCAAACAGGGTTCAAGAACATAGAAGATGGCGATTAATGTTGCATTTAAAATTTTGAATACTGTTGTTATCAGGGAATCAAATAATCGGAAGGGAATTTCACAGGCGGGAAGTGCAAGAAAAGAATTTGTTGGGATAAAAGTGAAGGTTACATTTCACTAATTTAACAGTAAAAGCGTGGTACCTAGATGTCAATGTAGTAGCAGGCTTAAACACATGTAGTACTGGCACCAAGGAAAAAAGCTCGTCAGAGCAGTTGCCATGAAAATAGTTGTAGAAAAGTCAGAGGGAAGCCATGTCGCATCGGTGAGAAAGTGACTGAAGTCGAGATGCCAAGTCAGGATCGATTACATTGCAGATCCTTCTTTGAAATTTGTCAAGAACCTCGAGTTGAGATCAGGAGCATCTGACCAGATATGGAAACAGTATTCAATACACAGACGAATGGTATATTTGTAAATGTGCAAGACGTAATCTAACGAGAAAAAACCTTCTGACACGGCACAGTGAACAAATTTCCTTGCAGTAGATGCAGCTATTGATTCGATGTAGGCGCGCCACTTTAAGTCAGTTGAGAACGTGAAACCAAGAAGGCGCAGTGCGTTACTCTCCAGGAATCTAGCATCAGCCATACTGATGGTAGGCAGGAAAATTTATCTGTGGTGATTAAATAAGCAGTTTCCTTTTGAAGGCATTAAAATTAACACGCCATTTCTTGTCCCAGTTAACCATTTCAAGGGCATCGGTCAGGTTGACTTTTATCAACCCTGACGGATTTACTATTGAGACAAGAGTAAATGGTATTGTCATCAGCATAAATACCTAATTGGGAACTGATGACATCATTGATGAAGATAAGAAACAGCATAGGACCCAGGATATAGCTTTTGGGGACACCCGCGTTCGTGTGAAAAGATCTGGATGTTGCATGTGTGTTTGTGTAATAAAATGAAAGATCCGAACAATGTATATAAAATGGCCTATAGCAAGGGTGGCCAAACTGCGGCTCTTGAGTCACAAGAGGTTCTTTGACCATTTTTTATGCGGCTCGTGGAAATATGTTGGCTGAGCTCTTTTTTTCAACACAGTTAATATAAAAGATTAATAAGAAAAATTTCAGGCTTCATAATTATTTATTGAATATGAATTGAGACCCACATTGGATTAAAACGTAAGTTTAATATTAATCTACATGTAACAAAAACGTATTCGTAAATTTTGTTCATGTCAGGCGGCCCTGAAACATCTGAACTTCATCGTGAGTGGCCCTTACATTAAGAAAGTTTGGCCACCACTGATGATAACTATTCCGATGTTTATAAGTCTTTATTCTTTTTGTTGTTTTTAATCGAGTTCACTTCAAGCAAGGCAGTAAACCCACTAAGACTCGAGGTGCGGAAGAGTTAGAAACAGGAACATTGCTAAGGAGCAAGAACAGAAAAAGAGTAATCAAGACGACAGTAGATAGCAATTGACATTCCATTTAAATTTTTACAGATTAAAGATGGCCGGAAAGCATGGGCCCGGAAGAGCGTTCCACAAGAGAGAAGTGCGAGAGCTAGCATAGAATTTACGGTTACTTCAGTTGAGCCAGCTCAACTGTAAATTGGTGAGACATCGTCGCTAGTCTTGTACTGTGCATAAATTCAAAGAGACTAGGCTCCATGGAGAAGAGCTCATCTGAACAATTTCCATGAAATTATTTATAGAAAAGGCAAAGAAAGACAACCTCACGGCGGTGGAAAATGACTGAAGCCGAGACGTCAGATCGGGGCGGATTTTTCTTTAGGCTTTATTAAGGAGGACTAGATAGATAACAGAATAACCGGACAATATATGGCAGCAATAATCTACGCACGGAGGAATGGTAGACTTATAGATATGTCAAATAGACTCTGGAGAGAAAAACCGTCTAGCAAAATACAGTGAACCAACATTCGTAGCAGCAGACCCTAGCAATGAATTCAATATAGTCTTTTCCCTTTATGCCAACCGATACATTAGCCCAAGAAGGCACAGCGAGTCACACTCCTGAAGGTCAGCATCAGACACGCTGACGGAAGGCAGATGATTAATAAATAGCAGTTTAGTTTTGGAAGCGTTGAAATTAACAAATAACATTTGGTCCAGTAAGAACATAATCATATATATATATATCAACTGCGTCTAGAGATTATATGCAAAAGAGGTATTGTCAAATATTTTATGTAAAATTCATAGATACATATCTTTGTACTATTATGTATAGTGAGTAAGCATGAAAGCAATTAAGTCCCAATTTTCAATTTCAGATTGATATTTAGTAATTTTTCAGTAATTATAGCAATTTGCAGTGTCAAGAGATTATTTGCAAGAACTAGAATTTAGTATTATGGCTCGTAAAAAAGAACTAACAATGAATGAAAAGAACTATATAATCAAAGAAATTAGCAAAGGAAAGTCTTCGCTTCAAATTTCTAAGGATTTGAAAAGGGATCATCGAACAATCAAGAAAATATGTCAAATGGGAATTCAACCAAGGAAAAAAAGTCTCAGGCTGAATTCAGGAATTTAACAAAGCGAGATCTATCAGATATCCGAAGAGAATTAATAAGAAACCCAAATGCGTCAAGCGCGTTCATATTTGAGGCCACTGGAGCTCCTATGGTGTCAAGGGAAACAAGGTGTAAAGCATTAAGGAAGTTTGCTGATGTAAAAAATCAAATAAAGAAACCCATTTTAACAAGAAAAGATAAGGAAAGAAGATTGGAGTGGGCAAATAAATACATGAAATCTGATTTCAGAAAAGTCCTTTTTACAGACGAATCAAGGATCACCCTCGGTGGGCCCGATGGATGGGCTCGAGGATGGGTTTGCCAGCTACATGAATCAAGAAAGCTTTTTAAACGCCAACAAGGCGGCGGTGGGATCATGTTATGGGCAGGGATTATTGGTAATGAGCTCGTGGGTCCATTTAAACTGAAAGAGGTGGTTACAATGAATTCCAAAAGTTACTGTGATTTTCTAGAACAATATTTCTTTGAATTGCTTCATAACCAGTCTTTAGCCAAGCATAGATCTATGATCTTTATACAAGACAACGCACCAAGTCATGCATCAAAGTTTACTAAATCCTGGTTGAAAGAAAAGGGATTTGTTGAAGATTCTCTTATGGACTGGCCTTCAAATAGCTGTCACTTGAATCCCATTGAGAACCTGTGGAGCATCCTCAAGAGAGATGTTTATTCTAATGAAAGGCAATTCAACAGCAAGTGTGACCTCAGGGAGGCAGTTAAAGTTGCTGCAAACAACTTACCAGCCACTAAAATTGCAAATCTTACATTAGATGTTGACAATAGGCTGCTAAGACTTATTGAAAAGAAAGGAGCATTTGTACAATACATTTTAGGAGGTTCTTATTATTTTTTGTTAATATATCTTTTATTTTTAAAATAAAATGTTTTTTTATGTTTTTCCTTTAAGAAATTGACGAATTTGTTCTAAAATCTTTTCATATTATTTTTTTACATTAGTTTTACAAGGTATAATAATGTAAAAGTATGAAAATAAATAGTTGCAAATAAACTACTGACAGTCAAATTAGTCTGTTTTGTTAACTTAGTAAAAAAATTTCCAACCAAAAACAATAGTTTTCTCTATCACTATATATCTAAGTTAATAATATTGAGTAGAATCTAGGCAACATCATAATAGGACTTTTAACATTAAAGACGCAACTCTTTATACCAATTCATAACTTGCATATAATCTCTAGACGCAGTTTATACATGTGTGTACGTGTATATGTGTGTGTACGCGTGCGTGTATATTTGTGTCTGCCTCTGTGCGTGTGGATGTTGTAGATATGATATAATATTGGTAGTAGTTTATCGAATGAGAGAAAGGGGAAAACATTTTTTAAATTTAAATTTAGTGTCAAGCTCTCTTGTACCTTTAGTGTCATCGAAGTTAGTTCTATTTATACTCACACACACACACATATATATATACACACACACACACACACATATATATATATACACACACACACACACACACACACACACACACACACACACACACACACATATATATATATATATATATATATATATATATATATATATATATATATAGGCAGATTAAATAAAGTAACTCCCTATTATATGCATGATGGACTCTCCCGTCTTGTAAAAATTATAATTAGATGAAAGAGTTCATCATGCATAAAATTGGGAGTTACTTTTCATATATATATATATATATATATATATATATATATATATATATATAACTGCTCAAATGAAGTCATTATTTATCTTAATGTAATTTTTATCTTTCCAGGGACAAAACACCTAATGTAGGAGGTTTTTTTCCTATTTGTCTTTCATTTACCCACTACTTATACATATTTCATCTCTCTCTCTCTCTCTCTCTCTCTCTCTCTCACTCTCTCTGTATATATATATATATATATATATATATATATATATATATATATATATATACACGATTCTATCATTCAGTGTTCTTTTGTGTATATATATATATATATATATATATATATATATATATATATATATATATATATACAATTCTATCATTCAATGTTCTTTTGTATCTTTCTACCCATTTCCTTTTCTACTTATCAAATTATCAGTATCCATTTATTTCTCTATCTATCTCATGTCGATTATCTTCGTGCGCCTTTCAAATGACGTCCACCATTTCCCCGCGTGATAGCACGTTGGAATTTTTATGCTTCTGCGTATTTTTGACTTGTCCAGCAAAGAAAGGCCTTTCGACGTACAACAGTCCAATCTCTTTGGCTGGATCTTTTTCCTCTCGACACCTCAATAAAATCGACTTATTTATAAATACAATCAATCAATGTCCCACCCTTTGATGGCAACCGTATTGATTCTAGTTCCATTCCTGCCAGACAAGTTATTTATATCAGATTGGGCATTTTCCGCCTTCTTTAAGTTCATTTGCTTCGTCTACGCAAGCGTGACACACGCCATTATTTAAGTTTCCTATAGAAGTAAGATATAGAGCGAAAATTCGGAAAACTTTTAAATAAGCTCGCATATATTACTGATGTAAACATAAAATACCTACATATACGTACATATATTTCAATGCATGTATACAAGATTGAATCAATAAGACCGTATCCAGGCACATAGATATGAATTAAGTCGTTATCTAAAATCTGGATCTAAAAATTGGTTGATTATGGGCATTTTCAAGGGAAGTGATTATATACAAAATGTGTATTTTCCTAGCACAAGAACTGGGGGTGGGGGATCGGACCCATAATCCCCGCCAATTCATTGCCAGCCCAACACATCACTTGCTCACTTTTTGTCAACCCAACTCATCGCTGACTAACCCATCGCCAGCCCAACTATTTTTAAAATAAACATAATTTTGATAAAACTGATGTTTTCCTTAACTGTATCCAATAATAATGCATGTAATATTCACATATTAGTATCGTTGTAATGACAAAAAGTACGCAGGTGTAGGATTTAAGAAAGCTTTATTCAACTGAGAATACAAGGTTCACATACAGTGTCCTTTTATAGTCTCAGTAAACAGAAATAGCTCTCTCAAAGAGGAGCGTAACAAAACAAGGGGCGACCACTTTTGATTATTCATAACAATCGTATTATAAAATACAAACATAGCGATATGTTTAGCTGTTTCCTATAGAACTAAGATATGTAGCAAAAAATTAGGAAAACTTTTAAATAGGCTTGCATATATTACTGACCTCGCATTATAAAATACAAAAATAGCGATATTTTTAGCTGTTTCCCGTTCGATCGTTTATCACTCTCCGCGTTTACGCAACAAGTATAGCGTTACTAACGATACTTTTACCATTCTCTTTTATTTTTTTAGCTTATTTAACTAGAAGATGGATTAAAGAGATAGAGGAAAAGAGGTTAGTCTATTATAATTTGGTCTCTCAAATAGAAACTCGCATGATAGACGTGATACATGATAAAATCATTTTTATAAGTGAAAATTTGAGGGTCGCACGATACGTGAGATATCAGCTTACACTACTATATATGGTAATTTACAATTCAGAATTCTTTACTGTTTGCCACAATAGATTTAATCCTATAGATAAAAAATCGTACTATACTTATGACAAAGATAAATGATTAAAATCATTTAAATAATTCTATCTTTGACGGGACGAGTTAACTAGCTCACACACATTCTTACTCTTCTTTAAATAAAGCTCTCTTTCGTTTGTTATTGTGTGTTAGTTGGGGTGATGAGTTGGGCTGGCGATGAGTTGGGCTGGGCATGAGATGGGCTGGGCATGGGTTGTACTAGACGCTCTCTTGGTGTCAGGTAATATAAGTTAGAACTCTCACTCGTTTTGCCGTTTGTTCAGACATCGATAAATAGTAGCTTCTACATCCAGAACATTGTTCGGCCTCTTCCGCGTCCATTTCAGGAGATAAACGTGTGGTTACTTTTCTGACCGCTACAATCTTAATTTATTAGTGTCCAGGGTTAACCGCTATCTATCCTACATGTCATCACAATGTACAATTACTACGTCCATGAAAAAAACTCTGTTTAGTAACTCTACATTGAATGACACTCGTGCTTTGTGTTGGCTGAACAAAATCATTAAAAACACATGACATTGCTCATCGAGTTGATAAACGTGTTACTCGACCTGGTCTACAAGGTGTTCGACAACATCCCCGGCACGGTCGTCAGAACTGTCCCTGAGTGACAGTTTATGGGACTACAATGGGCTCCTTCAGTTACCCATTTGTAACTGTTCTTTTATTGAGAAAACAGGTTCGGCGGACGTAGAATAGTATCTCATGCAAGCGTATAGACCTACAGTAATTGTTCTCTCTCTGAGTACTGACGATACATATCTTTTATTCTGAATCCCGGGCACCTGTTGATGTCTATATGTGATTATTTACCGTAATCTTGCTGTATATATCAAGAAGTGTTCACAAACCAAATTTGACATATTCCCGACATTAAAACTGGCTAAGTATGGATTTCGAACTGCTGTTTTGCGTCTAAGGTCATTGTTCCGCATTAGATGTGTCTCTCCGGCCGACGTCAAGATATTACGCCAAAGTCGCAATGTCTCTGCTTTTTAATGAAAATCACATCAACCGTTTTTTGCCAGTAGAAATGCTTTCTTTTAGTATTAAATACAAAAAACGGATATGACCTGTACTGGCTACTTTTATTGTCCCCAAAAGGGAAATTCTGCTAATGACTTGTCAGTGATAGAAAGAATAAAGTGAGCGAGGAACATTACTTAATGATAACAGTTGTAGAACCATATACAGTGTGTCCTTTAATCATAGGAGAGATTTTAAATGCAAGTATCTTGGATTATAAAAATGACATAAGTTTGGAATGGCAGCGATCTCTCTACAGCTGCTTTGTTATAGTTCCACCGCTATGCGGGGAATGATCCGTAGAGTAATCGCAGACATTCCACGTGATATGCTAAGCCGCACAGTGTTTGAAATGAGAGAGCGAGCTAATGCATGATCTCTTTGTGGTGGTGACAATCGAGGACTGTAATATTCGAATCTTAGATAATATATTGAAGTCTTGTATATCAGTTATGTAAGAAATATATTTGGTATTATATATCATTTTTATAACCATGATACATTTAAATGGAACATACTGTACTAGATTGCGAAAAGTCTCACTGGATAATTTTGGAGAGGGAAATTCATTTTGTGCCAGGAATCCTCGCCTTCTCACCAGTTGCCGATTCGTCAATTCACGGGCCAGTGAAAAAGCATCAGTATATTATACCACTTTTTTCAATTTTTGGGGAGAAGAGGGGTGTTTTGTGACTGTCAGCGGTCCCTATCAAATACATCATATTTGAGAAATAGGATGTATTTGTAACAACTTCTGTGGCGCATTTTATAGTTAGAAGATATTTTTTCCTGAATGTTCAACTTGGTCTCCCCTATTTTACACATAAAATATCGCACAAATTCTGATCTTTTGTTTATTTATTAAACTTTTTGGAAAGGGATTAGGCCTGGTATGTTTCAGCACCATTTGCATGCATAAGTCTTATCGCTTGTCTTGATAGCATCTTTCAGAATATGATCGGGAATAAATGAGAATAAACAAAAACGAACAAGTTCTGAATCATCCACAATTTGCTGACGATATTTTATTAATTTTCAAAAACATCTGATGTATTAAAAAATATACTAAATAGAAAAACAAAACAAATTAGTTTTAAATATGTACACAAATAAAAGTAAGTTACATTTAATTTTAACATAGCGAGAAAATAATAAATGACAAACAACTGGAAGAAGTCCAAGAAGATATCGATCAGATGAGGCATAAAATGAAGATGGTTGTGACAAGTGAATAATTAAATGGTGCATGATGGTAAGCGCATTGACAATATGCTTAAACATTAAAATGCAATAGCAAAATCTAATTTCAGCTATTACGTATAAACGCGAAACCTGAAAATTAATAAAATCTCTTTAAAACAAATTTACAAATGCAATAAGATAGTTGAGAAATAGAAACTGATCAACATGCAACCTAGAACTGTCCAAGATAAAAAATATAGAAGATTTAAATCGACTAAGATGGGGGTAGACGGAAAACATAATAAAAGGAAAGATAACAGGTGAAGCAAAAGGTTGATTGCGTAGTGGGTTCCATACACAATATGATAGATTGAGAGATGATATATAAAGGTTTTTACTTGTTACAAAGGAAGAGCAGGGTAATATTTGTCATAGAAGGAATTGGGAAAATATTTATCCAGAAATTGTTTATCAATATCTGTTGGTGCTATTGATAAATATTATCTATAGTAGGTGTTTGAAATTCTAATATGCACAAAGGTTGATCCTATCAAATGCACATTTCTGCTTTTTCTTCAACCGGTCAATCCTTAAAATATGTCTATTTCCAATGTACAGACAAGTTTTAAAATGACAATGCTTTCAAATTATTTGTTGTCAGTTTTAAAACAAGTTGGCAAAGTTTAAACATCGTGCCCGCAAAAATCAGTACTTCAAAACGACTTTTTTTTCCTTGATACCGCTATTATTATATACTACTTAGACGCCCTTGGCAATGTTTATTTACAAGAATATAAATATATAAACTAAGTACAATGTGAGATTTATTATTTACCAATCTATAAAAAAAATATTATTTTATTTTATAAAAAAACTAGCAGCCATACCCAGCTGGTCGATCAGAAAAAGCGTCCAATTAGAATGGAGCAAAAATAGCATCGTGTTTACATTTAAAAGACTCTATCTTCTTCAATTACTTTAAAGTACTTTTATTAAAAAAACATTTTGAAATAATGCAGTTACTGATATAACAGAAGTAGTCTGTATTTATTCAATCGAAGTTAGCCGAAGACATGAAAGGGTAAAACAGGCAACATGAAGACCCACTTTAGACCACAATTATTTTGAAGTTTTTTTAAATTCAATTGGTCAGTGTGCTACCAGTGATGGAAAAGCAATTGTTAAGTTTGATGAAAATTGCTTGAAAGATCAACTAAAAATAAGAAAGAAACCAATAAAAATCACCATTTTTCTCTATTTACGCGGGTTTTTACTATATGGGTGGACACAATTATCAAGTTAAATGCTAAACAATCGACATATTCTTGGCTACAATTCAGTGAAGTTTGTATTAGATTGCTTGAAAATTGAGGGAGTTTTTAGTTCAAAATTTGTGTTGAAATCAATTTGTGTTGAAATCAATTTTTCGTTTTTCACGGTTTTCCACTAAACGCAGTGGCGTAGAAACAAAAAATGAGGTAACTTTGAGCAACCTACATACCAAGTTTCAACCGAAAAAGTAGAATTTATCGATTTTTGATCGGCTTTATCGATTTTTTTTAAATTATCGATTTTTGCGCTAAGACCCTCTGTTTTACATTGTACAATCTATGTGCCAAGTTTGATCAAAATCGGTTGGATGGATCTCGAGTGAAAGGTATCACACAGACAGACACACATACGCACAGACACACAGACATCCCTGTTTTATATATAGAGATAAATCTGAAAAGGTAAGTTTTATTCAAGAATTTATAAAAATCCGCCAAATAATCAAAATAAACTAATTAAAATGCAATATTTATTTTTTACTATTTTATAAATGAATAAGTCTGAAAAAAAGTTTTTTATTCATAATTTTATAAAAATATCTATGAACTATAGAACAAGGTAATTTATTAAAATTATCTTCTTGTATAGTTCATAGATGATTTTTCCGGACATTATTCATTTTCCTTTCAAATTATTTGATATCTCAAATTGATTTTTCTTTTAATTTTCCATTTTTTTTTATAATCGAGGTCTAAGATCAAGGAAACCTAATCTGTAAAAATCCAAAGCCTAAAATTCCATCAATTATAGGTTAGTTACATCCTCAAGTTTTATTTTTATTGAAATATATAATTGTAAACCTCATTTTTTAAATCGTTCCTAAGTTTTCTAAAATGTCAAGAGAAACTGCGGATAGATTATTTCTTGTCAGCCAAGTACTGGCTGATGAAGAAATTTTAAATTAAAAATGGACACTGAGCACTTTGACTAAAGCAATTACTGAAGCTGGCAAACTGTATTCTGTGGATTGCTTGGAAAATCATCCGATAATTCCCAAAGTAAATAAACAGTCTTATAAATAAATAGTGTTTAATACATTTGTTGCAAAATATAAAAACCAAAGGAATATATATAAAAACTAACTTTCATATATATGGCTGTTATGAATAATCAAGAATGGTTTCCCTTTGCTTTTTACTCTCCTTTTTGAGAGAGCTATTTCTGTTTACTGGGACTATAAAAGGACACTATACTTGAAACTTGTATTCTCAGTTGAAGCAATTATAGGTTAGCTACTTCCATGTTTTTATTTTTATTGAAAAAATATAATTTTAAGCCACCTATTTTAAAAATCTTTGCTAAGTTTTCTAAAAGCCTAAGCCTTTTATTAAAACCGTGTTATGGGTCCTTACCTATAACTACAGAATTAATCCATCCTAACACTATGTATACTACGCCTCTCAAGAGAGAGGGAAGAATCGAGTCGAGTCGTAACAGCCTTACTGCGACTTGTTCCAGCAAGACCGTCGAACTCTCTGCCTCTGAGCAAAGAAGAACCCGGACGAGGCTCCGCCGAAGGGCAGAGTTTCGTTCGGGGAGTTTGACCAACCCAATTCTGTTTTTACAGTTTCTACGGGCATCTTTGGCCGAGCCTACGGGCTCGGAATACCCACGTAAAACTCGGCCTTGTGCCACATCTTTCCCTCGTGGTGGGTACAGTAAATATCGAATCGAGTCGAGCCGATAGTAGTTCACTCCAAACGAGAATGACAGTCATACTAACACTTCCACATCTTGTGTTATTATTTCGTATAATATATCTTCGTTATTTCTACTCTTGTGTTCGTGTTGTTCTTCCTTGGCTCTAATCTGGACCATAACAAGCCTATACCTTTTATTAAAGTCTTCACCACCTGCGTACCTTTGTCATTACAATGTTTTTACAGTAATAGTGTCAAGGGGAACTGATTTTTTGACAAACTGTTTTTTTTTCTTTTTTTTTTTTGAGGACTGGAAGTTTAAACTTTGTCAACAAGTTTTGATATTTCTATTCAAACAACTTATGCACGCGTTTTTATCTGTCCATCCAGTCGTTTCGACATCCATTCTTTTTTCTCGGACATCTCTATCGAATATCTCAAACAGCTGACATTAGGATTCGAAACGGCTGCAAACACTCAAGGAAATGAAGGAAAGGATATTAAATTATGCTTTATAGTTTTTCACTCTTTAACAGTTTTGTTAATAGAAACAGACAATTGCTTAAAGTTGGAAATAGAAAATAAATCATCTTGTTCGGCCGGCATGATTCGAATGATTTTCTACGTGAAAGACCCTTCTGAACGCTTCATTGATTTTTCGTTAAACATGGGTAGAGTATACATTGCTACAACAAAGTCAATCGAGCTTGCTTTTCGTCGACATCTTGTTTGGTTGGACGAAAATAAAAATTTACGAGGTTTTGCTCTAATGTTATGTAATAGAATAACTCAGCTGTGATGAATTTGAAGAGTATATATATATATATATATATATATATATATATATATATATATATATATATATATATATATATATATATATATATATATATATATATATATATGTATATATATATGTATATATAGTATGTGTGTGTGTGTGTGTCTGTAAGTGTATGTTTGACTACCGTGTGTCTTTTTCAGAGAATGAGGGAACCATGTACTTTTTCCTCAGCTCCATTACCCGTTACATTAACTGAGAGGATTTTGGATGCTGAATGTTAAAATATATAGTCAGATTCGGATACAAGATTGAATTAATACAATCTCCTTGCCCTATTCAACTTTGTTTCGAATTATGTTGTATCAGATAGATAGATAGATAGATAGATAGATAGATAGATAGATAGATAGATAGATAGATAGATAGATAGATAGATAGATAGATAGATAGATAGATAGATAGATAGATAGATAGATAGTGAAGAGAACGAGATAGATAGATAGTAATGAACATAATGAGACAGATAATGAACATATATATATATATAGATAGATAGATAGATAGTAATGAACATAAGATAAATAGATAATGAACATAATGTATAATAGTTATATAGATAGATAATGAACAGAGCGATATATATATATATATATATATATATATATATATATATATATATATATATATATGCGCATAGATACATCATCAACAGATAGAAAGATACCGCTGATTTTGTGACACAATGTTATTCATATAATTCAAAATTTGTAACAAATTTATATCATCACGCTGCTCCTCAGATAAATTAGTCAAACCAGTGAGCAGATTTTTTTTAATGCCATATGCCTTCAAGACGTCGGTGAAAACGCTTCTCCACGGATGATATTTTTCTTTATTATCTGTGAATTGCCCTGGATGGTTGGAAACGATTGTGGAGTGAGTGCTTGTTGTTTTCTCCACAGTTTCATATTCAAAGTTTTCATTCTTTCAGACTGATTACCATCCAAAGCTAGATAATCTCCGCCTGTCCTGATACTTAACTCATAACTGAGCTTGATGCCTTTCCGAAAAGAATTTGTCCAAAAATGAACGCAGCAGACTAGCCTGGAATTTCAGAGCCGATATAGTCTCCACTGCAATATGCATCGTTCAAAGAATGTAATACATTACTGAGGACATGCGCAGTAACCGATTCTCGTAGTTCAAGTAAATACTTATCAATGATTTCTTTAAATCTCACTAATGCCAAAATCAATTTATGTTAAGGCACAAACTTACCCTGACCTGGCATCTCGGCTTAACTCACGTTTTCACCGCCGTGACATACCTTCTTTCCTTTTCTACAAATATTTTCATGGCAACCGTTCTGATTATCTTTGTCCCTAGTGACTAGACTGCATGAATTTAAACGTGTCACTAGATTGGCAAGTAGTTCTCACCATTTTACTGTTGCACTATCTTGATGCAACCACCATTTCTATTCTAAAAGTTTCTTTTTTTCGCACTTCTCGCCTGTCGAATTCCCTTTCGACTTCTTACTTCTATGCCATCTACAATCTTCAAAAATTTAAACGCAACATCAATGGTGATCTTCTGACTTCCTGAACCCTGTTCCTCTATTCTCCTTTTCCTCACATCTCACTAACGTTTTCTCATTCCCTTTCACACCCAGTAACCCTTTGTTTCTTAGTGGCATTATCACCATCTTCTGTCTTCCTGAATCATGTTACTTTATTTTCTTTTTACTTACTCCTCTTCACTAAAGTCTTCTCATTCTCTTTCATTCCAAGTAGCCCCTTGCGTCTCAGTAGCATTATCGCCATCTTCTGTCTTCCTGAACCCTGTTCCTTTATTGTCCCTTTCCTCACGTCTCCCCAATAAGGTTTTCTCATTCCCTTTCACACCCAGTAACCCTTTGTCTCTTAGTGGCATTATCACCATCTTCTGTCTTTCTGAAACCTGTTCCTTTATTGTCCCTTTCCTCACATCTCCTCCATAAAGTCTTCTCATTCTCTTTCACTCCCTGTAAAATCCTGCGTTCCAGTGCCTTTATCACCTTTCTTGAGGTGAAATGATCAAGAATACGGAATTAGCCGAAGGGTTAGATTCTATTTATGTGACCGTTTTGAATTTCATTTAAGAAGTGGACTTCTTGATAGTATCAGTCTGTGGAAATGGTCCCAGCCTTCGGTAACGTTGGAAACTGTGTGAAAATCCTGATTAAGTTTGACCCAACACTTGACAGTGAAATAGGATAGACGAAACTGTTCAGTAGCCGTCGATGGTCGTACTAACAGAAAATCCTCCTAACTTTATGGGTAAACAGAAACGCCTTAGCTTTGGGAGGCAATATATCTAGTGATGGTTTCTTGATAATGAAAAAAAAAACAAAAAAACATGGGATGTATCAGGCTAAAAAGACTCACAATGTCTTAAAAGATGAAATAATTCAAATGAGTTCGCCATTAGCAGCAGACGGAAATAACGTTACCTGATGATAAAAAAAAATTACATTAACCCTGCGTGCGCCATTATTGTGGTTTCGTCCATAACTTTGTTTCGTTTTTGTTTTTATTCCTTTTAATGTTTATTGCTTTCTTTTACCTTATATATTTTTGCTATTTCTTCTTTTCTCTCATCATCTTTCTTTTCTTTTCTTTTTTCTTCTTTTTTTCTTCTGTTTTTCTTCCATTGCACGCCTTTCATTCTTGTTGGTTTCTGATTGTTCTTGACTTTTATTTTTCTTTCTTTCTTTTTCCTTTTGATTCTCGCTTTCTTATTTTTCTTCTTTTCCTTTCATTCAATGTAAACCAATTTTTCTCCTTATCTTTCTTTTTGCATTTTTATATTCTCTTTAATTTCTTTTCTTTCCTCTTTTTTCTTTTTTTTCTTTTGAGCCTTACTTTTCTTTCATTTTTCTTCTTTCTTTCTTACATTGCATCTCATTGTTACTTTTCTTTCGTTTTTACTTTCTGTCTGTCTTTCTACTTTTATTTATTTCTTCTTTTTTTCTTTAGAGTCTGGTTTTTTACGCCCATGCTTTCTATTTTTCTTTTCTTTCTTTCTTTTTTTCATTGATTTTGATTATGGGTGTTCTTTCTTTCTTTCTTTCTTTGCAAATTGATTCAGGTTTTCTTTCGTTTATTCTGTCTTTCTACTTTTCTTTATTTCTTCTTTATTCGCTTTTGAAGCTTGAATCTTTCCGTTCTAACTTTCTAACTTCTTTTTTTCTTTTCTTTCTTTTATTTTGGTACTTGCTTTCTTTCTTAGTTTTCTTCTGTTGCTTTCATGTTTTTACTCTTTGTGTTTTTTTCCACATGTTTCCACATGTTTTTTTTTAATTTTCACTTTCTTTTACATGTTTCCTTTAATTGTTTTTCCTTCTACTTTTGTTGCATTCTTTCTTGGCTTCTTCTTGATTTTCTTTCATGCTTTCCATCTTTTTATTTTTTTCCTTATTTCTTTCTTCTGTTCTTTCTTTCTTCACTTACGATTCTACATTTTAGTTTGTTTTTCTTTTTTATTTTCTTTCTTTCTTTCTTTGATGGTGATTATGTTTTTTTGTTCTTTTATTCGTTTTTTCTTTTTTTCTTCTTTCCTTCTTTGCATTTGGTTCTTGCTTTTCTTCCGTTCTTTCTGCTTTGCCGATTGTTTTTTTTTTAAAGACGATAAAACAAAAGAAGGTTTTGTTATTTGTTTACTGATTTCATCAAAGATTAGAAAGAGCTACAAGGCGAGAAAGGAACCAACTTGAAGAACTGCCGTATTTGTCAAAATTGTTTTTGATAAACTTACTTCTAACCAACATTAATACAAATGGAAACGTAATGATTTCCAAGATACAAAGTAGCTTTAGCGTAGGTGGTTTAAGAAAGAAAATAAAACCACGAGATCATTACGTTATTTTGCGAGATTTTATCATTGACAAGCGTATACAAGACTATATGCTTGATATATGTTTAAACATCTGCCTTGTTCTCCACTCAAACCTTATCTTTGCTTTTAGCATATTTTAACAATTTGTTCATGTACTATTTTGTAATTGTTTTCTTTACGATGATAAATTTTTTCCCGTTCCAGCTAAATGTTTACCAGCGAAATGGTTTAGGGCCATTCAAAGTACCCGAGTTTCTTTTCGCAACTATTAAAAACGCCTGGATGAAAGACTTCCACAATATTCCATTTTAGGTCTTCTATTATGACCGCTAATAGAATGTTGTAATAAACAACACGGAATTCAGTCCTGGGTATGACCTTAAACTACATCTGTTTCCTGGGTAAGACGATAAACTACGTCAAGCAGCAAGGCCTCTGATCAAGTAGTTTTGATGAGCGTGAAACCACCTCTTAAGTACTCGTGTTCTTAGGTCCACATTGACCCGGGGTGGTATCAACTGTTAGGGGCCCAGCTATAGGCAAAGAGTTAACCCCCAAACTAGGGTCAAAACACTAAGAAAATGTAAAAATAGATTTTAATACCAGAAATACTTTGTAAAAAATTATTACCAGGAATACATTTTTGAAAGAAAATGTTACCAGAAATACATTTTTTTTTAAATATTATCAGCTATACATTTTTGAAGAAAAAATATTACCAGAAATATATTTTTGAAGAAAAAATATTTCCAGAATTATATTTCTTGAAAGAAATATTACCAGAAATATATTTTTGAAGAAAAAATATTACCAGAAATAGATTTTTGAAGGAAAACAATATTACCAGAATATATTTCTTGATGGAAAAAAAGATTACCAGCAATAAAAATTTTGTCGGCATTAAATAACCCATTGAGGTTGACACGCATTAAAACAAAAGAAACCAAACCAAACCAACACGGAATTCTATTAGCGATCGAGTGGTTAGAACGCTAGTGTTGTCTGAGGGCCAGTTTCGAATCTCAGCATTGTCGAGTTATTAAGAAGGTGACTTCTTAATCTTAACGGACTTGGTAGATTAAACCACGAATTGATTCACGCTTTATGAGTGAAACTGTATAGTTGAAACTGAGAGAAAGCCGTCGCTGGTTATGCTAGCATGGATTCAGAAGTCACAGTGATCGATGGTACGTGTTTACCGATTTTTTCAACTACAGATCATCTAAGATTATGCGCTCTCACCCAGAAGCTGTAACAAAGGTCTGCTCAGCTTAGTTGCAGTACAAAGGAATAAATGGACTGCTTTTTCTTGTATAGCTATATCAATTAGTTTCATATTTCACAATTAGTATTATTATTTACTCTCTGATTTTTCGCATCAGGGACGAGTTCGAATTCTAGTTGAATCCATTACTTTCACTTACGCGCTAAAAACCTTTGGAAATTTATGAATCCTCTTCTTCTCTCCCCAACTATGGGTAAATAATAGGACAGACCGGGTTCTATAGCCTTGGATGGCAACTGGTCTACCGCAGAAAGAAATGGTAACCGACTCCTGGAAAAATCTACCTCGCCAGTCATGTATTATCGCCTAAGCGTGTATCACCCATGGTATATAACTGACTGAGTAACTTGTGGTTTGCATTGGGAATTGAGTCACGCTAACTCGTCTCAGCTCTCTAAAAGAATCCAAGCCTTTGTCAATGATGAGTCAACATTTTATAGTTTTTTCCTTGCATTCTTCACACCATTCTTAGTGCTTCGATAACTAATGGCGGAACTATTATATTCATGTTCTACAACATCCACTGTTGCTTGAAAAGGCGGAGGTACTTTATTGACCTTCTAAGAGATTTATTCTATCTGTCTATATTTCTGAGGTGAGGTACTATGTACACTATTTCCATTGTTCGGACTATCATCCTCATCTTTGATGCCATATTTATCACAACGTTTCGGTCGTTGTACGCTCTGACCTTCTTCAGGTGGTTGGAATGTCGAACTGAACGCTTTATTTCGCTAGCTTGGGCACAGTAAATAAAGGCGTTAGTTAGATTCAGTGACAGGACCCAAGGAGTGTGAGTTAAATAACTGCTTAATGCAGTGGATAACTTGGAGAGGGGAATTGACAGAAGATAACTGATAACTGACATCCATTAGACATGGCACGTGGAACTAGAACAGTCTACCCCAGTGAGCGAATTAAAGGGCTCAGTTCGACATTCCAACCACCTGAAGAAGGCCGGAGCGTACAACGGCCGAAACGTTGTGATAAATATGGCAATAAAGATGAGGATGATAGTCCGAACAATGTAAATAGTGATTTATTCTACCCTTTGAAAAAACACCAAAATCCTTTACCTGAGACGTTTCCCTCTTTTAGTTTAGAAGTCTCAGATCCGGTCTTCTGGCCCAGATTATTTTATCTATTCTATTCGAATAAATAACGATTGAGTCTTGGCTTATTAAAGTATATACGATTCGTCTGTATTGTCAAGAATGTCTTTAAATCGCCCCATAGTGCCATCAGCAAATTTTTGACTCCATCAGCAACAAGAAATTTGTTTATCACCTCAACAGAAACAGGCATCTGGGCGAAAATTGGTATGGGTTTCGCTCCTTGAGTCCCAGTCTTAACTGTCATTACGTATAGAATCGGTGAAGTGCTGGATAATAAACCCATCGCGTGAGTGATCGTCCCAGATATCTCATTTGACAAGGTGTTGCCTAGGGGCGTTCTACACAAACTTTCAAGCTATGCCTTCACTGGAAAAGTCATCTCAATTATCAAATCAGATAAGTCAACGAAATTTGTTGCTCAGAAACTTAAGGGTTCACTGCATTGGTCACCCCAGGCACTCTCTTTGGTCCTACTTTTGCGTTAACAATCTTCAGACTAACATTCTCAGAGTATTAGAAAATATTCATGCCGGTAATTCCATGATTTAAGGGTGCATTTCCAAAAATCTGGATGAGCAGAGGCTGGCAACTGATCTATCCTTTGACATAGCTTTCACTGCTCAAACGCTTGTAATATTCAATTCCCCCAAAGCCAAGATCTTAACGTTTCATCACCACCGAGAAGATGGGTTTATCCAGTAATAATGAACGGTTGTATCCTGAGAGAGGACTTGAATGTCTATAAGGACTCAAGCTCACTCGAGATCTCGTGGGTCTGACAATCCCTTACTAAGGATGCCGTTTTATTGTGCCTAACCCCGTCTGCTAGGTTCTACGTTAGCAAGAGTCAATTCTAACAAAACATCGAGTATTGCTGCCATATCTGGGTTGGTATTCTCCAGTCTTATCTGTCCAGCCATTACAGAGTTCTAAAAGCTTTATACGGCTTTCTGGGCGATGTGTCATTCTCCACCTCGCAATCCTTTTCCAACAAACGAAACTAGCCTCTAGCTTAATATATCGCTAGATTCATAGATCTTCTACGCGCTTTATTCCTTAGTCCCACTAGTTCAAACCTTTCCATCTAGGATCCGCCATGCTTCATGCACAGGTTCGCCTCATCCTCACTCCCTTCGTATTCCATTGGTAAAGATGAAGTTCCATTCAGACAATTACTTCCACGGAGCTCCTAATTTGCATAACAGTTCCCCGATGATTACAATCTCTACCTCATCATGTCTCGTTTCAACCTTGATCTGTCCTACATTTCCATGGCATGTCTTCTGACGAGAGACATACTTTACACTCAGCAACACAGAACTTTACAACTGGGACTCGCCATTTCAAGTACACAAGTGTAAAGCATCCTCATTCCCTTCGCATTTAATTAACAAGAAGTAATCTCTTTTCGAACAGCTTCTTCCCAAGAATGGCTTCTATGTGGGACATACGCCCGTCAGGTGTTTTGTCAGTAACTACAAATCTTGACCATGAAGATGTCAAGATCTAGGGTTAACATTTATCTTTTTTACTTAACTCCATGATTTTCTCTCACACATTCATATCTGTTCAATTGTGTTTAAAAGCAGTAAAATCGACCTTGCTAACCGAACGCTGTCCTGTGGCCAAATCGGTTAATGCACGGTTATATAACGGTTCCGTATAGGATACAGGTTCGATTCCTGTCGGAGGACGTATATTTTCATATGAAAATTTCTCGGACATTCAGTCAGGTAAATGTTGTTAATACTGTTTATTATAAACAGAGCATTTACTTAAATATTTGTATCTATAAAAAGAACGTATAAACACAAGAAATGTCTTAAAAAATAACTGTCGGGCTTTTTCTATTTCATACTCAATCTTGTTTGCTTGGCATTCTATCCCGTAGCGGTGTCTAAGCTGAACTAAAATTTCAATAACATTAGACAACAGTTTCACAGGGTAACCACAGCTAGTGAGAAGGAAAAAATGCTACGAAATATTCTTAAAGATCATTCCTAGAACATCAGAAAAAAAACAATGGAATATTCGTAACAACCTAATATTATTGTTTAATTTTTTTTTCCTCCCCGTGTAATGATGTCTGGTTGTCATTTTTATATGTGTCAGCGTATATGGTTTTTCTGCTCAATTTCATACCAATTCTTGATCCGAAATACCTACTTCTATATCTATTATCGGAGAATGCGTGGGCAAGATAAAAGATATCGTCGCAAAAAGTTGAATAAACCCGCCGAGTTTGCGCTTTCTCACTAATAACCTTGGAAAAGGCATGACTCCGTCTCTTCTTCCCCACCTATGAGTTAAAGAACAGCCTAGACGGGGTTCAAGAACAGGAATATTATGAATCCCAACATCAGTACTCCATAGCAGGAGTTTGGTACTTTACATGTGCTAGTACTTTTATGTGCTTCATTTTTTTTTGTTTAAATTTCTCATCAATAAGAGAATTTTTTTAAATAAGATCTTCTCCTCGGCAAAGTAGTGTCTATACGAAAACACTCCTTATCTTTTCTAGCCTCGTTTGGAAACACCTGAGCATGCTTAACTTATATACATGGACAAGATCATTTTAAATGTACGTCTTAAGCATTGAATATTAACACCTGTTCGAACTGTAGTCGAATTATGGAAAGCTACGACAGAAATAGGTAGAGACAAATTGGCAACGAGTCGAAAGAAACAAAGAAAATAAATCCAAAATAACGCAAAAAACACGTTTGTAGAAACGAGAGAGCAGCAGAACACTAGTGATAGTCGCATTGTTAAAATTGTTTGAATTTAAATATAAGCAAGAAAGACAAATGACATTTATAAATAGATTAATATATAACTAAGTCTGACGTGGCAAGAAGCTTTTTCTGTAATCGTGTCATGATAAAGATCAAATATAGAGTATATTATCTTATTTTTTTTCATATTTACTTAATTAGATTGTTTCAAAGCCATGAAGAAATTCTTTTAAAATACTCTATAATAGCCGAGGCTTCTCTGGAACTTTCCAGTAAGGATGAGGTCATCTTTCATACCCTTTTGTTTACAGAAGTGACAGAACTAATTTCAACTCGGAACTAATTTCAACTCGGAATTAATTTCAACTCAGAAGTAATTTCAACTCGGAATTAATTTCAACTCGGATCTAATCAATTAGTTCCGAGTCGAAATTAATTCCGAGTCGAAATTAATTCCGAGTCGAAATTAATTTTGCACTCCGTTTAAAGTAGTGTGGAATGTCACCATTTTGAATATGGTATTACTTTCTCTTAGAGTTACATTTGCTAACCATTTTAAGTGTTGCTGCTCTTGGAAGGTTTCAAATGGTGTGGTTTCTCTTGTTTGGTAAACGTCTTTCTTGGTTGCTCTGTAACACCATATCACAGACTCCAAAGAAGGATGGCTCTTGCTAAGGTCTACCTGTTTCATTTACTCGAAGTCATTTTTAACCATCCATCTAAGAATGCGGTTTGCTACAGCTAATAGTTCAGATATTTATGAACGACTTTGGCGCCTTTCGAGAGCTCCATATGAATGCCTCGATCTGACGAGGCTATTTAAAAACATTTACAGCTCGAGTTTTAAGGCTAATGTTTTTTTGGGGGGGAGGGAGCAATTTTCGGTTTTGTGTGAAATTATACCATGTGTAGCCTTTTCTCTCAAATACTTCTGAAAATTATTCTTCTAAAATCCTTGTTTCTATCATTAAAGCGGAGGAATGGGTTTATTTTATGCAACATATTTATTCTTTAACAAAACACCATTCTTTGTTTATGCACATGATTACATTTTGTTTATTAATTACATTGATCGAATATTATATTATTAAAAAATCAAATCAAAATTTTGCTAAAATCTCGGACAGTCTACAATATTGGTGCAATCGCGTAAAGTTTTTAAAATGTTCGTATTTTTAAATGTTTTACTTATTAATGCTTATTATCATTTTCTTTATTTGTATATACCGGAGGGGATAGAATAGTTCTCAGATTTAACAAGAAAACCTATGGCTATGTATTCATATTCGCACAATGATACCTGGGTTATAAATCTATCTCCATCTATGGATTAAATAGTAGGTTAGATTGGTCTCCTTAAATTTGGGTGGCGACTACTCTACGAAGACATTTATATTTGCTCTCTCTTTTCTGCTCTACCTTCAGCCATATTTATTCTCCTACTTCGCATTCCCCTGAAGATATTCCATCTCCTCTCACTTCAACCATATCTGTTCCCCCTTCTCCCCTCTCTCTCTCTCTCTCTCTCTTTCGCCATATTTGGTATTTTCCTCCTCCTCTCCTTTGAACAATATTAGTTCTCTTCCTTCTCCTCTCCATCCAGGCTTATTTGTTCTTTTACTTCTCCTCTCTCTTCAGATACATTTTCTCTCTTTCTTCTTCCCTCCAACCGTATTTCTTCTCTTACTTCTCCTCCCTTTCAACCATATTTGTTCTCACCTTTCTCTTCCGCCTTCAACGTCTTTTCTTTTCCGTTCCCTCTCACTTCAACGACATTTGTTCTCTTCCTTCTCCTCGTCCTTCCCCACATTTTTCTCTGTCTTATCTTCCCCCTTCAAGACTGTTTGTTCTTTTCCCTCTCCTCTCCATTCAACCATATTTGCTCTTTTTCTTCTCCTCCCTCTTCAATCACATTTCTTCTCTTCCTTCTCCTCTCTGTACAGCCATATTTGATTATTTGCCTTTCTTTACTGAACACTAGAAATACATAAAAAATACCAGATAATTTCTTTCTCTTCCCGTTTCTCTTCGTTTATATTGAATTATCTTTCTTTTGCTCGTTCTCTGTCTCGTAGACGAAATGAAGGAGAAAATGATGAATAGATTTTTTTAGCCTATTTTAACTAATATATATACTATATGTTTTAATTGCAACTTCGTTCATTAATAGAAATATTCTCGCAAAGAAGAGCGTTCATGATGACAAATGAATATTGTAGTTTCTGATCGTGGGCGTCAGGTACGCACTGCGGTGTCTCCGGTTTTGACTTAATCGAGAAGCCAGAAAAGTAAGCCGACGCGTAAACGATGTGTTCATGGCAGAGTGAAGAGCGCCATTAGCAGCAAAAGAGAAAGATGACGTAAGAGGAATAGGGAAACGACAAACAAGAAATGAAGGAAGGATTTCAGAAAAGATATCAGAGTGAACTGCATAAGAGGCCGTGAATCGTGAAAGTTACATAAACAAAAGGAAGAAGAATTAAAATGCGAAGATATGTTATATAAAATGCGAGAATCGGTAGCAGAAAAGAAAAAAATTTAAGAAGCAAAGGAGATTTAAAGTCAATGTATTTGTCACTATAAATTCAAACATAGCCTTTGAGAGTTCGAATCCTTCTCGGGGATAGTGTTTTTAATCATAATTTTTCATCTCAGAATCCATTCATTCAAAGAAGATCTATTTTTTAGAATTTCGCAGGTTAACAAAACAAATGTCTGCGGAAACTAAAACGATGAAAATCAGAAACAAGTTATTTAAACGAATATTAGTTTCTTTACTTAAGAACAATTCAAATATTGTTAAGCCCTTACGAAACAAGCGGGGAAGAATATTTCAGTGATGAATTAAAATTTGTATCTATTATTTATCTCGATTTAATTCTTCGAATAGATAATGGAATGGTTTAATTATTTTTAAAATTAGAAAATGATTATTTTTTTTTTTTTTAAAGAAAAGGATTCGTTCAATTCGGATTGTTGTATTACGTCAGCCATATATTCTATTAGAAATATGAAAGTGGGATGACAGAAGAAAAAGATTGATAGACGATCTCTTCTCTGAACTAACTCAATGGGGGGGAAATGGCTGAATGTTCGTCTATCGCAAACAATGGCTGTTCTCTCTTGCCTTGAACACCTATCCGGACTGAAGCTCACCCTAGACATCTAGTGGAACATGTATATACGTTCCATCGCTAAAGTTGCCGTAAAAATGGTCGGTTCGCTGTCTCGATTCCACTGCTCTTCTCTACCTTAACAAGAGCCGTGCCAGACCCAAAACGGAGAACTGACATATCTGTGGAGTTTCCTTGTCCCCACTTTCCAGTTTTCATTGAGCCCAAATCCATCTACGCGGCCCTATGGGTGATGGAGTTTTTAATATCCCTCTCCCACAGCCGAAACGTAGTAAGCCCATGCCTAATATATTGTTATTTCCATAGAAAATGGGGAGACAAACCACATTTCTTAGTACGGCCAATTCTAATTCCCACAATAGGATGCTACACCGCTTACATTGAGACGAACCACCCTTATTCCATTCATATACCTTTATAAGAATTAAGTGCCACTTGAACAGCTTCTTCCCACAAACCGTCTCCCAAGTGGATGCTTTCCCAACCACTATTGTCTTAACCTCTACAATCTAGGGTTAACCGATAGCTTTCCCACATATTCTCATAAAGTGTGTCGATAACACAAAGATACACTGCTTGATCTCTAGCTTGAGTGGCTCATAAAAAAGTAAAAAAAGATGTATTGAGAAACTTCCTATGCTCAAAATATCCCACATTTTCGTGAACGGCTTTTAGAATGAATCTACCGTAGATTTTCTATTGTTTTGAAGGAAAGTGTCATATAGGAAGAAAATGAGTAACTACCGACACCAAGATTCGAACGTGACACTCTGGACTTATGAATATATGTTTTCTGCCAGATGTATAAATTGCGATGTCAGACTGCAGTGATTATTGAGTGGAACTATCCAGTCGAATTAGTGTGAATTATTGTGCGTCAATGATTTGGGTTTTGGTGTAGGATTTACCGGACGTTAAGCCGAGCCACGCTACTAACAAGGTATTCACTGAAATGGTTAATTATCTTTAGTTGGCTTTTACTTCTTTGTTCTTGTTAAATATTCATTTGCGGTTATAATTAAATACTGTTTTATTTAACATTGAAGTCTTGAGTTCTACTTAATTATAAATGACACCGTACGTTACAAAAGAAAGTTAAAATAAGTCACTTCGATATACACAACACCAGCATTGTTTCTCTCTGTTTGACAATTAATACGCATCTACAAATCTAACCGCCAAAATAGACTACCCACAATGCACCACTGATCCGTATATATAAATAGTCGAGAAAAAATAAACAGCACTCGTAGCCTGACGATTGCGTCTAGCATGAAACAGCCTGTCGTCTCTAAGTGTTGACTTCAATGTTCACTTTTATATTTACACACGCTCTATCGCTGATATTGAGCACTTTATCCCATAAATATAGCACAGCTTAAGAGTATGTTTCTTTATATATATTTATATATATATATATATGTGTGTGTGTGTGTGTGTGCGTGCGTGCGTGCGCGTGCGTGTGTGTGTGTATTTAGGCAACACTCCTTCTTTCATGCACATTTCATTAAAAACGAAAGACAAGGTGCTTTTATTTAGTTTTTTATACAATTTCTCATGCCATCTAATTTTTTTTTCTTTTCGGATGATAAATTATATAAAAAAATGTCCGAATGTTCTTTTTATCCGAGCGCTTTCGGCTATACATTTAGCCATTTTCAAGGATTATATTTTAACTGTTAAAATTAGAAATAGTTTTTTGTATGTATGTTTTATAAAATGTTTTCATTTTTTTTTTGTTTCAAAACACGGTCAACGTATTATATCCATGTTCAAATTTTATATTATAAAGTGTTGGTTTGTTTGTTTTTATTAATAAGGCCTCCATTATTTTTAGCCTTTTTTTTGCATGTGGATGATGTTGTCGACAAGTATGTTCCGAATAGTGTCCGGTAGGTCTCCATGAATATTTAAATGCGATCTAATTGAGCTATTGTCAGAAAAGTGTAGAGTTAGTCTGCGTGTTAAACATGTTGTAGTGTGGCCTATATAATTATTCACGAAAGTTGATTGTTGAGGAATAGAATTTCTTAATGGGCATTGGAATTCGTCAATAATATTTACCATATTTAATGAGTTGGGGTTAAATATACATCAAATTTGGTTTGGAATCCGTCAGAAACGTATATAAGTCTAACAAGTGTTGTTTTTATTTCAATTTCATCAGAGAATGAAACATTGAGGAGAAAAAGGAAAAGAATTCTGCTATTTTTTTATTTTTGTTTTTCATTGGTTAAGAAAACGTAACGAGTAGCTGTCTTGTCAAGCATAATTACAAATAATAATATGTATAATTACAAATAATATTAATAGATATGAGCAACCAGTTATTCTATCGTTGCTGTCAGGTCATAACCAACATTTAAGGCCTGATTAGATTTATGTTGTCTCTTCTAACACTCTATCTAAATAGCTGGTATCCATTAATCGAAGATCAGTTATTCGCTCACATTTTTCAATTTGAATGATCTACTTGGTATATGAGAGAAAAATCAATGAAAAGATTTATCAAGCTTCTATCATACGTATTCCGAAAGGCGACCACTTTTAAAATTCATAAGTTGTCCAAAGTGGCATAGCCACTCTTGATCAAATATTGCACGGGAAACTTAGCGATTAATTCGTCTTTACTGATTTGCCTTGCAGTAATGAGTTGTTCTCTATTCGATGCCACCAAATAAGTTGTCTTGGACACAATTGCTTGTCGAATGTGACTGCTCCAAATCTCAGATTACTGCTCACTCGTTTGCATAGACGCTGGAGATGGTGTTATGGGGGACAACTTTCTTGTCTATTGAACCTTTGATTTTTGTAGTGAAATAATTTTGCCTGGTTTTGATTCTTCGTCTCGTCTGTCCTGGTCTTTTTCAGAAAGAAGCGACAACAATATTAGGAATTAGGTTCACCCTGTAAGCATAAGCAAAAGTAGTGCCGACAATTTAATAGTATATTTCATATCACCTTTATAAATTGCTTGTTGTTTCATACATGTGCTATAGTTTCTCTGCGTGGAACGTGTGTAGATATTTGTATATGATAATCACTCTCAGAAAAAAGCAAGGTTTTCATTTCTTTTCTTTCAGCTATTCCGATTCGTACGTGTCTTAAGTTGATATTATAACATGGATATAATATTGTTCATAATGGGGGAAAATAAAAACTGTGAATACTAATTTTTCGCATAGTACTCCCATTAACTAGTCTCATGACGTGATGTCATATTATTACCCCCATAAATTGGTGTACCCTCCGTGACGTAATATCAGTAGCTTATGAATATTTTCTAGTAAATCCAGAATCCCACTATAATATCATTTTTTTCATAGACCTCATCGGCCTTTTAACTTTGTATGGCCGTAAATTAATGGTGACATTTCCAACATTTCAAATAGTTCTTTTTTATTGCCCAGTTCACACTTCTTCCCCGACTGGAATAGCTGTTTATCCTTAGTTTCCTGTTTAGGATTAGGCTTCCGTGTACATCTGCGAAATTTCTCTTTCACTCCTAGTAGCACCCTTGAGTTTTAGTGGCAATATTGCCTTGCTTGAAGTGAAATGATTAAAAAATGATATGCGTAACAAGAGGACAAGCTCAACATTCCAATTACGAATTGGAGATACCAAAAATGAAACAGGTACAACAATTTAAATATCAGGGAAGTGTTTTTTAACAGAGAACGGAAAATGCAACACCGAAATTCGAAGACGCATTGAGATAGCGAAAGATGCCTTCAAAATGCTAAGCAACGTATTAAGAAACCGAAAAAGTGTATTGAACGTTTATGTAACATCAGTCATGCTATAGATCAGTAAATGCTGGACAACTTCTTCACTGATTAAAAAGAGACTTTAAGCAAATGCGGTTCTACAGAAGGATGCTGAGAATACTCTGGACCGAACATGTAAGAAACGATGAAATTTTGGAGAAAATGGCAACAAAAATTCGTTCATTATTTTTGATCGATGAATTATGAGTCACTTTTCATTTTATACTCTTTTCGAACTTCGTATTTTCTTTTTAGTCGTTAATTTATTTATAATTAAAATCTATTTTAATAATGTTCCAATTCCCTCTCCTCATTCGTTATACACTAATGTGCCTGTTATGAATAATCAAGAGTGGTCTCCCCTTGCTTTGTTACTCTCCTTTTTGAGAGAGCTATTTCTGTTTACTGAGACTATAAAAGGACACTATACGCGAACCTTGTATTCTCAGTTTAATAAGGCTTAAAGCCTAGACCTGCGTACTTTTGTCATTACAGTGTCTTTGATTGTCTCCTACTGCTCGCCAACGATCACCTTTTGAGAAAAGGCAAAATAATGACGTCCATTCTACATATATATATATATATATATATATATATATATATATATATATATATATATATATATATATGAAGAAATATAGTCTTAAAGTGTGCTACATTTATGGGATAAAGAGCTCAATATCAGAGATAGAGCATGTGTAAATATAAAAGTGAACATAGAAGTCAACACTTAGAGGCGACAGTCTGTTTCATGCTAAATGCAATCGTCAGGCAACTAGGGAAATATATATATATATATATATATATATATATATATATATATATATATATATATATATAGGGTGTTATCTATGCACACGCGTGTATGGGCATTTATTAAGTGACAGAGTGATAGTTAGAAAAGATTCTTAATCGAAAACCCATGAAACCCACTATCGGCGTAATATTCAAAAGAGAATCAAAGGATAAAAGCGAAAATAAGAGAAAATATCTTCAAGAACACAGGCGATAAGAGAAACTGGAAGAATATGGAAGGAATGTGTTTAAGTAAAGAGACAAGACGAAAGTAAATATCTCTAAAAAAAAAAGATAGCTGAAAAAGAGGCTGGAGTACTTTTAGATAATAAATAAAAGAAGCCAAGTAAATGCGTTAAGCGAAGGGTATTAACAGCGCATGCGTACTCAGAAACAGACGTCTACTAGCAAGTCACAGGTGCCGTTACTTCCTTTGAGGCTTCGTTGCCTTAGCAACCAGTTCGTCTTGGTTTCCGCACAAGGACACAGGTAGATATTCATATGTGTACAGGGATATTATAATGGACAGGACTGCTACTGTAATTGAAAAGACACATTAAATAGTGAAAGGTGAAAACAGGATTCGTTAAGATCAACCAAACAGAATGATGTTAAATAAAAGTATGGATCTCTTTCTCTCTGGATATAGGGTGAGCTGTTAATGCATTTAAATGTTTATGTGAACCCATCAGAAAGATTCGCACACATATACACTAACATACGTACTCGCACACGTACAATGACTTATATGTTTTGCCGACCGTGTTTAGAATTTAGAATTTGAAAGTTGCAATTGCTCAGAAATAGTATAAATATGACATCTGATATAGATAGATTTATAAAACCAACTGTCCCTGATGAATATGTCTTCAGCCGGCGAACCAAATAAGCCACTTGAACATTTATTCATTTATTGATTATAACTCTAGCAATTTTCTCGTATCTTCTCAATTGTATTTCATATATATATATATATATATATATATATATATATATATATATATATGTGTGTGTGTGTGTGTGTGTGTGTGTGTGTGTGTGTGTGTGTGTGTGTGTGTACAAGTATAGGATTGGTGTATACGGAATAAATTCCAATAACTAAAAATACTATGCGTAAAATAGTGCTCAATATAGTGTAGAGCAAATATAATTTATTCGAAAACATGTTATGAAATCACTACAAAAATAGCTGCTTTGTTTCAACCCTTCTGGTTTCTTATCAAGTGATGGTGTTGATAGAAAATGGGTATGTTTGTAGTGATTTTATAATATATATATATATATATATATATATATATATATATATATATATATATATATATGATGCATGCGTGTGTGTATATATATATATATATATATTGTGATTGAAAAGTAACTCACTATTACATGTATGATGCAACCTCTCGCCTTGTAAAAACAATAGTTAGACAGGAGAGTCCATCATACATAAAAAAGGAGGTATTTTTCAATCAACGTGTATATATATATATATATATATATATATATATATATATATATATATATATATATATATATCGTCACCCGCTGTATCACAGCTCTTTAGTGTGGCAATACGTCCGATTGCTTCAATATATATATATATATATATATATATATAAAAGTCAAAACTTAGAGGCGACAGTCTGTTTCATGCTAGACGCAATCGTAAGGCCACCTTTCTCTCTCTCGCTCTCTCTCGCTCTCTCTCTCTCTCGCTCTTTCTCTCTCACTATATATATATATATATATATATATATATATATATATATATATATATATATATATATATATGGTAAGTAGTATTCTACAGTGGCCTGACGATTGCGTGTTGACTTCAATGTTCACTTTTATATTTACACACGCTCTATCTCTGATATTGAGCACTTTATCCCATAAATATAGCACATCCTAATACTATAATTCTTCATATATATATATATATATATATGTGTGTGTGTGTGTGTGCGCGCACGCGCGTGTGCGCGTGTGTGTGTGTGTGTGTGTGTGTGTGTGTGTGTGTGTGTGTGTAATTGGCTACTCAATTTCATTAATGTTTCTCGGGCTGAGTATAGAATTATTAACCTAACATACATACAATAATTTAGGATACCGTCATAATGAATGTTTGTGTGCGTACATGCTTACATAAGCCATTATCAAAGATGACAATTACTTTTCAATATATCAAGCAATACACGGACGTAACAATAATGATAGTCTGTTTTTGTTTCATGAAAAATTTCAGAGCAACGACAAACTCGGAAGCGAAAATCGCATCGCAGCTCGTGACGTCACACATGACCACGCGAGAGTGAAAACTAGAAGTATTGAGTATGGGAAGCCGTTGGTATAAACCAATGGCTTCTGTTATCAATTATAGGCATTTAATAATATTTGTGGAGATTTCGTAGTTTATTTTGTTCAGGTTAGGTTTCAACTGTTTTATGTAATTAGCTTCAAGAATTTTTAGTTTTTGTTTATTGCTTTCATGTTAAAGTATAGTTGTGTTTTCAACGAGGATTTTCCGGAATTGTGTACGCGGCCAGGCATGTTGTTTTAAATGCCTAAAAATGTTATGTAAGCCGAAAGCTAAGATAGGAACAAAACATGTATCAATATGGTGATTTCCTTTCGTCTTTCAATGATAATGTTATTAAGCTTATCAGACAATATGAAAGGAACTTACTTAAACTAAATAGACAAAACTTGTCTATATTATTTAATGAAACATACATCAATATATATATATATATATATATATATATATATATATATATGGTAAGTAGTATTCTACAGTCGAAATGTCTGCGACTAAACCTAACCAACTCCAAGCTTGTTATCGAGCCAGTAGGACGAAAAATAAGACCTAACAAAAGGCGGAAGAACGATGAAACAACGCCCAGCTAACTGGAGGGTGTTTCTCCAAAACCCACCGTAGATAAGGCAACGGCAAACCACTCCACTATCAATCCTAATATATATCATAGATAAGAACACACTCAATATGATGACTATTAGAAAATGCAAAACATTTTTTTCATTTTCAATGCATTAAATGTCGTAAGAATTACGTGCATTTTTTGATAACAAATAAACATTTATCTGGTTTAAACATAGATTCTAATTGTCACGTTTCGCTTGTCATGTAATTTTTTGTTCGATATCAAGAATTATTGTTTCTCGATGTGAATGCAAACCATTGGAAATAAAAGTCTATGCATCGTAACAATGATTAAATTCTTTCCAAGAGGAATACTCTTTAGAATTCTCTTTTGTCTGCAGCTATAGTTGCGACAATGGTCAGGAAATGTTTTATGATTTTTAAAATTTCAGACACTGCAGATAAGAAACCCACTTTATGAAGTAACTCCAAAATGGCATTGCTTGACTTGCACGTTTTAAAGTCATTGTCATTATGCAAGTACCTGAACACATTTATTAAGGATTTTCCTTCAGGTATATTAGTGTCTTCGTACTGCAAATCATCCATATATCGCAAGGTTAATGGCACTTCGGTGTGATGTAATGGTTAACAAGCTTGTCTCACTAGCTGAATTTGCGACCTACTTTCAACTTTGTGACACATGTAAGGTTACTAAATGGCCCTATTGCAAAGGTAATATGTGGTTAGTCACTTCAAACTTATTTTTACACCAAGTCTTTGCAACAATAAAAATTCCTTAAAATAAGCACATCGCTTCTTCAGAGACAGAAAATTGGTCGGAACCCTTTTGAAATATTTCACTTTATGGCACATTTTATGAGATGAATTCCTAGTCATATAATTTATAGCGTCACCCTTTGCTCTGACATGAAATGGGGTGATTATACTGAATCATTTTCCAGGTCTGCTGCTAGGAATGTGTCATGTCAGATCATCTTCGATTTCTTTCTTCCTCGCTATCTACAATCTTCAAAACACCACCATTTACTCCTGCCTCAAAAACAAATCTAGTGATACTGACAAAGTTAACCTGGGAATTCGAATCGAAAAGGACCTACAATCGGTTGTGAACTGGGGCAAGAATTGGTTGGTTAACTTTAACGCCTCTAAAACAAAACTGCTCTCTATTAACCACCACAGGGATCCATCCCTGCATCCCATTAGAATGTCTGAAGACCAACTTCTTGAGAGCTCCTCTCTGCGGCTGCTCGGTCTCACGCTGTCTGCTGACCTGAGATGGAACAAATACATCGAGTCAATTGCTTCATCCACCGCAAGGAAAGTTGGCTCCCTGTGCCGAGCCAGGAAATTTTTCTTCCCGGAATCGATCCTCCAAATCTATAAATCAACCATTCTCCCTTGCATGGAGTATTGCTGCCATATATGGTCTGGAGCCCCTGCTGTTTGCCTCAGGGTTCTTGATAAGATCCAGAGACGGATATGCAATGTAATTGACCCTGATCTGTCATCTCGTCTGCAGTAGCTCTCTCACAGACGCGCCGTTGCCTCGCTCTGTCTTTTTTACAAATATTTCACGGTAATTGCTCCGATGAGCTGCTTTCGCTGGTTCCCAGGCCTCATGAATTTAAAAGTCCTACGAGGCTGGCATCCCGTTCCCACCCCTTCACCGTTGAAACTGTTAGATGTAGACGTCTCTTCTACTCCAATAGCTTCATGTCTCGCCTGTGGAACTCCCTTCCTTAATCCTGTTTCCCTGACAAATACAATCTCCAACTATTTAAGTGTAACTTCAATCGACATCTCCAGTTGCCTTGATCTATCCACTTCCCTTCTCCACATCCTTTCACCTTTCATTCCTATCTGCTCTCGCTCCAAATCTTCTGTAACCCCCTTGCCTTGATCGATCCACTATCTTTCTCCACATCCTCTCCTTTACCACTCCTATCTGCTCTTCCTCCAAATCTTCTGTAACCCCCCTTGCGTGCTAGTGGCTTCCAGCTTTGCTTGGGGTGAAAAGCTTTAAAAAAAGCTAATCGCCATCTTCTATCTGCCTCAAAACTGTTCTTTTATTGTTCTTTCTCCCCACTTCTCGTTATTAATGGCTTTTGATTCTCTTTCACCACCAGTAATTCCTTGCGTCTTAGGGTCATTATTGCCATCTTCTGTCTTCCTGAATCCTGTTCCTTTATTGTCCTTTTCCTCACTAAATCTTTCTCATTCTCTTTCACTCTCAGTAACCCCTTTGAATCTTAGGGACATTATCCCCATCTTCTGTCTTCCTAAATCCTGTTCCCTTATTGTACTTTATCCTCACTTCTCCTCACTAAAAACTTCTCATTCTCTTTCCCTCCCAGTAATCTTTTGCGTCTTAGCGGCATTATCGCCTTGCCCTGAGTGAAATGATCGAAAAATGTCTGCCATTGTTGCTTGAATAATATTTCCATAATATAATTATTATTTATTAAAAATCATGTTAAAAATCGCTACACAATTACAATTATGTTTCAACGCTACAAATGTGTCTCCTCAGGCTAAGACAAACTACTGGCGAGTGAACGATTATTTTTTTTAATTAAAATTATCGTTTAATATATGGGTGTGCTTAATTATCAAGTTAAACGGCTGTTAAACAATCAACTTTTTGTTGGCTACAATTGAGTGAAGTTTATATTAGATTGCGAAAAACCAAAAATCGATTTCAACACAAATCGATTTTTCGTTTTTCGCGGATTTTTGCTAAACGCAGTGGCGTAGAAATAAAATGAGGTATCGTTGAGCTCGTTATGATGTAAGTAAACTACTTACCGAATGTGAACGTAGTCGGAGGAAAAAATTAGAATTTAGCGATTTTTTATCGGCTTCATTGATTATTGATTGTTTTTAAATTATCGATTTTTTAAGCTAAGAACCTATCTCTTACAATGTACGACGTACATGCTAAAATGGGTCAGAATCGGTTGGATGGATCTCAAGTGAATAGGTATCACACAGAAAGGCAGAGAGATGGACAGACATACAGACATCCTTTGATTTATATATATGTAGATAGATAGATAGATATACTTAAAATTCTTCTTACTTACACTGTGTAATGTCAAATATCAGCTTGTGGCAGTATTGTATGAAAACATTTTATGAACGAAAAAGTGAAAATATTCAGGTCACGAAGCGACTATCAGTTTCAATGAATATATATTCATCCCGGGTTTCCCAAATGTTTTTAAGTGTACTTGTCTAATTCTCTTACAGTTGTTTTATAACTGAAACAGTTCTTTTATTCATAGCGAATTAATAAATGGTGTTTAATGTTCCGACTTTATACTACAGATGTTCGTTTCAATAGGCCAGACAAAATTCAATGGGCCTGATTTGGCCTCATTAAACATTGTTCATGTGATTTTATGATGGTCCGCAAAATTTATTTAAGATCTTGCCATATATGGTCTGGTCCCCCCCTCTAGGTGCTAAACAAAATCCAGTGACAGATATGAATGCGTTAGGTCTACAGTTACTTTCTCACAGACGTGATGTGGCTTCTCTCTGTCCTTTCTTCAAATATTTTCATGGCGACTGTTACCTAAACTGCATGAATTGAAGAGTGCTACTAGGTTGGCATCTCGGTCCCATATTTTCGCTGTCGAAATGGTTAAATGTAACCACCTCTTCTATCCCAACAGCTTCTTATCTCGCACTTCTCACCAGTGGAAATCCCTACTTCTTACCTGCTTCCCTGATAGCTATAATCTTCAAATCTTCAAATGTAATGTCAATCGACATCTACTGATGCCTTGATTCTGATCCCTGTCCTTCTCTATATCTTTTCCTCAAACGCTCCTCTTTACTCTTGCTCTCACTCTCTGTAACCTCTTGCGTGCTAGTGGCACTTCCGCCTTGCTTGGGGAGATATGCTTAAAAAAAAGAATGATGTAACAGAGTAACTTTAGATCGAGTTAATTAAAACGATTTTAAATTTATAATTTAAATTTTTATGATTATTCTTAATAGTTTGGAAAAATATTTTTTTATCCCAACTTATCTCTATCTATAAAAGCCAGGATGTGCGTGTGTGTGTGTGTGTGTGTGTGTGTGTGTGTGTGTGTGTGTGTGTGTGTGTGTGTGTGTAACGAATGCACGGCCGCAATTTTCGACGGATTTCCACCAAAATTTACATGCACATGCTCCAAGTTAGCTAAAATGCCAAGACCGATTTTGCATTTACCAACTCCCACCGATAGTGGAAATAGTCGATTTGTTCATGCTTCTACGGCAGTTCTCATGTAGTTTGCGGCCATTTTCTACTGGCCAGAGTGAGAGCCTATAACTGGCTGCCACGAATAGGCAGGAAGATTCTATTGGCCAGCGTGAGAGCCAACAGCTAACTGACACGAATGTTAACTAGCATGCTAGCATGCAAAAAAAATCAATAGCTGCATTCGTCACAAGTGGGAAAAATTTAAATCTGCATGGCACTTTACACCAATTGGCTCATTCGCTTGCTTAAACTCAACGTTGATTCTGATTCCGCAGAACTGGGTTGGGTGTGAAAATATATTTGTTGTTAACATTCTTTTTTCATTCAGTTTTTCCAGTTACGAGTTCTTTTTTAAAGCTGATAGTTTTGTGTTCATTTTGTTTAGTTCTTTTTTCGTAACAGATTTAATATTTAGTATAGAGCTTAGAAAAAATTCGCAGTGTGAGTTAGGCAAGAAGTAAGGCACGTAGCAACATCAGCACGGCAAAGGGCACTCCTTTAAAGGCAAGGAAGGGCAAAAATATTTTAAGTCAAGTGATAGCGATTGCTGTATGAGTCGTACGAATTTTGAATCAAGCACGGGCCATGCTGCTAGTGTTATTATAAAGCTAAACTAAAGCGTGTATATTACTTTCATCAGGCTAAACTGAATTTACCCCAGCGATTCTCAACAACTTCTGTTCAAATACCAGTGTTATGATTATGAAAACTAAATTTATTTAAATCAGAAGTTAATTTGTGAAGATGAGTCAAGAATTCTGCTGGTTTGAGTTCGAGTGTAGTTGTGAATGGAAATTTTAAAATGAATCATTTAATATTTATATATTCTTCTAGGAAAGTAATGCCGAAATACCATTTTCAAAGACATAGCTAGACGAGTGAAGAGTTACATTTTAAATGCTCTCACACAAGAATTTGTAGCAACCCACATTAATGGGTGAATATCATTCACAAAGCTATGAATGAATGAAGATCAACCAAGTCGTATGATCGTATAAACGTGGCTATTCCATTCAGCGGATTTTTCAATGTTCTCCCTCGAAATATATTCATGCAAGTTTCTGCGATAATTATGAAGGTCTCACGTTAAAAATTCTACTAATTTCACTTGCCAGGAATTAAGGCAGGCGTTACTGACAGATGAAGAATATTATATGTCTAGGTAGAAGGAAAACATGGCCGATACAAATTTAAATAGTACAAGTAAACTTATGGTAATATATAAGGTTCATGAAATGTTTAAAACAAATGGTTTTAGTAAAGAATAAGCAAAATACGAAGGAAAAAAAGAAAGATTTCTCGAGGGGAAAGCTAAAAGAAGATACGGTATTCAAGGAAAGAGAGAATAAAGAAATTCAAGGAAAGAGAGAATAAAGAGAAAATTAAGAGAGTAAACGTGAAGGCTATTCATAAGAAGCGTAATTTGAAAAGGAGAGAATGATGGAACACAAAAGAGAAACGAAGCTTAGAGATGTGATTGAACATGGAGAATTTAAAACGAATGATTGCCTTTGTTCTTATATAAAAAAAAGTGACAGATGTGGGAGGATTAATTGACGTTTACGAAAAGTAAGTCTCAAGCAAATAAAAAGATCGAAAGCAAATAGTATTGCTCAGCTAGCAGAAAAGACATTTTCTTTGAAAGACAAAAAATCTGGAGACACAAATAAAAACGTAAATTTCAAGTATGGTTCTATTGTAAGAGATATGGACAGAAGTCCATCAAGCCTAAGTATTTATAATTTAAAACATTCTCACAAATATTTTAAAAATTCAAAGAAATGATACATTATTTACATGACTATTGTCCTCATCTTTGTCGCCATATTTATTACAACGTTTCGGCCATTGTACGCTCCGGCTTTCTACAGTTGCTTGGAAATTCAAACTGAACCCTTTATTTCGCTCACTGGGGTAGACTGTTCTAGTTCCTTGTGCCATGTTTAATGGATGCCAGTTATCAGTTATCTCCTGTTAATTTTCCTCTGAAAGTTCTCCACTGCCTTAACCAGGCATTGAACTCACACACTTTGGGTCCTCTCACTGGATCTAATCAATGCCTCCATCCACTGTGCCATGTGTCTTTGTAATAAATATGGCGACAAAGATGAGGACAATAGTCCGAATAATTTAAATAATGTACATAATACCTCATCTCAGACAGATACTAAAGAAATGATAGATAACATTTTCATTAATTAGTAATAATTATAATTAAGAAAGCTTTAGTAAATATTAGTTAGTAAAAAATAATTTTAAGTTAGTAAAGCTTAGTAATTATAAGTAAACTAATTACTGCATATAAAATTAAAGTAATGTTTACGACCTATTTGACTACAAACAAATGTCCCCATGCACAATTTGCACAAATATTCTTAAAGACTTTTTCTTAATGATTTTGTCTCTAGGAATAACAGATTAGGTTAAGAATCATTTTCTGCGCCACCGTCCATATTATCCTAACATAATCGTCCTTTTCTGGCACACTTTTGAATCATCTTCGGAATTTTCAGCTCTCACGATTTCTTTGCAAAGTTCTTCCTGGCATCTCTAACGACTCCAAGTTTTACAATCATATCATGTTGAGATATCGGTTCCCGTACGAGGACTGAAGTTAAGCAATATCAGTAACTAGATGGCTGACTGCTTCGGAATACAAGGTGCTGTAAACTTGTGTGGGTGCTGTATTGCAAAATGGCTCGGAATTGTTAATCGGAGAGAAGATTTTCAATTCCAGCTGGGTTCGTTGTACTCCCATACGAGCAAATACTCTGGGAAATGTGTGCATAAGCCCAGTTTAGTTAGTAGTAATTTAGTATTACTAAATCATTATTATTTCAAAATTATTCTCATGATCTAAAACTATTTTCTGGCTTTAAATAACCTACAGACAGTTGATAAACCGTAAAATATGTATCAGTCAATCAATAATTGCTCCAATTTCATATTTATAGAAATGGTTTGTTTTATTTACATTATTTACATTCAGACTATTATCCTCATTTGCTACAGGAAATTGTACTGAATGACAATAGCCTCATCGATTAAATCGTTGGTTCACGAATCTGATGGCATATTGATTGTGAGTTCAATCCTTGGGTCGGGCAGTGTGTACCTGGAAACAGACGGAAAATAACTGTAGTACAAACAAGTAAAAGTCTACCCCCATAGTGTAATAAATTCAGAAATCTCTGTAGATTGATATTCCCCTGAGAGTAGATGGAGGGCACAACAGCAGGAACGTTGTGAGGATAACAGTCCCAATATAAATAATGATAACTCCGTATTCATGCAATTCAGACAGAAATTAGCTGGTTTGCTTGTAGAGATGCATTTGTTGACTTTGCTGTTCAGGCAAGGTTCTTTGTTGGTGGATTCCGACGTCAACGTGCCACTGATTGTCCCATATTGTGCTTATGTTTTGTGCTACATCTTATTATCGTTAAGAGGTGCGTAAATCCATCTTATCTTCGAAGATCGTTAATGGTGTCCTCCATCAAATAGTTCGAATTCAGACAAGGGCATCTTTCGAAGAATGTTTACAGTGTCAGGCAGCTAAGATTTCGGAAACGGTGGAATATTTATTTACTTATTCGGATTTTCCTGATGTAGGGCTTTAACATTATTTACATTATTCGGACCATTGTCCTCATCTTTGTCGCCATATTTATTACAACGTTTCGGCCGTTGTACGCTCCGGTCTTCTTCAGTGGGTTCTTCAGTTCGATATTCCAACCATCAAAATGTTTTAATAAATATGGCGACAAAGATGAGGACAATAGTCCTAATAATGTAAATAATGTACATAATACCTCATAAAAGAAATATAGACAGATACTGAAGAAGGCCAGAGCGTACAACGGCCGAAACGTTGTAATAGATATGACGACAAAGATGAGGACAATAGTCCAAATAATGTAAATAATGTCCATAATAACTCATAAAAGAAATATAGACAGATACTGAAGAAGGCCAGAGCGTACAACGGCCGAAACGTTGTAATAAATATGGCGACAAAAATGAGGACAATAGTTTGAATAATGTAAATAATGTACATAATACCTCATCTAAGAAATATAGACAGATACTGTAGAGTTTTAAGTTAGGTGGTATAGATAACTGAGGCAATAATGACGTGAATAACCCAAAGTCTGGCAACTTGAAAACGGATTTTGGTTTAGTTCTTGAGCTTGAAATAATGGTCACATGTATTTATTGTTTTTTTTTGTCAACAAAGGCGATGCCTGATTTACAAAAGAAATAAGGAATCGCCTCCATATTGAAGTGCCTGTTCCTGATGGACATTATTGCTATTATTATCAAACGTTTCAAAGTTTTTATTCTGCCTTTTTGACTCATTTATTTGAAATACCCTGGCTAGGTAGGGCGAATCAATTACTCACCGTGTGAGTTTACTTTTAGACGGGACTTTTTTGACGTAACATTTTCTGATGGCGGTGCGCCGAAGCAAAGGTAAACCATCACCAGAGAAGTAAAATTAAAACATTTTAAAGGGCTCTGAAATCGGAAAAACAGCGACAAACATTGGCTGCTTGCTTGGCTGAAATCGTTCTACTGTCGTTCAAAATATGCACATATGTGCATAGATATTGAGACTCCCTATAAGAAACAAGGACACTTTCCTTTTTAACTATAGATTGGCCAATTCCCGATAACAAAACAAACAAACGTGAGCTTGTTTTTACCTCCCCCAGATTTGCTACTGCTTGCGTGTAACGCAATAGAGAAAAGATTTTACGCTTCGTTATCTCATCTACATAGAGCCAATGGCATCACTGGCAACAAATATAGCAGCTTCTTAAAACAAATTCATTTAATCAATTGTTTTATTTTATTGTAGTCATATAGTGATTTTCCAAGCGTAGCTTAGATGTGGTATAAGGCTGAAAGTAGGGAGCACTCAGTGAGGATCGAACTCACTACCCAGTCGTAATTGTTCTAGCGAGACAAGCTCGCTAACCACTACACCGCCTCGAGGTTGCCAATCGTAGTCATATGTATATATAGATATAAAAAGTATGAAATCCCAATGCGAACACAATCTATAAACTCTATATTATTATTTCTTTTGATTTCTGTTGTATACACATTTCCTTCCGGGTCCCAACCAGAGACCTAAGGTCAGAGATAGTTTTATTTCCAACTGGGCCTTTTTTTAAATAAAAATAAAAAAAAACTAAGGTAACACACATTCTACATTGATAAAGCTCTTCGTAATGTGTGAGCTGTACTTGTGAGTACAATTTTCTTGTATTTCTTTAAGGCATGGGCTTCCAGGAATCCCTTAAATGCGTTTATCGGAGACTTTTCAATCCGGCTGCTCCAGCTACAACTGGAATTATTGATGTCCTCATGTGCCACATCTTTTGAGATTTCCACTTCAAAATCCTCGTATTATGATAGTTTTTTTTTAAGATCTTCAAAGATACATTGCGATCTGCAGAGACTGTCATGTCAGTAAGATCATTGATCACGTTATCTGCCATTTAGCTTTGACTGTTCTGTCTGTGCGTATTTAAAAGTCCCATAAAATTGTTATACGTCCTTATCTCTGTAAACGAGTCAGGGTGATGTTTAAACCAATTTCTTGCAGTTTCTTTCCCGTAAAAGTTGCATATTTTCCAATGCAGATAATTGAATATAGAATCCAGCGCAGTACGTAATCTGTCTTAATGAAGCAACGTTAAAGATTAAAACTCACGAGTCAGACACTCTACTGGATCTGACTATATTGCCAATAGCAGCAGCAGCTGTTCCGTAATTCTTCAGTCTTCGAAGGTCTCGGGGGTTGTCAGTGAATATTCGGAAAAAAACATGGCTGCCTTTATACACGTCGGGTTGAATATTTTAAGCTTTCTGATTGGTTTTACCATCTATTGGTCAACTATAAAATGAGTCAGTTCATTTTGGTTGGCTCACGAGTACATTAAGGTACCCAAAAACTCTAACAATAATGACCCACTCTATCATACCGAGTTTTATATTCAGTGGATGCAAACAATGTGCAACCTGATACAAAATGGTCATTTTTCTGGAGATTTATCATAGAATCGGTTTAACACAATTTATTATTATTATTATTTATTATTAATGAATAATAATAATAATAATAATAATGTTTGAAATAGAAATCTCAAAAATGTGGCACATGGGAACATCAACAATCCCTGTTGTAGTTGGAGGTCTAGGATTGGTTGGAAAAGATTCCAGTAGACTAATTGAGTATCAAAGAGATACAAAAAGATTTTCTCACAAGTACAGCCCATACTTTACGAAAAGATTTATCTATGTAATTTTTTTTCAGTGGAAAGTGTCATGATGCCATTTCTAACCTTAGGTCCCTGGGGGACCCGGAAAGAAATGTGTAAACGCCAGAAATCAAAGGAAATAAAAACAATAATAATAATATTACTATTTGTGCAATTCTTTCATAGGGATGAAGTGAAAGTATAAACTCTAATATCACCAACACTCTCCTGGGAATGAATATAAACGGAACCCTTTGTCTAATCTACGAATATATATCATCCTCGTTGCGCTGTCTATGTATAGTGCTATATCGATTCGTTCATAGTACCGGTCAGTTAATTCTCGCAATTAGGCGACCCTCAAATACTATATGCCCACAACAACGAAACACTACTGCAAAATACATAGCTATTGTCCCATGGGACAATCCGGAGTTTAGAATTTGCAGTGTTCATCCACACTGCTGTCACGTTTCACCGTCTTCAGAATGGTTCCTCTTTTCTTAGTATGGCTACTGTTTTTCTTTCATTATCTATCAATGACTATTTATATCTATGTTTTAGCTTCCGAAGTGACCACTTGCTCTAACATATCTACTCATTCCTTCAAGCTTTTGGTTCCCCAGTGTGTTCTTTTTTGTTTAGTATTTTTGCCTAATTCCAAAAGGGGTTGATGACAATCCCTTCCGTTCATATATGATCGGCCATGACTAATTTCATTATCTCACTATAATTACCGCTTTTCAATGTTCCTCCAGAACTTACTTTTAGGGTTTCTAGGTATTTCAGTCGTCTCAACACGTGTGCAAGATGCGGATATTAAATTAACATCTCGATTACTTCTGATGTTTCTTTGAGATGGCTAAATAGTATATTTGACAGATGTTCTTTTCTTTGTTTATAATACAATGTTCTCTTCTTTTGACCGGTTTATGTTAACGGTCTGAAATCTCAGAGATCTAAAGTATTAGGTTGCATCACATAAACTGAGAGATTCATAACAATCTGGCAATACAAAGATGGATTCAATTCGTTTGTGTAATAGAAGATTTAATATTGTAAATCGTATTATTTTTACCATTCTCCTGTGTACTTTTCTTTTCAGGTGCTATGTTTATGATAAATATTGCTTCTCCGCCTTCGGAACACTTAAAATAAGGATCTCTGCTTTCAGCGTGTGCTGTGTATCAAATCCACTCCGGAACTAAAGTGGAAGTCTTAGATAAGAGTCATTGCTATAGATTTTAGAGAATGGTCTGCTCGTTCTATCATTCCAGTAAGCTGCTTTCATTGAACCACCCCAGAGAACCATTTCTACCTGCCCTCAACTAAACTCCAGGAGGGCAACATCCGTCTTCTTGGTCTCACGTTTTACACTGAAATGAAGTAGATCGACAATCTATATCGATCCAAGTGTTTCGTCAGCATCAAATACGGTTGGTTCACTGTGTTGTACTAGAAATGATTTCTCGTCAGAATTTGTCTTGCATATTTATCCGTATCTGGTCTGGTTCTCCTGCTTACACCTAGAGATTCTTGATAAAATCCGAAGTGTCTATAATGTAATCGACCGTGTCCAGGTATCTCGACTTCAGTTACTTTCTCACCAACATGGCGTGGCTTCCCTCTGTCTTTTCTAGAAATATTTTTATAAACAACTGCTCTGACGAGCGTTTCCCTCTGGTGCCTCGACTACTTGAATTTAAGCGTGTTACTAGATTGGCAATTAGGTCCCACCGTTTTACAGTTAAAATAGTTAAATGCAACCGCTACTTTTACTCCAACAGTTACATTTCTGTTACTTCCCAGCTGTTGAATTCCCTTCTGTTTTACTGCTTCCCTGATGACTACAATCTTCAAAAATATAAATGCAATGTCAATCGCAATCTTCTTTCTTCTTGAATCCGTTTCATTTTGTGTCCTTCCCTCAATCCTCCCTATTTTCAGTCTTCTCTTTCTCTTTCATTCCTTGTAACCACCTGAATTCTAATGGTATTTTCGCCTAGCTTGGGTTGAACTAATTTCAAAATTGAACCTGACTCGTTCTTCATCCTTTATCTTTACAAGAATCAGATTATACCAAAAATAGATTATTGCTGCCATCTCTGGAATGGCGCGACACATTTCTCACTTTCCGCCTCGACAGAGATCAAAATCGTTTACAAGATCTTGTGGGAGTTCCATAGAAAATGTGTCAGATATGGCTACTCTACTTTTACAACAAATGTTCAGATGAACTAAATTCTTCTCTTTTAGTAGTTGAGACATTTACTGAGTGTACACGCCATGCTACTTCCACGAATTCGAATCATCCTCATTACCTCCGTACTCGAAATGCAAGGAGAAAATTCCACCCATACAGATTTTCGCCAACATAAGTTGCTTACCTGAACACTACAAAATCTTAACCTCTTCAAATCAAGGCTCAATAGCGACCTACCGTCTCTATCCTGGTAATCTTCAGTGAGAAATAAAGTTCTTCGAATTTTATCGAGATCGGAATAAATGGTGACCCGAAGAAGCATAATTAAGTGAGTACAGAGAATGTAGTAGAGCATCCCAGTCAAACTGTACTGAATTTCTGCCGGGTCTGCAAGAAACCAAATATCTGGCGTTGTTAGGATGGAAGAGATATTCTATGAGACAAAATTGACTATCAGTAATGGTACCATCTCAATAAACGGCACAGATATTTATTTTATGTTGCTGTTTTTGCTAAAGCGTTTTTATTCTGGTAATGAAAGAGAATCACAGGACGAGAGCACATACCATATTCTTTCATTTTCACTTTTATCATAAACATTTTCTACATTCCACAATCTACATATGTATCGTATATAATGTCGACCTGAAATGTCAGCGCTCAGAATCTGGATATGTTTTATAAATTTCAGTCACGCTATGAACTTTTGTTCCAACCTAATAATTTCACAAGGGGGAGATAATGATATATAAACACGCTCAGATAGGCGGCGTTTGAAGACATGAGTTCTTCTCACACTCTAGCGAAATGTATAATACGTCCACATATTCTGACAGGTGGCATTTCAACGCTTCTTTTTATAATGTTTTTGTGTCGAATTGTAAAAATTTAAATGCGTTTAGATTAAAAGTGAAAATAGAGTTAAATAAGATGCATTTTGCTCATCAGTTTCTAAGTTGCAGATTTTTTCGATTTTCATATGCTCATTTCTGTGTCACAGTTGCCGCCATCTGTCATTACCCTAACCATATGTATTTACGCAGTTTCTTCATTTTGACGTCTCCAACACGTAACCGATAATTTGGCCTGTCTCTAGCTAACAATTATGCATTCTGCCTTCTTAATGGTTAATATCTTCTTCATGCTGTCCTCTATCGCCATAAGTGCTTCTTGCAATTTTCTTTCTGAGTTTTCAGTGTGATTTTAACTCTGTGTATGTTCTTCAGTTTACGTCCGCCGATAATTAATCCTGTTCGGTCTTCTGCTTCTCTTGGGGTTATCTCACTATACAGGTTAAATAAATTTCGGTACAGCAACGCATTCTTGTTGCCTTCCTTTTTCCTTTTCTGTATGCATTCATTAAATACATTCTCTCTCCATATGTAAGCAGTTTTTTTATTGCCAGCAATATTTCCGATTACAAAAGCAGGAAGATAAGAACCTGAATGCTCATTTCTCCTCTGACCCAGTCCATATGGATCAATGGGGTAACGTACTGGGTTGTAAACTTCAATCTAGCCAAAATCAAACTAGTAACGTTCCACCACCATTGAGCAGGCCCCGAACTTTCCCCAATCACGATGGATCGGTCTTCTCTCAAGGATGCTTCTTGCCTTGTACATATATTGCGGCTCAAGTTCTCTCAGACCTCAATTGGAACTCATATATCCCATCCATTGCCAAAGATGCTACGTAAATGGTCGGTTCCTTGAACCGGTCTAGTAAGTATCAAACTCCTTCTGCTCTGTTCCATGAAATGAAGTATAGGTACCATATGTGGGCTGAAGCTGCCTAGTCCTCACTTGCCTGACTTAGAGTTCAAAAGCATCTACACGGCCTTGTGGGTGATTATTTTCCAACCTAAAACCCCTTTCCTAGAGACGAAACGTCGCTAGCTTCACGCTGTTCTATCCATGTCATGTGTTCTTAGACCCACTCTCCCCGACCTTCGGACGCGCCATGCCACGTATGCAAGAGTGAATAAACCTCATTCCCCTTGTATTCCAATAGAAAGAAGTAAGTTCCATTCGAACAGCTTCTTCCCAAGAACCGCAGATTTGTGTAAAAGACTCATGGCAGGCTGTTTTCCGAATCACTTCAATCTTAACCTCTTCAAGACGATAGTTAACCGTTATTTTTCAAACATATCCTCATAATGTACGCCACTTACTGATCACACAACAACCTGCTGCAGAAATTGTCTAGCTTGAGTGCATATTGGGCCTTATATAGAGTGAACATCAGTAAATAAAAGAAAAATGTTACGAATACGAATAACTCCTTGAATGTTCGATTTACAGGAAATTTTGTATTAATTTAGAATTGCTTTCTTTCGCAACGTTATAAAGACTGATCAGCTGTGTTCTTCCGATATTTCACCACTATCGTATATTTACTTTAGCAATCCCTAGGTCGTCTAGATTTATCAGGATCTCTATTACAATTTCATTTGGTATTGCTGTTTTGCATCTCTTCATTTTGACACAACTTCACATACTATAAGTTCATTAATGTCTTTATGTCTTGGTTTTTAAGTTGTCATGGAAGAGTCCTCGCTCTCTTGACACTACATTTTTCTATTTCCTTTATGATTGTTAACTCTTTAGATTTTTATGCATCCGGCCAAAGATAGTGTTTTCTGTCTTACTATTTTCCAATCTTTTAATTCATGTTCTCCAATTTTTGAAACACATTTAAGACCCATTTTATTCGGCTTGCTTACAGTTGTGATTCTTTTTGTTTACCATAATATATTCTGCAAATTTCGGGCATTATCTACAGTCCATTCTTTAATTATATCGATATATTCACTTCTTTTTCTGGAACACTATAGAAAATCTTATCCCAAGCTATTTATCGAGTATCTGTCTATATTTCTGAGATGAGGTATTATGTACACTATTTACATTATTCGGATTATTGTCCTCATTTTTGTCGCCATACAACGTTTCGGCCGTTCTACGCTCCGACCTCCTTCAGGTGCTTGGAATGTCGAACTGAACCCTTTATTTCGCTCACTGGGGTAGACTGTTCTAGTTCCACGTGTCATGTTTTAATGGATGTCAGTTTTTAGTTATCTCCTGTTAACTCCCCTCTCCTAGTTCTCTATTGCCTTAACCGAGTATTGAACTCACATTCTTTGGGTCCTGTCACTGGATCCAACTAACGCCTTGTTCAGATGGTTGGAATGTCGAACTGTCCTTGAGGGCACATGGCAGAGTGGATAAAGGCGTTGGTTAGATCCAGTGACAGGACCCAAAGAATGTGAGTTCAATACTCGTTTAAGGTAGTAGAGAACTTGGAGAGGAGAATTAACAGGAGATAACTGATAACTGACATCCATTAAAACATGACACGTGGAACTAGGACAGTCTACCCCAGTGAGCGAAATAAAGGGTTCAGTTCGACATTCCAACCACCTGAAGGAGGTCGGAGCGCACAACGGCCGAAACGTTGTAATAAATATGGCGACAAAGATGTGAACAATAGTCCGAATATCGTAAATAGGAACTCTTAAGTCGAAACAAAATTTCGTAGCAATTGTTTGGCGATCTTCAAAGACAATCTTACGATATCTGTACATAGATGTATCCAGACACATTTGCAACATTTATTTCCAAACTTTATCGCAAGTTTTAAGTTAGTTTTATGATACCATCCTCCAAGACATTGGTAAGAGTGTTTCCTTGCTGAATTCCAATTTGGATTGAATTTCCTCCCATTAAGAGCATTTTGGGGGAAACAAAATGAGTTCTAATCCAGTGATGAGAATATTTCAAACATACCTTAGTCACAGCCCTCCTCATAAACAGCTACGATTTGAGAAAATATGCATGATACTTATAAAAGAATAGGTCAAAGTTCTTTTTTTCAGTAAATGCTGCCGTTGAAGTGTTAATCTCTGCTTGGAATCTATTCATCTTCTTTCCAGTTTATAATCCTTACCAATGATTCTGACCCAAAATCACTTCATCCAGGAAAGAGAAACCCGCTTATTTCGTTTATTGTTTATGTCGCAACTGTCGGCAGTAAGCGAAGGTTTTTCTTATTGTTTAGTTTACCTGAGCTATATTTAAAGTGGGATGAACAAAATAGAAAAGAGTCTTAGCGCCACTGTCTAAAGTAAATATCAGTTCACCAGAAAGAATGAAACAAAGAAAATAAGAAAGAAATAAAGGAATGAAGGAAGGAAGGATATTTTCCAGTTCGCCGTGTTACTACAATTAAACTAAAGGAAAGAAACTTATTCAAATCCAGACATTGTAAGGCGTTTTTTGTTTATTTCTTACATTCTGAGTGGCATGGGATAGTCATTTTTTTCTTGGAGGTCGCTTGGCTAGCCTCAGCCAAGTCTTCAGTGAATATGTGCGTAAAATACACGCGTACATCTATGCATATGCAGACATGTACCTACATATATACAAACTTATATACATAAGTATATATGTAGTTAAAAACGTAAAAATAGGTCCACAAAGTAAAGTCATTTTTTAACCCATTACCTGCCATGAACCCCATTTGGGGATCTGCTAAAATTAAACTCACTACATGTTTTCCTTGTATTTACATTGAATTGCTTACATACATTGCATTTGCAGAGGTCTATTATACAACACTTAGCCTTTAAAGTTTTATTATTATTAGCCGTAAGAAGACACTTTCTGTCGTAATTTTACATTTCACGAGTAGAAAAATAATGATTATTTTGAAAAGTATTTTTTTTTATTTCTAATCAATATTATTTTTTGATGCTTTATACACATATATATTTGATGTTCTAGTTTCTATAAAAACGACAATGGTAACTACTGAAATTAAACATAAGGAATAAATAGAAACAGAAAGAACAATCTTATCGGCTACAATTGATTTTATGTTTTCTACGGGCACAGAGGGTCCCCAATGAAATGCTACTCCACAAGAATTATTCATTGTCCCCACAATTAAAAGGATCTTTAAAATCTAACATTTCGGCAGTGAATTATTGTGAGTAATCTCCTTCTGAAAGTTCGCCACTGCCTTTGCCGGGTATTGAACTTACATTCTTTGAGTCTTGTCACTGGATCTAACTAATACCTTTATCCACAGCGCCATGTGAACATTCAGTGGGAAACTAACAGGAGATAACTGATAACTGACACCCATTAAACATGGCACGTGGAACTAGAACAGTCTACCCCATTGAGCGAAATAAAGGGTTCAGTTCGACATTCCAAACACCTGAAGAAAGCCGGAGCGTACAACGGCCGAAACGTTGTAATAAACATGGCGACAAAGATGAGGACAATAGTCTGAATAATGTAAATAATGCTATTAAACCTTTTGGACAATGTTACTGTTACAAACGGTATATATGCGAGAGAATATGATATATAAATGTTTATATATCAGAACAATGTTGAGCAATTAAGGGATAAATCGGAAAAAATATGTGTAACGTGTTTCGTCCTCGGTAAGGAGGGGATACAGACACGAGTGTCAGTTGTATTTATGTACCGAGAGGAAACGCTGAAGTTGTAGGAAAGCTGAAATTTCAAATTATCAAGTTTAAATTTTAGGCTTTATCACAACTACATTTAAAATAATTTTTCTAAACTTAACATAAAATTTGCTACAACTACTTCTAAATCAATAAATGATTTAATCAATGCAAAGCAAAATAATAACTTCCGGAAGCTGGGACATACTATATTGTCCTAATAATTGCCACAAGTAATACATAGGAGAGACGTCAAGAAATTTGAATAAAAATTATATGAACGCAAAAGAGATCTTTAGCAAAAAAAAAACACTCGATGCATTAGTCATTTATTCTAATGAGACTGATCATGTCGATTTAGAAATATTATTTATTAAGGTGCAAATGTATAGAAAGTGCTTTGATTGTAGATCATCCAGGGTGAATTTACGTGCAGTATTACATCTTTCTTGACGGATCACTTCTACAATCACAATATACTTGCCTGGCACATGCCAGGTAGTGTAATAATTTCTCAGTTGCGCCTCTAACTTCGAACAGAATGCAATTCAGTTGTGACGTTGCCCGGACACAGTGACGCAGCTAGGGACAAATACTGAGAGATGCCCGCGACAGTACCCATATCATTGAACTAGAGAAGGTGGACCGGTAGTCATAGTGGTGCTAGTGCAACCAACGGTTGATGGGGTTAGGCAATATTTGCCACTGGTCCGGGTGTACGCGTTTGGGCGCCCAATATTAAACCCAACCTTGTGTCTGATCTCATCTCATCTCTGGGCGAGGGGAGAAGGGGTAAATGCTATTATCCCATTATCGGATACTTAACAATAATTGATAAAAACAAAAGCAGAGAAAAACTGAATGAAATCGGGTAGACTGAATGTCCAGACACATCTGGAAAAATAATTTAAAACGTCAGCTTTCCCACATCGTTTCACGTTTTCTCTCAGTAGATAATATACGAGCCGCTTGCGTTTTTATATCGCCCTATACTACTCCTGCATATATATATATATATATATATATATATATGATTCCATTCACGAAAATATTATTTTAATGCTATGAAGTCATTCTAGACAAGAGGCCGGAAAAAAGAACTTCAAAACTTTGTCATTCATTTCCCCAATACATATATATATATATATATATATATATATATATATATATATATATATATATATATATATATATATATATATATATCAAAGGCAGAATGTGTGTGTGTGAGTGTAACGAATGCACGGCCTCAATTTTCGACAGATTTGCACCAAAAGTTACATGCACATGCTCCAAGTTAGCGAGAAGGCCAAGACCGATTTTGCATCGATAGTGGAAACTCCCATCGATAGTAGAAATAATCGATTTTTTCATGCTTCTACGGCAGTTTTCATGTAGTTTGCGGCCATTTTCTACTGGCCAGAGTGAGAGCCTATAGCTGGCTGCCACGAATAGGCAGGAAGATTCTATTGGCCAGCGTGAGATCCAACAGCTGACTGACACGAATATTAACTAGCATGCTAGTATGCAAAGAAATCGATAGCTGCATTCGTCACAAGTGGGAAAAATTTAAATCTGCATGGCACTTTACTCCAATTGGCTCATACACTTGCTTAAACTCAATGTTGATTCTGATTCCGCAGAACTGGGTTGGGTGTGAAAGTGTATTTGTTGTTAACATTCTTTTTTCATTCGGTTACGAGTCCTTTTTTAAAGCTGATCGTTTTGTGTTCATTTTGTTTAGTTCTTTTTTCGTAACAGATTTAATGTTTAGTATAGAGCTTAGAAAAAATTCGCAGAGTGAGATAGGCAAGAAGTAAGGCATCTAGCAACATCAAAACAGCAAAGGGCACCCCTTTAAAGGAAAGAAGGGCAAAAATATTTTAAGTTAAGTTATAGCGATTGCTGTATGGGTCGTACGATTTTTGAATCAAGCACGGACAACGCCGGGCCATGCTGCTAGTATATATATATATATATATATATATATATATATATATATATATATATATATACCCAACTATAGGATGGGTGTATACGGAATAAATTGCAATAACCAACAAATACTATTCTTAAAAGTGTGCTCAATACAGAGTAGAGCAAATATAATTGTTTATTCTAAAATTATAACATAAAAATATTATAAAATCACTACAAAAATATCCATTTTGTTTCAACACTACTGGTGTTGAAGTGATGGTGTTGAATCTTCACTTGATAAGACACCAGAAGTGTTGAAACAAAATGGCTATATATATATATTCAGTTGCATGGATAGTAGTTTGTAACCCACATTCACTTGCACAAACACATATAAATATAGACGCGTACCCACACTCAATGTCCTACCACCACATTGGTTAAGTTGGGTTCTGTCTTGAATATATATATATATATATATATATATATATATATATATATTGAAAAATAAAAAATATTAAAAAATTAAAATCTTTAGACACACTGGGTTGTATATTAATATTCTTTCGTTTTTATTATTATTTCATTTAGATTCCTCGACTAGTTTCGGTCACTATGGCCATCATCAGGAGAAGAAAAAAATTCTGCTTGATGGTAGCAGTGAACTACAGAAATGAATGTCTTGATGGAGAAAATGAACTTTTGTCTATTGTTTTCATTTGGTTTTTTTTTAACATGAATTTTGGTTAGTCCTTGTGTTGGTCAAACAGTCTCTTTTAAGTTGTTATTTGAGATAAGAGCTGGATGGATTCATGCTATTTGAATTCCCTTAGTCAGTTTGACAGATTTATTGGTTCCTGGAAAGGGGATGTGTCTCTGTTAAGTGTGTGTGTGTGTTATTTGGCTCATTAGTGAGTGAATATCATGTGTTTAAGTGTGTATATTCTTGTGGATGTTTGTATAAGTGTGAGGCCTCAACACCTCCGTAAGCATGTCTGTATTGTGTGGGTAAGAAATGTGAGTAGGTTTTGATTTGTAGGGTTATATATTAATACTATCTATATAGTTAAATTTGTGGTTAAGCCCGGCTGGATAGTGCGTTTTTAAACGTTGTATCCACTTATTTTCATGGAACTCTAAAATCTTTCTAATGTTATCTGCTCTGGACTTTTCTATTCTCTCAATTATAGTGAATTTGGCATGGGTTTTAAAATCGTGTATACATACATACATATATATATATATATATATATATATATATATATATATATATATATATATATATACATATATATATATATATACTTATATATATATATATACAAATGTAAAAGAACGAAGTGTAAGATTTCAGCGTTCAAAACATTAATTTAAATCAGAGCTCAATACAAAAGTAGAGCCGTTAGATATTTATTTATTATGCAGTGTTACATTAAAACATGCGCATACCCACTACAAAACTGTACATCTTGTTTTAACGTTAAAAAAACATTTTGAACGTTTCATCAGGTGGGGAGTCACGATGCGACTGAAATATTTTATTCCTAAATGCAGTTAACGAACCACTTCCGTCACTGGAAAGTTTCCCATAAAAGGTAACAAAGAATTTACATGTGGAGAAAGAAAGGGAGATAAGTGATTAGTAACAGTGAGAGGGAGAGAGAGAAGAGAATGTAAAGGGTGGAGGAGGTGACATAAACCAAGAAGGGATAAATCCAGCAATGGAATTCCATCGAATCGGAGAATTTGAACTTTAACGGTCTCCTAGCTTGATTAGGTTAATGTTTCTAAAACGAAAACATTCTGTGCTCGGAGACACTTTATTCATGAAATGTAAAAGGGTACTATAGTATTTTATGAAATGGAGTTTCTAATATAGATTAGAATATTAAACTGATTTAAAATCTTTACATTACCATGTTTATTATACTTAACTAAATTTTACTTTACGATATGAATTAGAATACTACATACTTTTTTAACTTTCGTATTATTTTTTGGCATGAGTTTTATAAAAGAGAAAAGGAATTCAAGTAATATGACGATCAAATTTTTAAAAAGATAAACAGATGGTGAAATCGAGATAGAAATAGAGGTAAAATAACATTAAAATTAGCATTAACCTTCAAGCATCTTCACTTCAACGTCCAACCGTCGCCATGACCAATCCAACCGTCGACACGACCACCATTACAATATAACCCTCTGGTTTCTCCTTTATATAATAAACTTAGCATTAGTCATAGATATCTTCGTTCTCTTGTCCATTTTGTTTCACCTTGTCAGATTTCACGTCTTCAGTATGAAAAACGTTAGCGGGCCTCTTGTGACCTCATCGCCTTGCGACACGGGGGCGCTCGTGCCGTGGTTTCATATCGCCCCCGCTCCAGGGAGTCCGCTACACTATAAACGTTAATCTCAACACAGATAGAAAATATCTGTTATCAAAAACATGACATACCGTTCCAAAGTAATCTCTTCTTTGCATATATTATTAATATAAGGAACTTAATAACATTAAACAAACCCTAATCAATAATAATTTCCTTAACTTATTTTATCATAACCAAATTCCACCTTATTATAAGCAGGATGAAAAAGCAATTAAAAAAATAATTTCCCGTTACATATCACACAATGATCCGAACAAACACCTTTAAAGATTTATCCTTTAATACATTAACTTAATTAACTGTAAGAAAAATATACCGAGGCAATGCAGTATTTTCTTCTGACATATGATGCTATAAGGATCTTAGACACATTAAATAAACTCTAATCAACTTTAGTTTCCTAGGCACGTCACAGACGAAAAAATAAAATAAGCCTTAAAGAAATTTAGAAAAAATTACTCCAGACCCCTCTCTGACTCAAACAAAAATAAGTACACCATTAACGTATTTTATCGTAACGAGATGCACCGTAATAATATGCACGATAAAAAAGTCATTAAGAATATAATTTAACGGTACATATCACCCAATGATCTTAACAAACACCTCATGTTTATCGTCTATTTCAAAAAATGCCACATTTAAAAATTAGATACAGTCAGTTCACGGGCCAAAACACCTTAGAAGAAATTAAAAAAAAACCCTTTGAAAATAACTCTGTCCTAGACTTTACTTACGAAGTCAATGTGACACCCGTCTCTTTTCGTCACGACGCCAATATGTGACGTCGGTCCTTTGTGACGGGCTAACCCTGGGACATCGGTTGAAGTCTGGTTGGGTTCTAGTACCAACTTGTCGTACTCGGCTCGCTTCCAACGCCCGGTCACCGAAGCAACTGCTTTGATCTCGATTCAACCTACCCACGTTGTGATTTGATCTTAGGCTGACGAGATCAATCGGACGTCGGGCCGTAGTGCCAGCCGAATCCGGGTCAAGGTGATACTGCACAATAAATGTAGACAAAAAAAAAAAAAGCACAAACAACAACTTCAAGGCGAGCGACTGGTTAGGTATAGTGATTAATTTTATGTCGGTTTGTTGAGTTACAGGAGTGCGTCTCTCTCTTTCTCTCCCAGCCCGAAGAAAAAAATGTGGATTGTAACACTTTTTGCTAGTTCTGGATGTCTGGATTGTTTTTCAATAAAGTCGGCTCTGGTGGAAAATATAATCAGACTTCTATAATTTGTTCTTGGTTAGAAGTCTAAGTCGAAAACTTGTTTTGGTGGGAAATCTAAAGTCGGACTTCAACGAATTTGTTCTTGGTTAAAAGTCTAAGTCGGAAGGCATGGAATCATGCGGTCACCTGTGCGAGGCGTTATGTATCCGAGTCCCCTTGTCTCTTGGGCTCGACTGGATCTCTCTGCGAACTGCACTCCACTGCTCTCCTCTTACTGTACTGTGCTGTAACTTCACTCACTGACTGGATTCTCTCTAAAACACCCGAAGACGTTTGCTTATATGGACGCCGATCAAAACCTGGCGTAGGGTCGGACGTGGTGTGGCCACCACGTTGATTTCAAATCCCCAATAAGGATTTTCTTTGTTTTCGGTCAGAAATATTTATCATTTTCCATTTTTGGAAATCTTCTTCCACTCCCACCCTCTTCTGCTCTCATATGGGTATCTCACCATACTTTAGAGGGCGTCAACGGTTTCCCCACTTCCTCGCAGTAACATCTCATACCTATCCTCTCAATGGGCGGTGGCAGGCCTCCTCCCTACGTCACATGATCACCTCCGCCTGGCTATTCGGCCAATAGGCGTCAAATGATAATCTCAATTTTTATCCAACTTCACGGCATATGGAATTCCTCAATCAAGCTTTTCGCCAACATTAAGTGGACGGAACTTTGGCGAAAATTGGGTTAATTAAGAAAGACACAATAACATGGCTTTTGTTATCACAAACGAATTTCAACAGAACACAGATGCCCTGTCCAGCCGACCTCTCCCCGATCCAGGACCGGGCTCCGTGTGCGGCCGGCAGACGACCCATCAAATACTGATAACACAAGTTCGATATCCTGACACAGCCAATGTTTTATCTGCCCAAAAGCTCTGGGATTCTTCAACTAATTTTTACGACAATGACCATCAGAATTTTCGTGGGTGGTCTTTTTTTTTCTTTTATCATCTAAGTTGTTAAGTCTTGTCCCTCTGTTTCTTTCTTTTCTTTCTCTTTTTCCTTCCTTTGTCCTCGCAGAGAATTTGGCATATCTCAGCATCAAACTTCAGCGAGAAAGTAAAAATGATTATCTTGATTCACACTTGAAAATAACAAAACAAAAAATCCTTTTCACCGATCCCCCGTTCTGGGAAAATAACAAAACAAAAAGAATATCGCTCAGTATGTCTTTCGTTATATCTATCGGTCTAAGTTATCGCTCAGTATGTCTTTCGTTATATCTATCGGTTTAAGTAATCCCCGTAATTAACTTCTGTGGTTAATTAATTGGTTAATTAACCTGCCGTTTCTTAATAGTGTTACACAATATTAACAATAAAATCTCTTTAATGAGGTATTAGTCAATGGCAATCATCATAATTTTACTACCCCGCTGTACAAAGAAGTGAATCTCACAGAAACAAAATAGCTGTAATACAAAACATAATTTGCGAGCCAAAGTAATTCTATTCCTCGGATATTTTATTCTATAGGCTATTTGTCAACATTAAACAAACACTAAGAAACAATGTTTTCGCTAAGCATAAAATTAGCTATAACGAAATTTAGAAAAAAAATGAATCAAGAACCCCTACCTGATGCAAACAAAAATAAACACACCATTAACCGCAACCAAATATCCCCTAATTATAAACAGGATGAAAAAGCAATTAAAAACATCATTTACCGGTACATATACAATGATCCGAATAAACACCTAAGATTTATCATCTATTATAAAAAGTTTATAACCTCTAACTTAATTATCACCAATAATACCGGTCCTCATAAATTCCCCCGATGTAAAAATGATGTTGTCTATGAATTCTCATAGCCTTTGAGATAGGTTTGCATACAATCTTCTGGTAGCCAGTACTACTAGCTTCACGAGGTAGGTTGTGGCACAAAAGCGAATTTAATGCGGAACAATCCAAGCCCGTAGACTCGGCGAAAAATTCCACGTAGACCCCGCATAAACGGAGTCGGGTCTGTCTGCCTACCCGGACGAGGCTCTGCCCGAAGGCATAGCCAGGTCCGGTTTCCTCTATGCCCCAAGGCAGAGGGTTCGACAACAGCTAAGAGCTGAACACGCGGCCAGCTCCAGCTGCCTATCTACCTGATCGTCAGGTAGCCAGTAATTTGCAATAGTAATATATATACCACCGGACGAGTACAATTTGACAAGCAAACCAAACTCGCACAGAGGGGAAGGTAGGTCATACAACCAAGATCTAAAATGGAAAAAAATTCAATCTGGAAAGGCTTGCCAGTATAGCAAGAAACGCTCAATAACGAGAGAAACTGGTGTCATGGTACAGCCCAAAATGTGCTCAACAGGTCCGGACAACCAAACTCACGCTAGATCATATATGATTCCAAGGTTTGAATAAGCAGCTCGAAATAGAGTCTGCCCAAAAGTAGCCTTCTGACATAAAAGTGCTCTATGCCATAAAATGACAGACCATTTCAATATTAATTCAATAAACAAGAAATTATATATATATATATATATATATATATATATATATATATATATATATATATATATATATAGTTTTCTTCAAAATTACTTTTACAAACTTTAGAGGCAGTTTTCTCAGCCCCAAATAAAAACAGAAATCCATATAAACATATGCACGCAAATCATTCCTTTTTGAGCTATTAAGTTTATAGAAAGTTTACGGTAGATGGCGCTGTGTTTTCATTGGACTAGGTTACATTTGTCATTCGTGTACATTTGCCGCTAGCCTGTCTTCAATATTTAACGTGTGTAGTAGTGAGTTAACTGAGAAGTGTTCTGTTTAACAATGGCAGGACAGTCATATCATAAGCAAGCAGATATGATTTTTTACATACAGCAGCCCGAATGGGTAATGGACTTGACGCTGCACGGCTGTATCAGATTGCGTTTCTACACTTAAAGCAACCGAGTCACCCATCTTTCGCTGCTGTTTATCGTCGCGTTTGTGAAACAGGATCCACGGTACCACAAACTATGGACTCATGAAGAACGACTACGAAGAACTACAGGCTGTCGGAGATGATCCAAGTATCAGCACACGTCAAGTGGCCCTAGCATGTCGTTCATCACCATAGTACCGCACGGAGGGTACTTCAAGAGAAGTTCCTGTATGCATATCAATTGCAACGTGTTCAGGGTCTTTCGCCCTTTAATGACTCACCACTTTGCCGATGGTTTATTGCACAAACCACTGATCTTTTTGTCTTTTCAGCCTTGTTTACGGATGAGGCAAAATTAGGAAGAGAGAGAATAACAAATTTACACAACCGACATTTGTAGGCGGACGGGAATTTCCATAGTAAAATACAGGCTAGACACCAGCATCAGTTTACGATTAATGTGTTGGCTGGAATTGTAGGTGATTGTCTGGTATGTCCATATGTTCCCAGCGCGTCTTACATGTGCTGTCTACAGGGACTTTATTTCTAACACAGACCTATTAGATCTTGACTTGTATCGGTTTTTCGCCCTGGTCGGGTTGAACCGGCTTCCTCCCGAGCAAGTACAGCATCTCGGACCATTGCTGCCCACGCCCGCCGATCCTGAGCCAGGTCACACGAAATGACGAGCCACTCGCGATTCCTTCGTCGAAGACCAACTACTTGCGGACCCGATAGTACTGCTAGATCATCCCTGATCGTGCTAGCCCACGTCTTCAGCTGCTCACCGACACGTCTTCGCCAGCCAGGAAGAGAAGGAGGGAGAAGTACATCGCGGATGAGCTCTCCCTCCGGGCGTCGGGCTGCATGCTCGAACCATCGGAGACGACGCTGGGGCAGGACGAGTGGAAGAGGAGGGAGACTCAGATGTTGTACCCCAGCTATTACGAAGATATATTTGGTTCATACATTATGGGGATCCAACACATTTTAATCACATTGTTCGCGATTCAATTGCTGACATCTACCAAGAAAGATGTCTAGGTAGGAGAGGACCGGTTCCATGGCGTGAACGATGATGTGTTTGAAATTTTATTGCAATCTTTATCCGGGACATGATTTGAGTTAGTACTGCTCCCAATTATCCCTAATAAGGGGAGGGAATGTTATTCAGAACTTATTATGAGATAGGAATAAGGCTAGACTGTGAGTTTATTTGGGAATAATCTAAAAAGCGTGGCAGCATTGTAATAATTTAATTCTTTCTGTATATTTCGTTTTAATTGTATTCAATAGACATTGCACGAATTAACATACAGGGTGTCCATAATGTTCGTGTGCACTTTAAAAAATGTGTAACTTTATTTGTATTTGCGATAGAAATAATTTGTAAAAAAAAGATTAGAAAGAAGTAAATCTATATTTTTTAAGGTTTTATTGAAATTTTATTTAAGTTTCCACATGTCCTCCATCATTAGCAATACAAAGGGTAATACGATTTTGCAGTTCACGGAAAACATTTGCCAACTGATTTACAGTAATGCCTGAAATCACATTAGTTATTTTAGCTCTACTTAAAACTAGGTACATTAAACTTTATAACATTTTTACAGATTATTTCTATCGCAAATACAAATGAAGTTATACATTTTTTAAAGTGCACACGAACTTTATAGACACCCTGTATGTTTCATTTATAGTCGGAATTACACACAGCGCATAGACTTCTATATAATGGCTAGAAACCTGTTCTCATTGATTATTCCTAGCTGGACTCATGTCCATTCATATGGCTTTTTACCAAAATAAGCTACGCTTAATAAATAAATAAAGCTATTCGGTTTCTATAGTGTGAACTTCAAAGGCGAGATACCTCTGTTAAAATGTTAACATTCCTTAATAGTTAGCTGATACTCCCGTTTCTTTAATGCCAGTTATTATAAAAACAAACTCCTGTATCATTTTCGAGAAATTTAAAAAGACAACAGACACATTTCCTTCTTTTATTAATTCTTTATTCATTTTTATTTTTTTTGTAAACATTTTTGTCTTTATTATTTTTTTTGGGGGGGGGAGTCCCTTTTCTTACACCCACGCATTCTTTTGGGTGAATGCACATTGTCTGATCTTAATGCTTGCTCGGAGGTTAATTAAACATGACAATGAAACTTAAAATCGGAAAGAAGATCATTGAAGATTCTGGAATACATAATGAGAAAAGAAGGTCTAGAGGATTTAACACTCAAAGGACAGAATGAAGACAGCAGGTAGGCGGAAAGAGCAGGTAACGAACTTGTGAGAATAGAGAGCAGAACGAGGCCAGATGAGGTCGCAATCAGGAAAGATTGCTTAGAGCTACACGTGGCTGGAAATTGAGGTGAGCCATGTTTTCCCACGTCATACAGGAGAAAAGCATTATTAAGTAATATTGTTTAATTTTACAAAAGTTCGTAACAGTAGGTAAAAAAGTAATGACCGAATTTATCAAATATATTGCTGCGAAATATGTCTTTAGAGGAGTCGCCCTACAGCGACTCGGGGTTGCGCATTTTATTAGAGTTAACTTTGAAATAAATTAATGATAAAACTTTAATTTCTCAGTGGTTGAATGAAAAGAAAGAAATGAACGTTTCATCTGATTTTCAAAGTGTTGTTTTGTACAAATTTTTAAAAAAAGACAATATATCAGATTTAACGAAATTATGTTGATACAAAGGCAACGTCAATCGAGAAAGCGAAAAATAAAAAAGAAATAAGTAAAAAGAAATAAAAAGAGTTCTTTTATTTGTCGCTATTTAAACGTTAAGCAGTCAGAAAAACATTATAACCCCAAGCTGGAAACAGCCCCAGGCACACATCTAATTCTATTTTTTTCACTTCATCACGAAACAAAACCCATCCCGCCAATTTTGTCTTTTCTGTGATAAATATTCCAGAAACAAAGTTATATCAAATTTGAATTCTTTAACGACAAAAGTCTGTTTGTTTGTTAGAAGAAAATGAACAGAAAATGGATATAATTTTACAAATAGTTGTCGAATAGTCATAACTTTTATTTCGCTTGAAAATTATTTATCCACTGTGCCATGTGTCCTCAAGAACACATGGCACAGTGGATAAAAGCGTTGGTTAGATTCAGTGACAGAACCCAAAGAGTTTGAGTTCAAATATCCAGTTAAGGCAGTGGAGAACTTTCAGAGGGAAATTAACATGAGATAACTTATAACTGACATCCGTTAAACATGGCACGTGGAACTAGAACAGTCTACCACAGTGAGCGAAATAAAGGGTTAAGTTCGATATTCCAACCACCTGAAAATGGCCGGGGCGTACAACGGCGGAAACGTTGTAATAAATATGGCGACAAAGATGCGGACAATAATCCGAATAATGTAAATAATGTACACAATACCTCATTTCCGAAATATAGACAGATACTGTTCATCCTTTTTAAGACATTTCTGCTCTTTAGTTTTTTTTTCTGTTTATTCTTCATACAGGCACACACAAAAACGGACAGACACGTATAATGTTATAATATGTTTATTATAATAAATTACACTAAAAACATTTTACATCCTTATGCAATAGCTTTCATGTTTCTGTACTAAGATTATACTTCCTCAGCCGATGGTAGATAACTTGTGATAAAAATGATTTATTAGGGAAATTTAAAAACAAATCGTTACCTCTAACCGGAAGTTAAAGGTAGCGGGGGAGCATAAGGTCAGAATTAAAAATATACTCATGGTATGTCTCGATTAACCAATAAAATATCAGATCTAGGCTAAAATCTAAAAATAAGATCAGAGGGTGGAGGTGGGTGGGCTATTTTTACATGTCAAGAAAATTGACGCTTACACATGTCATCCAGCGGTACTAGGGAACATTACAGTGACAAATCGATTATTATACATATATATATATATATATATATATATATATATATATATATATATATATATATATATATATAGGATAGATAGATAGATATTTACTTGCCCCCCCACACACACACACACTCACTGAGTCAGGTTGTGACACACGGTCAGTTTTTAACGTGGGGATCCGAGTGTTTTCATTCGGGCCGCTTGTCTAAGCTGGTCTTAGCTGGCCATAGCTTGTCCAAGCTGGTCAGAGCTGGTCTAAGTTAGTCATAGCCGTGATACCACCAGCACAAGGACCGGCCCTGTGCCAGGTAAGTATATATATATATATATATATATATATATATATATATATATACATATATATATATATATGTATATATATATACATATATATATATTTATATATATATATATATATATATATATATTTATATATATATATATATATATATATATATATATATATATATATATATATATAATGAAAGCACCATGTTTTATATTTAACGATATAAATTTGATTAATTCCTTTTTCATTCTAGACAAGTTTCTAAAGTCTATTTTTCATTTTCACTTACTTGAGCAAAAATTCTTTCAAGCATGTAGTGAACTGATAATTTGCTTTACATATGAAACGTCGAACGGGTTGGTTTCAAATTATGAAATGTCAATAATCTGAATTATTATTTTCTAGATTCCATCATTTCAGTATTATTTTTTATCACACCCGAAAACTTTGTCGGAGAGACTGGTGTGTTGTCTCTTTTTCTGCAGTAACTGCTATTCCCAAATCTGTAATCTACACTCCACCCCCTTCACATATGCGTCTATATCTATGGCATATCTGATATATACATATATATATATATATATATATATATATATATATATATATATATATATATATATATGCATAACGGAACAGGATGGAGGTCGGAAATCCTAACAAAGCGACTAAAACTACTAAGAGTAACACGAGATAGAAAGTTGTTTGATTTATTCATTCATTTTTAGGACTTTTCAACCCTTTGCAGATAATTTAAAGCCATATACATTTTTTTTTAGATTTTAAGAATTATTTATTTTGATGATGTTGTGGCCTGTTTAGGAGTCAGCAAAGAAAGACACTAGCTAAAATTCCTCTGTCATGTGAGTTGTGCATTCAGTCGCAGACAGAGAAAGTGTATGGTCCATTATTTATCTGCGGTAATGGCAGTGCGTAATTGTTGTGGCCTGTTTAGGGGCCAGAAAGAAAGACACAGAAGACGAAGGTAGTTTGAACAAGTGTATCGAAATGAGAGATATATACAAAGCCAGAGAGTTAGTAATAAGCAGATAGAAGTGTCCGTCCGAACGATCAGGTTACATTGCGTCTCGGCTGCTCAACGACCGCTGAACGACTGCCCGACGACTGCTTCACGACTGTATATTTAATAGTCCCCCCATGAGGAATGTATGTGGCACAAGGCCGTGTTTAACGTGGCTTTCTCCGAGCCCGTAGGCTCGGCCAAAAATATTCTCTTAAAACCCGCATAAGAGGGGTTCGGGATCTTTCCCACCTCCCCGGACGAAACTTTGCCCTTCGGCAAAGCTTCGTCCGGGTTCCTCTCTGCCAAAGCAGAGAGTTAGACAGAAGTCATACACAGTCAGAGAATGCCTCTCGATTTCCCTAGGAAGTGTCGCAGTTAGTATTTATGAGAGGAGAAAGAGTTCATTCTACTGTAGGAGGGTTTACCACAGCTGAAGAAAATAATGATTTAGTGATATAAGACTTACTAATTAATCCGCATCTGGGGGAGAATAGGCAGATTGATACATTCCTAATAGTATATGCGCATAAGTAAATATAATAAACCCAAATGGAATTGGAACTCAGCTCTCCGATTAACAATTGCGGGCCATTATCCATCACACCACCCGCACATCCAAAATTACAGCACCAAGTACTCCCAAGCAGTCACCCATCTAGGTCCTGACCTGGTTTTTTAACTTCGGTGATTGTGCGGAAACTGGTGTTTCAACGTTGTATGGCCCTAAAGCATGGGAAGTTGTAGAGAGCCATGATCGTCTATTCATAATGATACTGTCTTGTGGCAATTTTTCGCTCCGATTTAAAAAATTAGCTCTGTTCAGTTTTTACAACAATTATTTTCTTTGTTTATACGCTATTTTATTTTAAATAAACCGAAACGTAAATTAATAATCAGTAATCATTTTATTCACAAAATCGCAGTCTAATATGTTTCTATTCTTATTTTTCTTTTACAGAAGCGAAATGGACAGTTTTACAATTTAAAACTCAAGACATTTGAATAGCATAGCGAAGTGCCAACAGGAGGATTTTACCAATATTGTTCCAATTACTGTAAGTACAACAAAAAATAACTTTTTAATCGTTAAAAGGCTGCTTCTTTTATACTTGGAATTTTAATTCTAATTATTTTGTAAGTTTGCACAGACTTTCACATGAATAGAAAAGCAAAATTTAAAAACAATGCTTTTTACCGACAATTATTTGAATTAAACAAGCTGCAATAACGAAACAACAGAACAACAGAGAAATATGCAAATATGAACGGCATGGAAGACATAGATAGATAGATAGATAGATAGATAGATAGATAGATAGATAGATAGATAGATAGATAGATAGATAGATAGATAGAAGCTAATGCGTGATAGGTAGAAAGAAAGAAAGAAAGAAAAGCGTGATAGAAAGCAAGCAAGCAAGCAGGAAAGAAAGAAAGAAAGAAAGAAAGAAAGAAAGAAAGAAAGAAAGAAAGAAATGCGTAAGAAAAAGAAAGAAATCAGATAGAAAGAAATAAGGAAATGTTAGATAGATAGATAGATAGATAGATAGATAGATAGATAGATAGATAGATAGATAGATAGATAGAAGAAAATGTGAGAAAGAACGAAAGAAAGAGAGAGGGAAAGAAAGAAATGCGTGATAGACAGCAAGCAAGAGAGCAAGCATGAAAGAAAGAAAGAAAGAAAGAAAGAAAGAAAGAAAGAAAGAAATGCGATATAGAAAGAAACACATGTGAGTTTTTTTGTTTTTGTTTTTTTCTTTGTTTGTTTTTTGTTTTTTTTTAAGCATTTCACCCCAAGCAGGGCAGGAAGCCACTAGCACGTAAGGGGTTACAGAGAGTCGGAGCGAGAGCAAATGGGAGTGATAGAGGAAAGGATGAGGAGAAGGACAGTGGATAGATCAAGGCAACTGGAGATGCCGATTGACATTACATTTGAATAGTTGGAGATTATAGCTATCAGGGAAACAGGAAAGGGGGAGGGAGTTCCACAGGTGAGAGGTGCGAGACATGAAGCTATTGGAGTAGAAGAGACGGCTACATTTAACAGTTTCGACAGTGAAAGGGTGAGAGTGGGATGCCAGCCTCGTAGGACGCTTGAATTTCTGAAGCGAAAGCAGCTCATAGGACCAATTACCGTGAAAGTATTTGTAAAAAAGACAGAGAGAGGCAACGGCACGTCTGTGAGAAAGAGAGAGAGAGCGACTGTAGAGGAGATGCCAGGTCAGGGCCAATTACATTGCATATCCGTCTCTGGATCTTATCAAGAACCCCGAGGCAAACAGAAGGGGCTCCTGATCATATATGGCAGTAATACTCCATGCAAGGGCGAATGGTTGATTTGTAGTTTTGAAGAATCGATTCCGGGGAGAAAAATTTCCTGATGGATAGATAGATAGAAAGGAAAGAAGAAATGTGTGATAGATAGATAGATAGATTTCTAATAGAATAGATATTTCTGGCATTACTGAATAATTTTGTACCAACCAGCGTGCATCTTATATCTGAACCAGCTCATCAGTTTCTCTCAACATTTAAAAATTAATTCTAACAAATTGTGTTTTCTTTGTTCATTTCTAATCTGGAATTTGGTGATCTTTTTGTGTAAGTGATTATTCTGAGCTTCTTATAGATTTTTGATGATTTTTATATATTTAAATCTCTCGCTTAATCAAATCAAGCTATTTTCTTCCCTGAAATTTGTAATTATTCTGACATTTTTATTACATTTTGATTCTGTACAAAGAAAACGAAGCACTTATTTAATTTTTTAATTATTTTTGTAACTATAACAAATATATAATGTAATTTTTATTTTTTAAGTGTCAGACATAAAGCAAAAAAATCTAAGATCATTTCATTAAGAAAAAAAGAAAGAAATGCGTGATAGATAGATAGATAGATAGATAGATAGATAGATAGATAGATAGATAGATAGATAGATAGATAGATTTTCTAAGTGTCTGACATAAAGCAAAAAAATCTAAAATCATTTCATTAAGAAAAAGAGAAAGAAATGCGAGATAGATAGATAGATAGATAGATAAACCAAGATAGATAAATAATCTAAGATAGAAATGATAGATAGAAAGAAGGAAATATAAGATAGATAGAGAGAGAGACCAAAAAGAAAGTAAAAAAAGAAATGCCAGATAGATATATAGATAGAAGGAAATAACGAAATGCGAGATAGATAGATATATATATATATAGATAGATAGATAGATAGATAGATAGATAGATAGATAGATAGATAGATAGATAGATAGATAGAAGGAGAAAGAAAGAAAGAAAGAAAGAAAGAAAGAAACGCTAGATAGTTATATGAATAGATGACGATGATGCTTATTTTCCGACCTTCAGCGTTTCTGGTATTCATATATTGTATTTCAGAAATACGATATTTTTCCAACTTGCTTGTTAGTTTTCTTTCTTTCCTTTCCGACTAGTTACAAAATGAACCCATTTTAAAAATTCTAACCATAATTCTTGATATTAAACGTATTTGGCTTTACTTCATACACATAATGTTACATTTTGGCCGAGTAACAATAGTTTGAGATGGAGACTTTTGTCAGATATTTATCGTGATTCCAAAAGTAACAGGACCGAGTCAAAATCTCTCTGACATTGCAAAATGTTTAAAAACATTGGGGAATTAAAGCTTGAAATAAAGAAATAGTTAAATGGTTTGCTTCTTTTTTTTCTCGAAAGGCTGTTGGTGTAGCCTCCATTGTGGTGAGATATCAAAAGGTGAAATTATGTCTGGCATCATCTGATGATGACTACAGCAGTAATGTTATTCTCATCATTCAAGACAACAACCACAATCGCCAGTAACTGCAGAAAAAAGCAATTCTCTTCCCCAGACAATCACGCTGTTCATAGAATCAATGAACAAATACTTCAACAGCATCAGGATGATGCAAACGTATACAAGTTAGTTGATACAGTTACGGATCCATAGGAAACTGAGTTATTCTGTGTTTATTAATACTACGTTTCCCGTTGAAAAAAAAAGTAGCAAGAAATTTTCATCTTTGAAATTATAATGTTCCGACAACACAAGGAAAAGATCCGTAACCCATGAGTGTGGGTACCACATGTAATGAAGCCGTTGCAGCCTTGAAATCTCCTGGTAAATCTAGCCTAATGGAACCCAGCCTGTTTTGAATTCAGTTTTTCTTACCGTAGAATGGTTGTTACTCAAGGTTATAGAGCAAAGTCTCTCTTGCTATTTTACCCATAGCTGGGGATTGAAGAAAAAGTAGCAACAAATTTTCATCTTGGAAATTATAACGTTCCGACAACGCAAGGATAATGAGCCCCGTGACCCATGAGGGTGGGTACCACATGTTCTGAAGCCGTTGCAGCTGTGGGATCTCCTGGTCAAACTAGCCTAACGGAACCCAGACTGTTTTGATTTCAGTTTTTCTTCTGATAGACTGCTTGCTACCCAAGGTTATAGAGCAAAGTCTTTCTTGCTATTTTACCCACGGCCGAGGAGAGTAGAAATGTATTCATACCTTCCCTTAAGTATTAGCACGTAAGTGAATGTAATCAACTCGAATGCAATTTGAACTCGGCTCTCCGAATCCTCAGTCTGAACCTCTATCCATTACTGCACAGTGTCTTTATGTTCTACGTTTTGACAAATTCTTTCAAATTTCAGAGTAAACATTTTAAAACTTTGGAAAATTATGGAAAATTAGTCCAGTTATTTCTTTTTAAAGATTTTATAGTAATCTATTAAAAAAATTGTTACCAGTGAATTACAGTTGAAGCGTAGGATCGGAGGTTAGAATGTAAAAATCTATTTTAACGTAAAAGTGATTACAATTTTATCTAAGAAGTTTTCATGTAAACAACTGCGATTTTGTGTAAATAAAGCCAATTTTTATGTAAACAAAAATTTCATATAAATGTTTATTTTTATGTAAACAAAAATTTCATATAAATGTTTATTTTTATGTAAACAATTATAATTTCCCTTAATTTTAAATACCAAATTTGAGGTGTTTCATGTCATAACTTCAAGAAAAGATAAATATTACTCAAACACCCTTTGGTTTTGTGTTCAATCAAACACTTTCAAAATCCTCTATTCGGTCTAACAGAGATCAAATTTAGTAATGAGGAATCGTGTGTGTGTGTGTGTGTGTGTGTGTGTGTGTGTGTGTGTGTGTGTGTGTGTCTGTGTGTGTGTGTGTGTGTGTGTGTGTGTGCAAAAGGTTTCAGTCACTCAGAGGAAAGATATCCCCATGCTGGGATAAGGTCCCGTGTTGGGGTTCTCACTACAGCCTGCTGGAAGGAAAAGAGAAAAAAGAGAAAGAAACAGGATGTGTCACGTTTTTATCGCTTTTTAACAGCGCCAACTAACGGCGTCATGGTGAACCTGGCAAAGCGAAGTGGGGGTAATTCACTATGGCATTGACACTTACGATATAAAAATATCACATCAGTATAATCATATTTATGCATTCTTCTGTATATTCCTGTTACAAAATGAAGTCGTCATATAGAATTGGAGATTAAATAATTTCTAATATTACTATAGCAACAATGGTTATAACTATTTTCATGAAGTTGCATTTTGGGATTTGGTGATAAAAGCAATGATCTAGCGAACGATTTGAGAATTAATTTCAAATACCAAATTGAAACTGTTTCGTGTCATAACTTCAAGAAAATGAAGCACTTTCAAAATCAACTTAGTAACTCAAATCTCCAAGTTTTTATTCTGTCTGCTGTGGCCAGATATTGAAAAGACAACTCTTTTTGGATCACTCAACCAACGTTTTTATCCACTGGAATATTTTGATAAAGATGAAGAAAACATTCCGATCGATGTAAATAGTGTAAATAGTCTGAAAACTTGTATTCACATTTTAAGATGAGTAATGCTTTGGAATATAAGATTTTAACTTATATGAGAAGCTATACTCAGAAACCATAATGCAGAATATGAATGCATTTATGTATGTATTTGATGTGGTGGAATAACCTACCACCCCTATGAGTGGTGGAACTATAGTTGGTAACCACTTATAAGTATCCATGAGGATAGCGGACGGGAGAGTCGAGCTGGGATCTGCGAGACTAGCGGCGTTCCAATCGCAGCACAAACACAACTGTACTGACTTGCGACGACCGTGCGCATAACTATTACTTCCTTGCTTGTTGTACTGGTTTCTACAATAAACCTTTTACTATTTATCCACCGTGTTTGTCCATTCCATATTCCTATTAGCACGGAATGTAACAGTATTGCAGCGTCATCTTTGATGAGTCGTTCGCTTAGTGATATTGATTACAAAGCAGTTTCTGTACGGTGAGCTGAGGGATGGTAGGCCTTCACCCTAAACGAAATTCAAGGATTGCATGAAAAAACATCATTGAAGAAATATAAAGTCTCGGTGACTGGGAAGAAATTGTAATTCATCGGGCAAGATGGAGGAAAAGAGTATATGATGCGAAAAAGGGCGTGGTTTTGATACTCCTAGAATATATGGTCAGACAGGAAGGAGCTGGCGGGTGATGAATATGGGATAGTCTGGTTCATCAGAGTGGAAGTTGAAAAGCTTCAAACGAAACTATGTATAGATGGTTGACTTGGATTACACCATAGAATGTAGATCACAAGCACACCTGAAAAGACATATCTTTGCTGTTCACAAAGGAAATCGGTTCTAAATAGCTTCACGCGATGGCTATACTCGATATCGAGGCTGCTGACATACATACATACATACATACATACATACATACATACATGCATACATACAGATTAGGTATAATTTTATTGATAGATGTAACGATATGTTTCTTTTTTCGAAATATTCGCTTGTGGCTTCTTCCTTTCTTGTCAGCTACGATTTTCAAAAATGAAACCCAATTTTTGTCGTCTTTTTCTTCAATGACGTTTTCTTAGTTTCTTTCACTCTCTATAGCATCTTGTGTCATAGTGGCTTTATTACCTTGCTTTGGATGAAAAAAAAGATTAAAAATAGAAATTAATTATTCTTAATATGCTTTTATTTGTTTTTCTTAAATATATATGTAAACAGATTAGGGTTAACAAATTATAGAGTTTGAATATATATATATATATATATATATATATATATATATATATATAAAGTGAACATTGAAGTCAACACTTAGAGGCGACAGTCTGTTTCCTGCTAGACGCAATCGTCAGGACACAAGTGCTGTTCTGATCGTGATGATTGTTTCACTTGCGAAAATGTCATGAATATGTACTCCTCATTATACACACATATATATATAAGTGAACATTGAAGTCAACAGTCAGAGGCGACAGGCCTCTGACTGTTGACTTCAATGTCCACTTTTATATTTACATACGCTCTATCTCTAATATTGAGCACTTTATCCCAGAAATATTACACACTTAAAATTATATTTCTCCATATATATATATATATATATATATATATATATATATATATATATATATATATATATATATATATATATAATGGAACAATGGGTGAGGGTTCAGTTCTTCCTGAACAACCCGCACAAATGAATTATCTATAGCGGTACACATATCCCCATCATAGCATCAGCTTCTGTACATGCGTCACCGGTCAGATGATGCTATAATTGATGTCTATATTTTTAGGAGTTTTCCATCTCCTGGTGGTCCTCGGCTGCTATAAGACTCTCAGCCACCTCTTTGCCAACCCTCTCCTGCTGCTAGAGGCAGTCGGGTCTGTAGCCTCTGTGACAGTCAGTGAAGGTCCATTGCCAGATCGTTTCTGAAATGCTTCATGCGATGTCTATATTTGAGAACGAGGAAGCTATATATATCATATAGTGATTTTCCAAGCGTAGCTTAGATGTGGCACAAGGCCGAAAGTATGTGACACTCGGTTGGGATCGAACTCATTACTCAGTCGTAAATATTCTAAGGGGACAAATTTGCTAACAATTACACCGCCTCGAGGTACCCAAGCTGCTATCATATATGTATGCATGCACATCTCTGTCTATATGTTTATCTATGCAACGAAATAAGCAAATAGATACGAACGGAAACAGTTTTATACTTAAACATACATATGGGTGGTAAAACAAAAAAAAAAGATCTGTCGTATCATTAATTCTGAAACCAACAGACAGCTGTCTCTTTCAAATAGAAGTCTATACATTTTCCCGTTAAACGAATATTTGTTTCTTTTTATGTGGATTTACGGTGTTAGAGTAGTATGTTTTATCTGTCACTTTGCTCCTCTTCAATTAAAGTCACAATATTTTAACGTCTGTTCTGTTTTAACATTTAAATTAACGCTAAGAAATATGAGGTATTCAAGCAACGAATTTCGATTATTTTATCACTCATCGCGAACGTTTCACGATACTTGCCTACATTTTCTTTCCCCGATTCCATCGTTATTATACGTCGGAATGGATCGGACCCCACCGGAAGTACGTGAAACGACCAGAAATGGTCGCAGCATTCACCAAAAACTCTTCCAAACATCTTGTCCTTATTCTCTCTCTCTCTCTCTCTCACTGTCTGTCTGTCTGTCTGTATCTCTCTCTCACTGTCTGTCTGTATCTCTCTCTCACTGTCTGTCTGTCTCTCTTTCAATATCTGTCTGTCTCTCTCTATCTTTCACACCGTCTGTCCCTCTGTCTCTCTCACTGTATTTCAGTCTGTCTCTCTGTATCTCTCTCTCCCTGTCTGTCTGTCTCTCTGTCTGTGTACTCTCTGTTTCTCTCTCTCACTGTCTCTCTCTCACACACAGTCTGTCTGTCTCTCTCACTCTCTCACTGTCTGTCTGTCTCTCTCTCTCTCTCTTTCACACTGTCTGTCCCTCTGTCTCTCTCACTGTATTTCAGTCTGTCTCTCTGTATCTCTCTCTCCCTGTCTCTCTGTCTCTCTGTCTGTGTACTCTCTGTTTCTCTCTCACACTGTCTCTCTCTCTCACACAGTCTGTCTGTCTCTCTCACTCTCTCACTGTCTGTCTGTCTGTCTCTCTCTCTCTCTCACTGTCTGTCTGTCTGTCTCTCTCACTGTCTGTCTGTATGTCTCTCTGTCTCTCCTTCCCCCTCTCACTCTCTCTCTCTCTCTCTCTCTCTCTCTCTCTCTCTCTTTGGCGATACACTGTATTCTATTTGTGGTTCGTTTCCATTAACTGCAAAGAGATGTGCAGCTTTGGCAGTGTATGCTGACATTTATAAGTGATCTCGAATTTACTTTCTCTTCCCGTCTGTCCAGCAGGTTCACACCATGGTCCCCCCTCACACACCACACGATATCTCTTAGAACTTTCTCTTCCTCGTTCTCTCTTTTCCTGATTTCTTTTTCTTTCTCATGTCGTCCCACCTGTCTCTTTCTGTATTTCTTGAACAGAAGAAACAATCTGAAATACTCTCGGAATCCTTTCCTGCAACGGACCAGCAGTGTTTTTGCACGGAAGACATAGAAATACATTCGATCAAGACTTCCAAATAATTCATCTGATGTTCTCAGTTTTCGATATCTGTAACTCATTCTGGAACAGGGTACTTCTCCAAATCCTAACTCCTTCAATTCTAGGGTTTGCATTATTTATATTCGGACTATAGTCCTCTTTCTTGTTATCCCGTTTCGAGCCCTGCGTCCACCGGCCTTCCAGGAAAAATGACCTACTGGATTAGAGCGTTGGCTCGTGAATTTAGTGACAGTGATTGGGAGTTCAATCCCTGGGTTGGGCAGTGTGTACTTGGACTTCGTGTTAACTGGCAAGTAATAACTGAACAGTACTAGAATAAGAACGATATCCCTAGACGTATGCAGTGGAACGAGAACAGTCTTACCCCGTAGATTGAATAAAGGGTTCAGTTCAGAATTCCTTATAGATTGGTATACACCTGAAAAAGGATGGAGGGCTCAATGTCCGAAATGATGTGATAACAACAAAGAGAAGGACAATAGTTTGAATATAAATAATGTGAATAAAGACAAGTAGTTCAGACAGAAAGCAATCGTTATCTATCCTCCATATCCTCATAATATTCACTCCCAACTTTCTCTTACCTGACCGGATAATGTAAACGGTCTCCTATATTCCAAAAGAGTTTCCGGTTTTCAATAACCTACAAACGGTTGTTAAGTCTTAATATAAGAAATCAATAATTCCTTTTTACGTTTATATCACACACTTCATTCAGTAACTCCCTACCATGATTACCTCTTTGATCTTAAGTGAACATTAATGTAGACTGGCTTCTAGCCCTCGTACCAAGGAAAAAAAACTATAATGATTACTATAATTTTTTTAATCGGTGTCATCACACGCAAGGCGGCAAAGCCATTAAGACACAGGGGGGTTACAGGGTGTGGAAAGATTAGGAACAGGAACATTAATAATGAGCGGGAAGAGAAAATAGTAAACAGGAGGACAGTAGATAGCGATCGCCATTGTATTTAAATTTTTGCAGATTAAAGTTGCCTGGAAAGCATGAAGCTGGAAAGGAGTTCCACAAGCGAGAAGTGCTAATAAAAGAAACTATTAGCATTGAACTTAAGGGCACATCTAGTCAGCTCAGCTGTAAAGTGATGAGATCTCGACGCCAACCTAGTACAGCACTTAAATTTTAAAAGTTTAGCTACCATAGCGAAAAACTCATCCGAACAATTACCATGAAACCATTCATAGAAAATTCAGAGAAAGGCAATCTTACTGTGATGAGAAAAGGAGTGAAACCGAGCCGCCAGATAATGACCAATAATATTGCTGATTCTTCTTTGGATTTTATCAAGGATCTCAAGATAAATAGCAATGGCACCGGACCTTATGTGGCAGCAGATATACTATATTCATTCTGTTATGGTCCAGGTTAGGACCAAGGAAGAACAACACGAACACAAAAGTAGAAATAACGACGATATATTACACGGAACAATAATACAAGATATGGAAGGTGTTAGTATAACTGTCAGTCTGGTTTGGAGTGAACTACTATTGGCTCGACTCGATTCGTCTCTCTCTCTCTCTCTCTCTCTCTCTCTCTCTCTCTCTTGAGAGGCGTAGTATACATATTGTTAGGAAGAGTTCATTCTGTAGTTATAGGTATGGACTCATAACACATTCACAAATTTCTTGATACTTGTTTGCAACTCATCACACTCTACTGGATTTTTGCCTCTAACAATATACGTGTGCGTGGTATGCGAACTCCCTTGTGTCATATAGGTAAATAGCGAGTTATCGAGCAATTTAAAATTATATAATGAGCTGATATGTCACAAGGCTGAACCAGTGGTGAGCCTCGTTATGATTTAGATAATTGCACTTGCAATTTGTTCCGGAAAACTAACTTGCTAACGATTATGTCATAATTACGGTCTAAAGTATTAAATGAACTTAAGGGTAAACAATGAAAATAACGGATATAAATATATGTTTGGACAGAATCTCCATGCAGAGAAAACAACAGCCTGGAAAATCTGCATTCGAAAATCGTATTTTTTATTAGAGCTCAAAACTTATCACGTGTTCTAATAAACACCCTAATTGGTTTGTGGCTATGTTAATATTACTGCTGTTGTTGTTGTATGTAATTGGTGCTGTCTGGTGCGAATTGAATTTTTGTGTCAATAAGAAAATAAAGAAATGGGATCACTTTAATACAAAGTAGGTATTGCCCTCAGTGTCACACCAGATTATCAGAGAAGACAGGCACATCAGAAAGTTGAATCGGAAGGTAAATTCCTAGCAGCCAGGTGCAGGTTCCGGGCCTCACAAGATGTCAGTTGCTACCCCAGATATATAAGCATTGATCAACCCATCGGCGTTTAGGATGTGCGTATGTAGGTCAACCCGATCACAGAACGATATATAACAATAATAATATATATTGAGCACGACTGTGGTATTCCAGTTAAAAATTATTATTATTATTGTTATTTTTATATTCTTTGATATCTGGCGTTTACACATTTCTTTCCAGGGACCTAAGGTTTGAAATGGTATCATGACACTTTTCACTGCAAAAAAAAAGATTTACATTGATAAAGACTTCGTAAAGTGTGGGCTGTACTTGCCAGAATAATTTTTTGTATCTCTTTGAGGCATGGACTTCCAGGGATCCCTTCAATTAGTCTACTGGAATCTTTTCCAACCACTCCTAAGGCTCCAACTACAACAGGGACTGTTGATGTTCCCATATGCCACATTTTTGAGATTTCTATTTCAAGGTCCTTATATTTTGACAGCTTTTCGAATATCTTCAAAGATACATTGCAGTTTGCAGCGACTGCCATATAAATAAGGAGGTACTTTTTTTGTTTGTGGTCTCTAATAACAGTGTCTGGGCGGTTGGCTTTGATTGTTCTGTCAGTGTGTATTGTGTAGTCCCATAGAATTGTAACAGGTCCTATCTCCATAACCGGGTCTATTATTATTATTATTATCATTATTATTATTATTATTATTATTATTATTATTATTATTATTATTTTCACAGATTCAGATAAGATTTTAATATCTGGTAATTAATGAATGACACACGACCAGCTGCCTCCGGTATCCTGCAATTTTCCTCTGACTCTAAGTTTTCCTCATTTACCGAATTACTCTTGCCATTACAAAGAAGATTTCCTTCTGCAACAGTTCCACTGGAAAATCAACGTCAGTTTTCTTTATCCATGTCCTAATTCGGTCAGTCAATGTGCCAAATGCCGCAATGATAACATGCATGATTGTGAACATCTTCAAATTTCAAAGGCTTGCGAGTTCAAATTTAAATAGAATACAGTGGATTACTTCCCCTTCTTTTTTTTTCTTTTTTTTTACTCGATCTTTTCAGAAAAAAATATATAATGGATCAATAATTAACCCTTCTTTTGTATTTTATCTGCCATCAATATATCTGGCTTGTTGTGCACCAGTTTCTTTTCTGTATTGAAAATCTCACAAAATCTTGCATATTTCTGACTCGAGCATTATTATTATCATTTTATTTCTTTTGATTTCTGGCGTTTACACATTTTTCCGCCACCCCCAGGGGCCTAAGGTTAGAAATGGCATCATGACACTTTCCACTGACAAAAAAAAAATTACATAGATAAAGTCCTTCGTAAAGTGTGGACTGTACTTTTGAGAACAATTTTTTGTATCTCTTTGAGGCATGGACTTCCAGGAATCCCTTCAATTAGTCTACTGGAATCCAACCAATCCGAGGGCTCCAACTACAACAGGTATTGTTGATGTTCCCATGTGCCACATTTTTGAGATTTCTATTTCAAGGTCTTGTATTTTGACAAGTTTTTGAATATCTTCAAAGATACATTGCAGCCATTATTATTATTATTATTATTATTATTATTATTATTATTATTAAAAGCTTAACTGAAACAAGAGTCTTATTTTTCTCAAGGATTCTTGATAAAAAATGAAACAGATTCAGAATGGATTACTGAATACTGATTTACAAGCATCGCTGTTTAAAACTATATACTGTACCTATGAACACTAATCGTTATGTCCCGGTTCTCATCAATATTTTGGACAGTATTGTAAGTGGGGATAATATGCTGTCTAAGTAGTCCACCACTAGCAGTGGTTTACCTACTTCATGCCGCTGACGTGCATTGTATTTTGGTGATGTTATAAAGATTACAATTTCATTTCCAACCTCCGTTTTCGTTATTCCTCATTGAGTAAACCTTTCTATCTTACAACATAGATAATAAAATGTATTGTTTGTAATTTTACTATAAAAATGTATTTTTATATTTTTTTAGTGCTACATTGATTGCCATTTTGTTATAAAATCTATTGTTGGTATTTTATTATAAAAATATACTGTTGATTTTTGTTTGGGGTTCACTATTTTCCCATAGCTGCGACCCAAACAGGTTCTACGACCGCGGATTAGGTGGATCTGAGAACAGTAGCAGTTAAGAGCGAGCTTCACATTCCTCAAAACTACCTATCTGCCAATCACAGGGATGGCTGCCGGATGTAGTTTATCGTCATAAACTATCACCAATTACCGTGTTATATGAGTATAACCCAATTTTCTCCGATGTTTTGAGGCCAAAATTAAAGGGTTTTTTTATATCGATTTTTAGGTCTCTCTGCCAGTCGGCCATACGCTTATGCTTATACAATTTGAAAATCGTTAGATATGGGAATAGGAAGCTTTGTCAAGAAAAGCAATGGCAGTGCCCATGTTTACACATGAATTATAATTTCGGAAGGAAGAATCCATTTGTCTATTGGGAGTGGTGAACTCAAATGGAAGTGACGAGAATTCTTCTAATTTCGAACCTTCTTCGGAATATGATACGGACGGATTAACAGATGAAAGTGTATTCGTAATGGAGAAGGCTGGACTTAGATATAACAAAACCTTTTAAATGGAAAAGGTTTCTCTTACTTTTTACTTTTAGCGGGGTTAGAGTTTCCTTACTTATATGTTCGTACGCTGTGCTTATCTGCCGAGGGATTTAATGAATTTTACATATGGGATTGCACTTGTTTCAGTTTCCTTTGCTTTCAAGTTTCTTAATTTCAGGCATAAATATAGACAAATATTGATTTAAATGCGCAATTCAGAACCCGTTTTAGTTCTTCTTAAAGTGGATATCCGGTCTGTTAGTCAAAGAAAGCTCCGTCCTGATGAAACACTAAAGACGACATTAACAATATTAATCGAGCTGAAATCCAAACTGAGTAGTCAAATCTTAATGAAAATCTTAATCTGTTTTAAATAGCTGAATACCCGCCCTACGAAGAGATAAAGATTCCCACAGAGGTTTTCTTACTTCTCTAAAATTTCTGTATCAAAAAGATTTTTAGTAATCATCTTTTCATTTTGCCATTTATGCTAAGTTCACTTAAATTTACTTCTCGCGATTTTAACTACGAAGGACTGACCAAGAGAGAAAGGTATGGATATTCTCCTAATATTTTTATTAGTAATAATAAATATAAAAAATTAAATCAGCAAACTTATTATAATTTCACTTCTTAAATAATTCAATAGTTTTAAGAAAATACAATGAAACAGGTTATTTTGATTTATTTAGATAATTCCATAAATGATTTTCGCCTCCATTCGACTAATTTGCAGTGAATTTAAATAGCAGAAGCTAACAATACTGATTATGAACGCTGTCGGTTTTCTAACTTATGAATGGATTTTCAGAAGAGATATAAATTATTTCTATACAAATACAATGATTTTTTCAAGAGATATTATTTAAACATGACAGTTTTTAACATTTGAATAGTCACATTTTTATTCTCATAGATAGATAGATAGAGAACATGTTGAGATAGATATAGAACATGTTGAGATAGATAGATAGATAGATAAGGAACAGAATTAGATAGATAGATAGATAGATAAGGAACAGAATTAGATAGATAGATAGATAGATAAGGAACAGAATTAGATAGATAGATAGATAGATAAGGAACAGAATTAGATAGATAGATAGATAGATAGATATATAGATAGATAGATAGAAAGAAAGAATTTGGGGATATAAATTAACACTGTGTAATGACCTGCTTCGAATTTTTCTCTGATGTTTGAAAAATATAGCCATGATGCAGTAATGATTTCTATGTCCACACTGAGTCTCCAAAAACGCTATATCTTTCTTTTTCTATGATGTTGAGCATACTTCATTTATAATTATAGAATATTCTAAACAATTTTCATATCTCATCAGCCATATTGTTAGTCCACTGCAGAAAAAGGCATTTCCCAATTCCTTCCAGAACGAGTGTGACTGTACTTATCTCTGCTATGTCTTACCAAGAAATCTGCTCTATTTCATCTCTTCATATTCTAACTAGTGTTTTTCTACAGCCTTTACAACAACTTTGATACCAATTGAGCAACCTTTTGCTCCCTCTGTTATTTTTTCTTCTTGCTAGTTGCGCCACTGCACTCTATATTTATCATTATCAAAGTCTGTTCTCTGATCCATACATATCACTGCTGTTAAGTTAGAGTTATTGCTCTGCAATCTTTGCACTGCGTCACCACATTTCTTTTCTAGTGATTTTATTCAATTTAAATCGATTTTGCTAGCCTTGTGCCATATGTAAATACGAGTATATATATATATATATATATATATATATATATACAGAATAAATCCTAAGGAGCCAGGCAAACCTACCTAGGTTTCACCTAAACAGATCTTCAGGGTAAACTGGCTATAAAAGGAAATGTATTTAATGCTTATTAGTTTTTAATGTTTTTAATGGTTTTATCAATAAATACGGTTTCGTCATTTCCATTTTTTAGCCAGTTTACCCTGAAGATCCGTTTAGGTGAAACCTAGGTAGGTTGCCTGGCTTCTTAGGATTTATTCTAGTTTATCGCTCTACTTAGATTATTGAGTACTTTACGTTTTAGTCATTCTACTCGTTTGTTTTTTTCTTCTTTGAACTAAGGACATAAAACATTTCTTTTTTATTTCCAAGTTTCTTCTCGGGTACTGATTTGTCCTGACATATCAGCAAGTTAAGCTCTCCGAGGTTTTCCAAACGAGTACTACGATATATATGTATATATATATATATATATATATATATATATATATATATATATATATATATATATATATATATAATCTCTATCTCTGATACTGGCATACGCTCCATCTCTGATATTGAGCAATTTATCCCATAAATATAGCACATTTAAAATATATGTATATATATATATATATATATATATATATATATATATATATATATATATAAATTACGAAAAACTTGGTATTCCGTATGGGCAGTCCCAAGGAGTATGAAATGCTGAGAGCTCAATGTAAATTCAGAGCTAATAATTTAAAGAAAAACACAGGCTTCATGTAATAATTAATTTCACCATAGCCCTGGACGCTGGATCATCAGAAACGAAAAATGAAATGAACATTTACACTTTTGACAGGTCGTATTAAGTTTATGTAAATTAACAGAGAGGGTAGTGAGGAGTGGTGTGAGAAGCATTATCGAGTTTAGAGAGGGTTTATTTTAATATTTCTGTCTATCATAGTTAGTATTAGGGGAGGAGGGACCAGACATTGACCTATTTAATCGGTTAACTTAACGGAAGTTATATTTTTTTTTCACCTTTTGGAAGTGAAGTCTGATGATCCAGCGTCCGTTAAAAGGGCTATGGCAAAATAAATTATTACATAGAGCCTTAAAGTGATCTGTTTTTCTTTAAATTATTAGATCTGAATTTACATTGAGCTCTCAGGATTTCATACTCCTTGGGACTACCCATACGGATTACCAAGCTTTTCGTAACTTAAATATATATATATATATATATATATATATATATTTGTTATAATTTTATCATATAGACAAAACCATTTTACTCACTACAAAGATGAACCTTGGGAAACCAAGGTACATCTTTGTAGTGAATAAAATGGTTTTGTCTATATGATAAAATTATAATAAATAAATAATTATCGCTCTACTACCTGTATCGAGCTCTTTTTTTAATTAACGCTGCGAACGTTGGCATTTATATATTACTTTCGTTCTCACCTCATCGGATATATATATATATATATATATATATATATATATATATATATATAGTTTTAAATTATTACATGGATCCTTAAAGTGGTCTGTTTTTCTTTAATATATATATATATATATATATATATATATATTAAATTGTTCGTAGATCAATGTCACAGTCAATTTTGGTGCCAGAATTAAACCTCTTTTAATATTACAAAGGTAAATGGGTTCTTCAAAACGATAACAATCGTTATTAGAAATGACTAACAACTTTTGAATACAATTATTTCATTTTACGGTGAAATAATTTGTCATTCCGGAAGAAAAAATTATGTAAACATCTCAAACAAAGTCCTTGCTTCCTAAGGGCTTAGTGAGCAGTTTGTGGAATATAGATGTTTTGACTTTTACAAAATAGTAAAAGACAAGACAATCGAAATAGTTCTTTTCAGGAACCAGTGAATATTCGCACAAAAGAATCTTGCTGAGGTTAAGAGATTCTGTTGCTCGATTTATTTTATTTTAAATATTGAAAGGCTTACGGTCATATGACGTTGTAACACCGGTTCTCCTAGAATCACCGAAGTTGAGTAATGTTGAACCAGATCAGTACTTAAATGGTTACCGCTTGGGAATGCTAGTTGTTGTAAGCTTGAAAGTGAGGGTGGTGTAATGGCTAACGAGTTGGATTTAGAAATCGCAGAGCGGAGTTTCAATTACAGTCAGGTTCGTTAGATGCTCTGACTTGTAAATATACATGGGAAACGTATAAATCCACCTATTCTCCCCCCCAGTAATGGGTTAATAAGTAGCACTTGTATCACCTAATCATTATCACATACAATTTTTTTTTATAATCTAAAAATATTTTCTGTCTTTAAATAAGCTGAAAAGGTTGATAACCCGTAAAATCAAATCAGTTAAATTTAAACTTAATTGAGATTATTTTAATAATTTCTCGTTGTTAAGAAACTTTCCAGTTGGGAAGATATTAATTCAGCATAACCACAGTCCTTTGAGTCTTGCATCCCAAATTCCTTCATGACCTTTGACCACTGCTAATAATGTTCCTTATGTTCTTCACGTGAAAATCTAACGTCTCCTATGACTGAACAATTGATGAATATTCCGTCTCCAAATATGTGACATCGCCTTCGGTACAATCTGAACTATTGTATTGAATTAGGTTTGCCAATTAACGGTACCACTTACGGAAAAATGATAATACGAAATAGAAATCTTTCGTGTTTAATGTTACATTGATTTCACTCAATTACGTCGTCAATTATATTCGACCAGTGTTTGTGGTGCTGTCAACAGAGCCCTTGGGCGAAACATGAAACCTTACATTCACGCCTGTGCCAGAGAAGGTCAGAATCTACCCTCTCTAGAGCGAATACTGATATGCCCATCTGTCCAAAGGTTTTTCCCAGAAGCGCACTTATCAGGCGCAGTTGGCTTTGTAGGTGTTAACCTCTACAGTCACCACTCACAATGACTGTATCATGAATCTCCACACCCGGTAAGGTCAATCTCAGACCAACTCTACATCTGTTGCCTTTTATAAGTGTGAAATTGAATACCAAACCAAAGGCAATAAGTAGTTGAGGAACTCGTAGACGAGCTGTAGAATAAGTCAAATTATTGTCTGTTCAAGTGTCTCTTTTTATCTCCCACGAATGACCGAATATTAATCTGCTTACACGATACCAATCTGACGATAATTTAGTCAAACTGAACATTTTTGTTTGAGAATTACTTTTTCTTTTCTTTTTAATCATTTCACCATAACCAAGGCAATAAAGCCACTAAGACGCAAGGGGTTACTGAGTGTGAATATATGGTAGTGAATGCTGGACAATTTCCGCACATAAGCAGACAAAGGCAGTGGTGTTACAGAAGTATACAGAGAATACCATAGCGGGAGCATGTGAGCAAGGAGGAAGTTTTAAGGAGAATAGAAACAAAGAGGTAATTTTTAGGGATTGAATAATTTGTTGCTCACAGGACATATTGAAGGCAATGAAATCAAACTTAAAAAGCGAGTAATCTACCTAACAAGCTTCTGTGAAGGGATGGTCAACAGAGGTTAGGAAGGATAGTAAAAGACAAATATTTCTAAGAACTACAAAGGATAGGAAGTTGTGGAGAACCATGATTGCCTACATCATTTATAGGATACTATTCACAGAAGAAATATTTTGCGAAAAACGTACGCCTCTGTTAGGGCGGTTGTCTAAAAATTAAAATCCAGTAGAATACGCCGCAAATTAATTGAAGTGGCGGTGGTAAGTGAAAGCTCATCCCTACTACATAAAGAAATTGGGTTGTATGGTTAGAACTTTCGCATTCTGACCATGAGACCCTGGTTCGAATCTCACTGTGGTAGATTTGTCAGGAAGGAGACTTCCTGATGTTATCGAAGTGGAGGGTCGATCCCAGCCTGCGGCACCTTTGGAAAGTGCCATAAAACCATACCACGGGTTGACCCAAGCCTTGTGTATGAAATTGGGTAGACGATGACTTCTGACTCTTGGGGGCCGTCGATAGGTGTGCCATCAAAGAAATTATTACAAATGGAGCCTTAAAGTGGTCTGTTTTTCTTTAAATTAAATTATTCGCTCTGTCTTAACATTGGGCTCTCAGGATTTCATCCTCCTTGGGTTTATCCATACGGATTACCAAGATTTTAGTTACTTAACTATTTATATATATATATATATATATATATATATATATATATATATATATGTTGATATATATATATATATATGTTGATATATATATATATATATATATATATGTTGATATATATATATATATATGTTGATATATATATATATATATATATATATATATATATATATATGTGTGTGTGTGTGTGTGTGTGTGTGTGTGTTGATGAATTCATTTCTAACAATATAAACAAATGTTATTTCTACCTCGAGATTTATAGTAAATCGAATTGTGCATTTCTTCTGGATCTGTGCCTTTCCGGTGGCGTCAACGGAGATGCTGTCCACCGAAATGACTAGACAACAATTTTACGCATCAAGAAGGGACCATACTGGCACTCTGCAAAAATAATGCACAGCACAAAAAAAATCGCCTGATATTTGGCTTATATTTCTTGAAAGGAAATATGCCAAATTATTTTGCCAGAATATTTAATCAAGTGGAGAGAACTTGTCAAATTTTCCGTTTATTAAATAGACAACAAAAAAAGAATGGCTACAAATATTTATGTAAATATATGCGCCTACGTTCGAATGAACCTCTACACAAACACGTAGAAAGATTTGAAAAGGATATATATATATATATATATATGTGTGTGTGTCATTCGCAGACAGTATTGTTTCGCTGTATCACAGCTCCTCAGTGTGACTAGACATCTGAATGCCTCAAGCCAGGATCGAAACCCAACCGATTTGGTGTCAGTCAGAGCTACTACCACTGAGCTATCTTCATCCAGTAGAGTGAAACAGCTAAGTCTAGCGTATTGTTTTTACGAATGTAAACACATACCAATCAACCGGAGTGCTCTATTAATCTTACTGAAGAGCTTTGCATTAACGCATGTGGCTGTTGTTTATAGAATTAACTTATCACTCAACAGTGCTCAATTGAAATATATTTTCAAGAGATAAATTATGTATATATATATAAAAGTGAACATTGAAGTCAGCACTCAGATGGGACAGGCCGAGTGTTGAATTCAATGTTCACTTTTATATTTATATTTACATACACTCTATCTCAGATATTGAACACTTTATTCGATAAACATAGCACACCTTAAAACTATATTTCTTCATGTATACATACATATATATTTATAAATGTAAAAGGCAATAGGAAGCTTTAATAGTAGCCGACGCGTTTCGTCGAATGTGGACTTTTTCAAGGAAAAAACGAAATGAATTTATTAAACAAAGTAACTAATAATAACAAAACAAAATGTCCTTAGCAACTGGAAGAATTTAGAGAACGTTATTTTCATACTGTTAACTGAAAATTACGTCAAGTACTGTGACGTGTGGAGATATTGTTATTATTGTTGTGTTCCTGTGATGCAACCATTTACTTTTGATTTCACGATATTGTTGTGTACGTTTGTTTGGGAGAGTAGTAATTCTGTTAAGAAAGGTGAAATAGGGAACACGTCTAGGCGTAGATTAATATTTGGGTAATATTCAATGGCAGCACTCTCGAGGATTTTCCTTCTGAGTGAGTTATTTTCTTTTTTATGAGTGTAGCATTTTTAAAATCAAAATTGTGGTTGAATTTATTTCTATGTATGACTAGTGCATTAGTTAAGACATAAATACATTTTGCCTTGAAAATAACCACATTGGACGAAACTCTGAGATTTTTTTCATATATATATATATATATATATATATATATATATATATATAAAGAAATATAGTCTTAAGGTGTGCTATAATTATGGGATAAAGTGATCAATATCAGAGATAGAGCGTGCGTAAATATAAAAGTGAACATAGAAGTCAACACTTAGAGGCGACAGTCTGTTTCATGCTAGATGCAATCGTCAGGCCACAAAGAAATGTGCTTATGTGTATGCTTAAATAATGATACATAGTATATATATATATATATATATATATATATATATATATATATATATTAAGAAATGGACAAAGTCCGACAATTATTTTAAGACATTTTTATGTTCATACATTCTTTTTATAGATCAAAATATCAGCTCTGTTTTATAATAAACAGTATTAATGACATATGTCCGAGAAATTTTCATAGAAAATGTTCGTTTTCCGACAGGAATCGAACCTGTATCCTATACGGAACCGTCCTTTAGCCTGACGTGCCTTAACCGATCGAGCCACGGAGAATCGTTCGATTAGCCATAGCGATTTTTCTGCTTTTAAACTTCAATCATCCATGAATCTCTCACGTACATTCATATCTGCTCAAAATGTGAACAAATGACGTCACACATTATTAAATGGACAAAATCCGACAATTATTTTAAGACATTTTTATGTTTATATATTCCTTTTTATGGATACAAATATTTAAGTAAATGCTCTGTCTTATAATAATACATTCAGGCCGGTATATATTTATTAATACTGTTTATTATAAAACACAGGAGTCACTTAAATATTTGTATCTATAAAAAAGAATGTATAAACCTAAAATATCTTAAAATAGTACTTTTTCGCGAAGAAAATGACTTTGAAAGGAGCCGTTATTATTTAATCTTTGTCTTTTCTTTATAATTCTTACTTCATCTCAAAAGTTATTTAGATATTCTCCCAGCTTTTTTTTGTATTGATTTAAAGGCAAATCTTCCACTCATTTTCGAAATGGCTTGAATGCAAGAAATTCACATAACCTTTTATGAAATGAATCCAAAGGACATCATCGTAAACTTTAAAAAATCTTGTCGGGATTCTGTATCCTATTTTAAACTCATATATGAATATATTTAATTGTCTAATGTTCTCTGTGGTCCTTATAGTATATGAAGCGTTACACAAGTTCGACAACGATTCCTTTCTTTTTCTCAACGTTTCTTCTGATCTCGTCACATCAAGGATTTAGCAATTAAGAATCTAATAAGGCTCTCTAGATCTTCACTTGAGAAGATGGCGGCTTTGGAGATGAACCGTTGGTGGAACTCAGAATCAATTTAAAAATGTAATTATTTCTTCATCAACCTGGAATCAGAACTGTTTCAGTCAACTAAATTGGTTTTGCTGGTCTGTAATTCTGCGCCGGCCGATTCAACGAAAACCAAGGCAGTTGAGTGAGTCAAAAGACAGTTGACATGACCACTGAAAAGGAGATGCTGAAAACTTCATGGCTCGATCGACTTTCTAATAACTTATCAAAGGATAAAATATTTCAGCCAAATCGCATGCTGCCTAAGGGATTGAATACAGTTATATAATCACACAGTCACATAGATAGATAGATAGATAGATAGATAGATAGATAGATAGATAGATAGATAGATAGATCATAGGAAAGGCTGAGATAGATAGATAGATAGATATGAAGTAGGACTGATTTTGAGCCCCCTCTCCATAATAATAGTGTACGCTATGCACTTATGACTTAAATAATTTCAGCATTCTAGCTTGGTAGAAGAAAGTATGAAACATGAATTATTAAATCCAGAATGTATAGTATGTGTGTATATATATATATATATATATATATATATATATATATATATATATATATATATATATATATATATGAATGCGATTATTGCTGATTGATTCAAGGTATGATTGACTCTTTGTGATGTAAATATATGCTGCCTATTTTATTATGTTCATAAAATATATATATATATATATATATATATATATATATATATATATATATATATATATATATATATATTTACAGGTTGCCATGTTGTCTAAATTAATCAAAATGAATATAATATCCCCATTGACATTTTAATAGATATATTTACCAAAATTAGACAAAAAATATCTTGGAATACTAAAGAGTAAATTTATTCATTGAAATCGCCATTGGCTTCAACTCCGGCCTCCAGACAATTTCGGAATTTCCTGCAAATCTTCTGGGCGGTCTCCTTAAGTTCGTGAAGTCTTTCATAATCCTAGCCTTCAGTTTATCTTTGGTGTCACAAGGACATTTTTGGTCTCTCGCTCAACTACACCCCACCCACAATTATCAAGGGGATTTCAGTCTGGGGAGTTAGGTGGCCATATGTAAGGGGTGATGTGGTCGCAGACATAGTCCGACAGATATGACTGGGTTCTCCTGATTGTGTGGGATGGTGCAGAGTCCTGTTTCCCGACATAGAGTCTTCCAGCAGCCACACTCTTGACCCAGGGAAGCACTAACTCCTCAAGGCAATTGATGTAGGTCTCTGTGTTGAATTTGAGGCCCTGTGGTAACATGAATGAAGACATAACGTCGCCATTACTAATGATCACTTCAAACACCTTCGCAATCACAATTAGACCCATCCAACTCTTTACTAACCCCCTGCACTCTCCTCACATTGACGCCCAAACACTCGGAAATGTACTTATTGCAGCTTCCGGTGCAAATGTCAAGCAGTAGAACATGCCGTTTCCAAATTCCTGGCGGAGTGAATTGCGCCATGTTTTATTTTTCTCGCAGACGGTGTTCAATTGACATTACTATACTGTGCAGTCGACACACTCAAAAACAAACAACGCGCATGCGCGGAATTAAATATACAAAATGGCGACAATATGTATATGTGTTGCTGTGTTATGTGTATGTTCTATTTGTTATCATTCAAGTACGAAAGAAATAAAAAGTAAAGCCAAGTTTCGTAACTTGTATGAGAACTGAAAATGAAAGAACACCGAGTGTAGAATGTTTTCTAATAAAAGAGATCAAGAGAAACACAGAAAGAAATTATATTCTCTGCATCGTGGAAAAACTGTAAATAATTTAATAAACAAAAGGAATTAAATTATTTCGAACTGTCGGTTCGCTGACGCATTCATTTTGGAAAAAAAAAAAACATGAAAAAAAAATCCAATGAACCATCGATCACGGGACGGTTCAAACTAAACAGGGACCCACTTTGAAAAATCACCCACCGTGAAACATACTGCTAATGTCTCAATTTGTATGCTTATTATCAATATAATTTTTGTTTTTGATTTTAGAAATAAAAAAAATATAGATCTATTCGAATTTTCCTTCGCATCGTGATCATTATTGATGTTATAATAGACGCGACATTTCGACCAAATGCACATCTTCAGGTGTCCCTTATTTGGCTCTATATATAAAATATGATATAACTCGAAGGAAATAAAACAAAATCAACACGTTCGCTTTTGCATAATTTTTCGGAAGAACATGAATACATATCTTCTGCACCCCTTATATGGATAAAATAGTAACGTATACTAAGCTCTCAAGCCTTGGTTGCTAGCCAGTCTAATAGAAGGATATGTATTCGAAATCGTAGAAAAGTCAACGGAAACCTAATCCACATCTTTCCCAAAAAGACATGACAATTCACATTTAACAAATATTAACATGGGATAACTTAAATTAATGAAAGAGAAATAAATATTGTGTAGCATTTTCTACGGAAGAAAAACGCTTTTATATCCAAAAAGAATTAATGTAATATCGAAAACATGCAGACAGTTAATGAAAATTGGTCAAAGTTATTTCCTGCAGGTTTGCCACTTTTCTTTTTGTCTATCCCATGACCCGTAGGGTCGTAGGGTCACCATATATTTACTGCAGCCCCACTAGAAATGGTGTTTCTTGAGTAAGATAGTCTGACGGGGCCCAACCCACTCCTGGCCGGTGTTGAATTCAGAGTTTTTTCTTTCTCCTAGACGGATTGCCACCCAAATCTGTCCTACTATTTATCCATAGCTGGGAGCAGAAGAAGAGCATTTATACCTTTCCCGACGGTATGAGCTCGTAACTAAATGTAATGGATCCGACTAGAATTCTTACTCGGCTCTCCGACCCCTCAACCCGAGACGCTATCCATTACTCAACCGTGCCTACATTAACGCAAATCTTTCAGCCAAACACGTTCGTAAATATGGTTTTGAAGAGTGTATTCATCTCAGGCAGATCAGCGTAATCGTATAATGTCAACATGCTCGTCACGCTAGATCAGTTTCGATTGAGTAGCGAGTTCGATCCTACTTAGTGGCCCACACATATCACAACTGAGCTATTTTTGTTTTATTAATTAGATAGATAGATAGATAGATAGATAGATAGATAGATAGATAGATAGATAGATAAAATATGAAGATTTTGAGATAGATAGATAGATAGATAGAATATGAACACTGTGTGATAGATAGATAGATAGATAGATAGATAGATAGATAGATAGATAGATAGATAGATAGAATATGAACATTTTGAAATAGATAGATAGATAGATAGATAGATAGATAGATAGATAGATAGATAGATAGATAGATAGATAGATAGAATATGAATAGACCATTTTCATGCGAAGGAGAAAAGCCATCAGTTGGGCCCGTTTCCAAAACGACGAACCGTTCAAGACGTTGCTAAACAGACCATGAAATGAAAAGTTGGAAAAGATTAGAAAATCATTTCCAACGGTTGCT
>OZ038476.1:21692713-21730213 GCA_964036315.1 Acanthosepion esculentum | reverse complement strand
TTTCTGTGGTTAATTAAGTGAATTATGTTTAATGATAAACGGGTCCCAGAGTACATAAATGATTTGCTAAAATATTTATCTGTAGTTGCGATTTTGTCACCGTTTTGTATCAGAAATACATTTGAACTGCAAAGAATGTAATTAGTCTTCCTACCGTTCTGAATTCAAAGTTGTCCTACTAGACGGACTATCAGCCAATTACTCAGCTAATTAATCTATCGATGGCTGGAGAATTAATCGATTCAGATCTTTCGAAGAGAACGCAATGGAGGAAAGCTTAAAGTCGACTTGCCAATTACACATTTCGCAATGATAAGAATCAGACATCAAAAGGAAGTAATGTGTAGATGTTTGAAGGTGGAATATAAAATGCAACACATTTAAAATCATTTATCAAGAATATAATTAATATTAGCGATAAAACTCCGCTACGGAACGATTTCCTTAAGCTTTGTTAAAGAATACAGGATTTGGGACAAAGCATCTCTATCGAGCAATAACTGAACAGTAATAAATAAGGACTAGACAAGATATCCCGAGGAAGGGTTATTGGAAATAGAAAAAATCAATCCCTATAGTGTAAGGGCCCATTCAAAATTCCCTGAAGGTTGCCGAATCGACAGGCACATATGGAAGTCGGAGGACATAACGTCGGAAACAACAGTAAACACGACGATTCTTTGTAAATAATTTAAATATCTCCTCATCCAAGAATTTCAAACCGAAAGAATAGCTGTCGCTATCTAATTAAATCTCCAACTACGTAAGTTTTAGCAGTCAGTGGAATCTAGTAGGTTTTGCCAGTAATAAATTCTTAGAATAAAGTATGTCAAAGCGGATATATATATATATATATATATATATATATATAGAGAGAGAGAGAGAGAGAGAGAGAGAGATAGATAGATAGATAGATAGATTTATCTCCCCCCCCCCCAAAAAAAACTGTTAAATAAGTTATATAAACAAATTTTTATTACGTTAATAAAGACACCGATCAAAATAAAAATAAATAAATAATATATAAGATAAAAATAAAAATAAATAAAAACAATCAAAATAATTTGACCCAAATAAATAAACGACTTCCGGTAAAATAGCCGCCATAATAATCCACCCACAATAAGCTATATAAACAAATTTTTACTACGTTAATAAAAACACCGATCAAAATAAAAAATAAATAAATAAAAATAATATAAATATAAAGGAAAAAACAAAAATAAAATTAAATAAAAACAAGCAAAATAATTTGACACAAATAAATAAATAAATAAACAAATAAACGACTTCCGGTAAAATATCTGCCAAAAATGACTACCCACAATGCACCAGTGACCCGTATATATAAATAGCCGAGAAAAATAACAGCACTCGTGACCCGAGGATTGCATCTAGCATGAAACAGACTGTCGCCGCTAAGTGTTGACTTCTATGTTCACATTTATATTTATATATATATATATGTGTGTGTGTGTGTGTGTGTGTGTGTGTGTGTGTGTGTGTGTGTGTGTGTGTGTGTGTGTGTGTGTGTATTAATAGGTATCATCTCATGCAAGGCAATAAAGCCACTAAGTCCCAAGTGGTTACATAATTTTGAAGACATAGGAACAGAAACATTGATAAAGAGCGGGAAGAGAAAAGAGTAATCAGGGAGAGGGTAGATAGCGATTGACGTTGCATTTAATTTTTTGCAGATTAAAGTTCGCTAGAGAGCATGAAGCCGGAAGGGAGCTCCACAAGTGAGAAGTACAAGAAAAGAAACTGTCTGCATAGAACCCACGGCTACATCTAGCCAGCTGAACTGTAAATTGATGAGATCTTGACGCCAGCCTAGTACTCAGCTTAAAGTCATAACGTCTAGGATCCATAGCGAAGAGCGATATTTATTCTGCTATCTACAGAAATGTGGCACAAGGCCAAAATGGAGAATGCGAAGAGGACGGTCTTCTTCTTTATTAACGTTAAACTTAGCTAACCACAACACTTACCCAAACATACAACAAAATTCCTTACACCAAAACAACGCATTCTTACTTTTTGTTGTGGGAATCTCCCTCTAAAAACTCTATGTCGGACTCTTTCGCTTACTATAAGATTGACAGGAGAGAAGGTCTTGGGGGAACAGTCGCATAGATTGTTCATCTGTCAAACCCTTCACCTCGGTGGAGAGGAACCCGGACAACGTTTTGCCGTATGGCAAAGTTTCGTCCGGGGAGGTAGACAGGCCCTGAACCCGTTTATACGAGTTCTAAAGGGAATACTTTTGGCCGAGCCTACGGGCTCGGAGTACCCATTATAAACCGGCCTTATGCCACATACACCCTTGTGGGGGGCGCTGTTAAATATTAACAGTCGAATAGATTGTTCATTACTGTCGACCTCTCTACCTTTAGCAGAGAGGAACCCGGACGAGGCTTTGCCGCAGGGCAAAGTTTCGTCCGGGGAGGTAGACAGGCCCTGAACCAGTTTATGCGGGTTCTAAGGCAATATTTTTGGCCGAGCCTACGGGCTCGGCGAACCCCTGGTAAACTCGGCCTTGTTCCCCATACATCCCTCGTGAGGGGGGGGGGCTATTAAATATTAACAGTCGAACAGATTGAACGCTGGGTCAACCGACACACACTCACTAGTCGTGAAATACTCTTCTGTTGTACTTACTGTTTAATATATATGTAACACATGTTTTGTCATTTCATAACCATTTACTTGGTCACAACACCATTCTTACTACACCCACCATAATACCGCATGTCTCCATGAAAGTCCTAACTAAACCCCATATGTACATATTTTTCTGTAGTGGAGGGGAATAAAACAACAATTTAAAATAACTAGCCCCAAATAAGTATTTTCAATATGAAAACAATCTAGCGAAGAGCCCATCCTAACATTTTCCATGAAAGTATTTATAGAAAAGGCACAGGGAAGGTCTATTACGCCGGCGGGGAAGTGACTGGATGCTGCTACGCTGTTATATAAGAATAAATTGTCGCTGCCGACACTTGAGTTTGAACATAGATCGCCAGCAAGCAAACACAGGCGATCCCATAATTGAATAAAGTGGATCACGTGACCATAAAGGAAACGCAGGAGTAGAAAGTATCTTGTCGACTAACAATCGCTATTTCTAGTCTATCCTCTATAACTAAACGGACCGCTATTCTCTACTCTATTCACTATAATATTTCTCTATTTAGATCACTATACGGTGGCTACTATTCGAGCGAGTATTATCGAGCAAGTACTATTAGTGCGAGTGATATTCGAAGGCGTCTGATACAAGTATTGTTCAACGGCGTTACTATAGGTGTAACTGTGATTACAAAGTCTCTACTACAACGAGCATTACAAAAGTGACAACGAGTATTCGTTGACATCACAAAAGTGTCAAACGAGTGTTTGCTGACATCACAAAATATGTTAATACTCTCGAAAAGTCTTAATCGAGAAATTAAAATTTTGGCGCATGCTCAGCAACATTACGTTAGGTCGTATAAATATGTACTTACAGTTTGGGACTAAGAATGTTTAGCAAGAGATACACCATTAATACAAACGTAGATAATCGTCAAATATGATAAAGGCGTCTGCTCTTAAATAAGAGCAGACGCCTTTATCATATTTGGAAGGAATGATCGGAAGAGAACCTGATGAAATATATGTTCATGCTACAAAAAACACATGAAGGAGAAAGAATTGTTGAAAAATACAAAAGAAAGGAAGTTTGAGAGAAGGTATATCGCCTACGTCATAAAGGAACATAATGCAGGGAGAAAGAGAGAGAGAGAGAAAGAGATAGGGAGAAAAAGAGAGAGAGAGATAAAAAGAAAGAGAGAGAAAGAGATAGTGAGAGAAAGAGAGCGAAAGAGAGAAAGAAAGAGAGAGAAAAAAATAAGAGAGAGAGAAAAAGAAAGAGAGGGAGACAGAGATAGAGAGAAAGAGAGAGGAAGAGAAAGAGAGAGAGATAAAAAGAAAAAAGAGAGAGAGGGAGAGAGAGAAAGAGAGAGAGATAAAAATAAAGAGAGATATAAAAAGAAAGAAAGAGATAAAAAGAAAGAGAGGGAGACAGAGATAGAGAGAGAAAGAGAGAGAGATAAAAGAAAGACAGAGATAGAGAGAGAAAGAGAGAGAGGAAAAGAGAGAAATAAAAAGAAAGAGAGAGAGAGAAAGAAAGAGAGAGAGAGAGATAAACAGAAAGAGAGTGAAAGAGATAGAGAGAAAGAAATTGGAACAAAAAATTATTATTTTAAAACTTTTGAAATAATGTTAAAATATTTTTCAGATAAAATAATATTATTTTCGTATACACTTTGTATGAAGACACCGGTAAAAAATTTTTAAAAATTTTTTAAAAGTAAAAAAACAAAAAACCTGTAGTTTTGATGACAAACTAAGTACACGGTGCCGGTGATGAAGTGAGTAGGTGTTGTTTTTAGTTATAGAATAAGAAGACATTTACACGTGCTTTCGGTGGGAGTGGAGGATTGAATGCGTCAAACAAAAGTTAGACTTGCAATGTGCCCCAGGAGCAGGCGAAACCCGATTCTGCAGGAATAATGTTTCTCAAGAACGTTACAGAAAACGCCGGGTGGGTAGACATTTGCCAAAAATGTCACAAAAATATGAAAGAAACAAATATGAAAAAAACAATAAAAGTCGATGTAGGGAGGAAATAGAACACATGCATTAAAAGCGGAAACGAACATTTTAGCGGCATAGGATTTTATTTGATGTGGGAGGAATTTCTTTTCTTTTTTTCCCTTCTTTTTGGGGGGGGGGATTTTTATCATTAAATTCGAAATGTTGACGCAATTTCCCGATAGCAAGGGGTTTTCATTGATTCTCAATATAACCTAAGAGGTTTGAAGAACTGAGGAAAAAATACAAAAGTTCAATTTTATAATAAGTACTCTATATAATAGATATTGACAACGTTAAAGTTTTATCATTTTGGGTGCTTCGTTTCTCGCTGAAAATATTTAGCGGGTTGGGTTTTTTTACGACGTGACAACCTGTGGTTATTTGGCATCGAAAATCGATTATATGTTTTCTCTAAGCAATTACTTAGTTCAAGGAGCGATAGATATCGGCCGTTTATGATTGGGAATGTATTAATTTTCCTGATTCATATACAGCTAAATATTCGTGATTTATATTTGAGTCGATAAGCATTTACTTAGGTCTGGCATAGGGAAATATTGGTCGTTTAGATTCTAGATTATGTAGTAATAAAATAAGAATATCCCATCTTCCCTATTTGTAACCAACGATCCCAATAAAATAATCTTTCTGATCTAAAGTCAAATAAAACTACATTAGCTTCTACTTCGATTATATTACAGACTCTCTGCTCGTATTTTGTTCAGAATAGGAAAATATTGTTTCTTATATTTATTTAAGTCGATAAGCATTTACTTGAGAATTTATGTGGGTAGGTAATTACAGATCGTTTATATATGTGCCTGTAGTCATTTAATTTTTTTTTCAATTATTAGGAAGGTTTTGTGACGTACGGTGGTAGTTAATAATTAGGTATAACTCATGACTTCAATGTTAAAATAAGACAATATTGAATTACACCCGCATATAAATACTTAACCTGAACAAAGAAGTAAAAGTCAACCAAAGATAATTAACCATTTCAGTGAATACCTTTTTAGTTTTGCGGCTCGGTTTAACGTCCGGTAATTCCTAAAACAAAACCCAAATCATCGACGCACTATAATCCACACTAATTCAACTGGCTACTTACACTCAATAATCACTCCAGCTATGTATACACCTGGGGAAAACATATATTCATAAATCCAGAATGTCAGGTTCGAACAACGGTGTTGGTAGCTATTCATCTTCCTATATGACAAGTTGGCAGTTTATTCGATTGACTCATGAGAAAAGAGTTGTTGTGTTCTTACATTCTAATTATTAGGAAAGTTATTCACGTTAAGCTATTACCCGGTTATCAGGAAAATATAAAATCGAAAACAAAATAATTCATTGATTTTGGCGGTGGGTTTCTTTGATCTAAAGAACATATTGAAAAAGGGACATTCAGTACAGAAACTTGGCCAAATCTATTAGGAATCATATGCAGGAAATTTCTAAAAAAAATATATATATATATATACAGACAATGTGAGGATTGAGTACAGAAAAAGCGAGAACATACGATCTTGGAAGTACGTCACAAAACTTTCCTAATGATGGAAAATATAAAAAAAACTCTTTGCTTATTAGTCAATCCAATAAACTACAATAAAATTTCAATTAACTGATATAAATACAGATACATTTTAGTTAGAAAGTATTTAACATGAAGATGTACTAGGCTTAGCCCAGTCAAAAGATTAAATTTGACAAACGATGTTTTATGAAGTCTATTAACTTAAAGCTTGATGCACTCCCAGTTTGTTGCTTAGCAGAATGCGGTCTGATATCGCTTGAGATCCAAATCAAATACAAGTGGATATATGTGGGTGAGATAACCAACAACAGTTATGATCAGATTATTTCAGGATAAATCAACATCTTGTTATGATCAGGTTATTTTAGGACAAATCAACATCGAGTTATGATCAGATTATTTTAGGACAAATGATCATCCAGTTATGATCAGATTATTTTAGGACAAATCAACATCTAATCTGTTATGATCACATTATTTTATGGGGCATTTAATTTCAGAACAATATGCGGTGCCTCGACTCTATTGCAAGATGCATCTTCTAACTGAACTCGCCTAAAGGAGAATAGACAATGTGCAGTGGGAATTGCAACACTCAGTTCATTAGATAATGTAATAGACATATCTTATAACAGTCAGAAAGAACTGTCCACATAATTCTTTTTGGCTGTAAAATTCGAGTGATATCCACGAATAAAAATTGTTGTGTTCGAAAAAATAACTTCTAAAATTGGTCAACTAAGCTTTGTGTAGTAGAAAAACAGAAAATTGCACATTAACGGTGATTTTAATTGTATGTCTGATATTTTAAAGGCCATTATTTTTTAGATTGGAAGGAAATCAATGTCACACTTTGAATCCGAAGCCTCAAAAAGTAATAGAGAACTCTTGTTAAATGTTTGTCTATCAAAAAGAAATGCTATTCTAACCACCATGTTTGTCTCAATCCCGTGAAATATCGGATCACATGACGTAGCCCAGATTTACTGAATTCATCGAGCCGGACTCATGCCTTTGGCAACTTGTGACAATTATTAGCGTATACAACACCTAATTTGAATCTGATCACAGGCTTCTTGTTACAAAACTGACAACACTAATCAACACAACATTTTCCAACCTCCATGAACAACAAAAGTCAACTAGGTGTGACATGTACGCCTTTAAAAATGAAAATGCCTGAGTCGAATTCTGTGAAAAACTAGTGTTTAAATTGGTGTTCCTAAATATTGACCAAAACAGAGGAATCAAATAATATATTTATATCTCCACTAGCCGAAGTACGTGCGACCATTTCCCCGAATACTTAGACGGATAAAGATACACCCTTACAACGATAATCACCATTTGAATAGATTGATAGAAGAAAGAAAGAAACAGATGGGAAAGAAAAATGGAAGGTAGACGATTAAGAAACAATTTAAAGAAAATATAGTTAATGTTCTGAGAAACCATTATCTTTTCAAAATTGGAAACTAAATTAATGAAACCAAATGACCTAGACTATGTGTTGAAATACGAAGAAAACTGAAACCATATACAATCAAAACCAAAACAGAAGAAATGTTCTGGTCTCAAAAACAATTCTAGCCGTATTTCACCCATAATTGTGAACCAAAACTTGGAGAGTTAAGTTAAAGGGAAATAACTCAGACACCCGGGACAAGCATAGCACGTGGAACTAGAACAATCTACCCGCGGTGGACGAAATAAAGGATTCGGCTGGAAATTCCAATCACCTGAAGAAGGCCGGAGTGTACAACGGCCGAAACGTTGTGAATAAGGAAATGAAGATGAGGATAACAGTCCGAATAATGTAAATAATGAAAGTGATTTTCAGACAGCTTCGAAAAGTAGAAATGACGCTGGAACTAATATGTGAGGTTCCAAAAGTGTGGGGGGGGGGATATTGCGAATTTATAATTTATAATGCTTGAAGATTTACTGGTGCTTATTTGAATTTCCATTAGGCTGAAGATGTTAACGAAATTAAAATATGCACCAGTAAATCTTCAAGCATTATAAATTTATATTTCGAAATGAAAAAATACCAAACCTAAGATAAGAAAGTCACAATAGTGATGAAGAGATAATGAATAATAAGGTATCATTTGATAAAAGCATATCTTCTCACCGAATGTTTTTAAAAAATCCTTGATTTCATTAAAGAAGCGCACCCCTAAAAATTAATTAATGCAACATGACCCTCATGACATATAGTGGTGTCTTAATTGGATTCATTACAGTGAATGTACTAATAAACATTGTATTAACTAAGCTCTTACTATTCTCTGAAAGTAAAGTTCTCACAACCTAATTTGACTTTCGTTCATGTTAGACGTGTAATAATGGCATATACGTCATTAAGCAACTCCAGGAAATTGCACGCCTCTCCAATAGAAAATTGATGACCTCACAGCATAATTAAATATTGGTCGATTATATTTGAGTCTATAATCATTTACTTGGTTTGGGTAAAGTTAATTATTGTTTGTTTATATTTGAGACTTCCTTTTTTTTTTTTTTTTCTATGTGACTTGGACTTTCAGGTCGTAGGCGATCATGTCTCTCCACTACTAGTTTTTCCTTTTAAGTTTTCTCTTCTTGTTATCTCTCGTAATATCTCTTCTGCCAACCATTTAAACAGACATATGCGCTTTCCTCATTCACTCTTGACTCCAATCTGACCCTGTGGATGTGAAATTTACTAAGACCTCTTTCCATATTATGCGTCCTACAAACCAATTCTTTCTTTCCGAACCCGTGTACTGCGTAACCTTTGCATTCACAGTGGCATATGTTGTAGGCTTTTAGGTAAACTACCTCATTACCCTGAAATCCAGATATGACTCACTGTTGTTTCTGGCTTTTCCCAAACCTTTGAAGAAAAAAATGTTTTTAAAAAAAGTGCGACATTTAAACGCGAGTTTTCAGATTTAGGAAAAACGCAGTCATGGGGTTGGGGAAAATCTCGAAGGACGATATTCAGATCTGTCTATATCTCTGAGATGAGGTATCATGGTTACTTGCATTATTTAAATTGTTCGGACTGTTATCCTCATCCTCATTGCCCTGTTCCCAACGTTTCGGCCGTCGTACGCCCCGGCCTAGAGGATAAAGAAGTAGGTTAGATCCAGTGACTAGACCCAAAGAGTTGTGACTTCAATACTAGGCCACGGCAAGGTGAACCAAAACTTGGAGAGTTACGTTAAAGGGAAGTAACTCAGACACCCGGAACATGCATGGAACGTGGAACTAGAACAATCTACCCGCGGTGGACGAAATAAAGGATTCGGCTGGAAATTTCAATCACCTGAAGAAGGCCGGAGTGTACAACGGCCGAAACGTTGTGAATAAGGAAATGAAGATGAGGATAACAGTCCGAATAATGTAAATAATGAAAGTGATTTTCAGACAGCTTCGAAAAGTAGAAATGACGCTGGAACTAATATGTGAGGTTCCAAAAGTGAGGGGGGGATATTGCGAAGTAGAGAAGAACACGGTTCTTCTTTATTATTAAATGCTTGAATAGTTTTGTAGATAATGTTATTAACAGCTTTGCATAGATGTGCAAATTTTCTCTTGCTCTTCCAGAAAAGAAAAGGTTACTGTTCTATCGGTTAATGGTCGTAACTCGATCCAAGGCGATGTAAATCAGAATTTAAAACACATTTCTTCGATAGTAGAAATAGATCGATAGCGACATAAGACTACATCTCGAGATATCTGAAATGACGCATGGCCTGGGACTTTATTTGAAGATCTAAAAGGGGAAGTTATCAAAGAAGATACAGAACGTTTCTTTTACTCATATTCCAGAATAGAAAAATGGTTTAAAAAGCTTTAAAAGACAGAGTGGCAGAAAGAGTCTTTATCTGTGATACAAAATACATTGAAGATCTTACGAGAAATAATAGCTCATATATATGTGTGTTGTGTGTGTGTGTGGGTGTGCGTGCGTGCGCGTGTTTGTGCATTGGGATGGTGCATAAATATCAGGCGTTTTCGTAGGTCAGTTATTTGTTAATGAAAATTGCTGCTTTGTTTACTTTTTCTAATAAAAATATTATTTTACTTTCAGGTTATAAAAATGCGAGTTGATAATCATAAGCTCCGGAAAAAAATTATTTAAAAATGTTATTATTGAATTGTTACGTTTCTTTTTTGATAATAAATAATGTTTAAAAAACGGCTGGTACTTATGCACCAACCCAGGACATACACACACACACACACACACACACACATATATATATATATATATATATATATATATATATATATAGGATATAAAATCCAATAACCAAAAATAAAGTCTTTAAAAGAATGCTCAATACAGAGTAGAGCAAATATTATTTATTCTTGTGTACATTCAACAGCATCAGTTGATAAGATACCAGAAGTGTTGAAACAAAATGGCCATTTTTGTAGTGATTTTATAAAATGTTTATGTTATAATTGTCGAATAAATTATATATATATATATATATATATATATATATATATATATATATATATATATATATATATATATATATATATATATATATATATATATATGCGGTACTTAGGGGAAAGCGGTCAATATCAATGATTGTACTATCATATGAAATTATATGGATATGAGTTTATGAGCCTGGGTATCACGCTTTTGCTATCATCAGACAACTGATTTCTTTTTTAAAATTGGATCTATTTATAGTTGTAAGGTCCCGACTCCGAAATAGAATTACAACTGTGTATGTATGTATGCTAAACACACGGATATGTATCTGCGCCTCGAATTGTTCCGTGTAGGATACGGGTTCGAACCCAGTCGGAAGACACATATCTTCTATAAACATTTTCGGCCGTTTAGGCTCGTAAATATTATTAGTACTGATTACTATAAACAGAACATTTACTTAAATATTTGTATCTATATAAATAACGTATAACAATATATAAAAACTAGACATACCTCATCGTAAGGGGGAAACTCGAGTTGTTTAAGATTAAAAGATTAAAATTAACAAAAAGAGAACAAAGCTAAAAACAGAAGAAAACAAGTACCGAGGATGAAGATCTGGAAGAAATCCAGGTATACATCTATTTAAGAGCGGTGATAACATTAAAGGAAGCAACTGAAAATCAAACTTGCCGTACCTATTTTTTATTTTTTTATTTTTTGTTTGCTATCAGCAGTATTTTAGAGTATGTGTGCATGTGTCACACGCTATATGCAAATTTCCAAACTACTAAAATACGATGTGACTCACAAGAAGGAAATAGAATATATGAATCAATTACGACATTATTCCAAGGAAATGAAGACAGGCCTTTATTACTAGATTATGTTGATAACCTTATTCCTAAGAGATATAGAATCCAATCGAAAACTTTTCTTGAAGTCGATAAGCATTCGGAATTACTTTTGTTCATTATGTTATGAAATCCACAAGATTAAAATAAAAGGTTTTCAAAGATATATTTGTCGAATAATTTATTCTTTAGTCCAGTTTCTGTTACACAGAAATGTCAGGAAAACATATATATATTGATATGTCCCGGAAAGGGATATATTTGATCGAAGTAGCGAAGTGGTTTGGGCTACTGTAACCAAGTAGTACACGGTAGCAGTAATCGACTGGTACTTGCCGTAGTCGCAGGCAATATTGCTTAGGCAATAGGTGTAGACCAAGAAGATAGCTAATGGCGTAGTGCAATGGGCGTCGTCAAAGACATACCTCTCTGTCGTACCTACACATCCGTCTGTATTTATGACAGACACCAGCCAATCATATTCCAGTGAGGGGTGGGGGAACAGGTGTATGCATATTCAGGTCTGATGATTGCATCTAGCATGTAACAGACTGTCGCCTCTAAGTGTTGATTTCTATGTTCACTTTTATATTTACACAGGCTCTATTTCTGATATTGAGCACTTTATCCCATAAATATAGCACACTTTAAGACTATATTTCTTCATATATACATATATATATATATATATATATATATATATATATATATATATATATAGTCTTTCGAATTAATTCAGAATTATACGTCAAAAGGTCTTTAAATATCTGTGTAATTGCAACAAATGTAAGGACACTGACAACTAAGAAAAGTACTTCGAGGAATTCGGTGCGGAATCAATTAGGTCAATTTGACTCGATAGAATTATCGACAAATTATGCTTGATTGTACCTATACGTATTTCCGTTGTCGTGTAATACTTATTGTGAGAATAACGGTTTCCATACTGGAATATTCGGATATTCATTGACCGAACATTTAAAGGTCGAAATTCATGAATTATTTTTTAGGAAAATCAGTTTCTCAAGTCCACTGTTATCCTTCTGGTGCAAGTTTTCTTCCAAAACTTCTTGTTGGTTTGTTTGTCGATTTGTTTAGCATCACAATTCGTTAAGGGTCATTTAATACCAAACTTTAATTTTAATTGTAGCTTATAATCATTTCACAATTGAGTACATAGTAGATGATACTCAGCATTTGGGCAAATACATGTGTATGCGGACATAATACCTCGAGGCGGTGATAGGTGTTTTATTCTGTTTGTTTTTTCTAAGTTATATTTAGGAATACAGTTTGATTTCTTTAAGAAGTTGTAGGGTATTATATAGATTAATGTCATGAAAGAGTCCGTTCATGTTGCTTCCTAGGTTGATTTGGTTTAGTGGCAAATCAACCACAATGGATGATTTTATGCCGAAATCGAATTAATTTCAAAACAATTTTATGGCTTCAGCTGATTATATTTTGAATGAAATTGTATGCCTTCAACTACAGATAAAATATATTGTTGGTCATTTTACTATAAGTATATTGATCATCCTTGTTATATATCGTCCTGGGTAAGACGTTAAACTACATCTAGCAGCAAGGCCTCTTATCAGGTGGTTTTGAGGAGCGTAGAACCACCTCTTAATTGCTGGTTTTCCCATGTCTACCCTGACCCGGAGTGGTAGCACCTGTTAAAGTCCCAGCTATGGGCAAATAGTTAATTATTACCAGGAATACTTTTTAGAAAATAATTATTACCAGCAAAGCAATTTTGAAGGAAAGATGTTGCCAGAAACAGATTTTTGACAAAACAAAATATTACCAGCAATAAAAAATGTTGTCGGCATTAAATAACCCACTGAGGTTGATAGGCCGTAAAACAAAACCAAACAATTCTAAACCAAACAATACATATTCTATTGATACGAATCTATCCTAAAAATGTCGTCGGCATTAAAGAACCCATTGAGGTTGATATGCCGTAAAACAAAATAAACCAAACCAATCTAACCCAAAGAATACATATTCTATTCATACGAATCTATCCTAAAAATGTTGTCTGCATTAAAGAACCCATTGAGGTTGATATGCCGGAAAACAAAATAAACCAATAAACCTTTTTAAATGTATCGCTGGTATTTCTAGTATAAAAATACATTTTTATATTTTCATAGTTTTGTTTTTGTTATATGGGGTTTACTATTTGCCAATAGCTGGGACCCTAAGAGGTGCTACCACCTCGTGTCAGAGTGGCCTTGCAAAAGAAAGCAATTAAGACGTCGTTGGGTGCTCCTCAAAACCTCTAATCCCCCGATCAGAGGCCTTGCTGCCCGATGCAGTTTACCGTATTACCTAGAACACCATCTTGTTTAATGTCACGTGGAAAGTTAATATCTTGATTACATTATCATTTTCCCTTCTAGCTGCACGTGTCATTCATTTTCTCTGTTGCTGCCGACGGACGTGTTTCAAGTGATGTGCTTATGCTATTTGGATCATTTAGCGCCAATCTGTGGCATCTGATACAGAATCGTCTCCTTTAAGACGTACAGCGTCCATTTTCTGGAAGCCATTTATAATCATTACTCTGAGAAAACGATTGAGCATATACATTTCTGAACAGGTTTTGCACGATGCATGTCACCCATATACAGTGCCGTTCGATAAAAGTGACTCACCTGATTTTTTTTACTTTATTACTTTCGTCTATTGTTTTTTGGATCAAACTATTTTTTAATCTTACTAATATATTCTATATATTTAATAATCTATGGGTACTCCTTTATTTTGAATAAGCTTTTCAACCCTTTTTGGCATTGACTTGATTAGGTTCTGGCAAATATCATTGCATTGAATTCAATTCGGATATGAAATTCACAATCAAATCCTCTTTGCTGCTCATCTGCTTTCTCGAGATCCTGTACTTTATAATGCTCCATAAGTTTTCTATGGAGTTGAGGTCAGGAGATTGGGGCGGCCATGTCATAACACTCACCTGCTTCTTATCAAAGTATTCCTTCATCAATTTTGATTTGTGACAGGGAGCATTATGCTGCATAAAAATTAGCCTGATGGGGTCGATTTGCACCCTTTCAGCAGAAGGGAGCAGACAAGACTCTAAAATTCTCTTGTACTTCTTGCTCCTGAGGGTCTTTTCAATAGGTTTTAAGAAACCAGTTCCATGAAAAGAAAAGCATCCCCAGAACATTATACTGAACGGATGCTTGACAGTACTTACTGCTAAATTCAAAGAGCTTTCAAAGCTTCTACTTCGGATTTTAGGTCGCTTATCCTTTGAATTTAGCTCAACTTCCGTTTCATCGGAGAAGAGAACATTTAGTAACAAAAAAATCAGCTGAGTCACTTTTATCGAACAGCCCTGTATCTCTGTCTGACATGACTATTTGAGAATATGTTAAGATTTCTGTCTAAATTTTTGGCATGAGGAGTTATTATTTACACTATTTATATTTGGACCTCACCCTTGTTGTTATCACAGCATTTTGGCCGTTGTGCGCCCAATCTGGGTAACTTACAGAGAATTCTGAATTGAAGCATTTATTTAATCTACAGAGTTAAACCGAAACGTTGTAATATAAATACAAAAGATAAGGACAAAGGTTTGCATATAAAAAGTGTAAATAATTACTAGATTTCTTGGTTCAATATTTTGGTCTTTAGCAACTTAGACAGAACTACACCTAGATCCCTGTATTCTATGTTCAATTTCCTATTTTAAATGCGTTATATTTGATCTCGTCACCGAGGTATTTGAAAGGGTTAGAGTTTATTAATTTCACATTGTGTATTTTTTGTTACGGACTCTCGGTAACCCTTAGGAAAATAGTCTCGCAGATCAATACCACTGTGTGCGACGAACAAGTGACCTTTTGCCAGAATTAAGCTATGTTGACTAAATAATGCAGTGCAAGCAAAACTTTCAGGCAAGTCAACCATGAAAGTAACTATTTTCCCTCATATCGAGCTTCCCCCGGTCACCGAAAAGAAACCATTAAAGGAGAAATGAAAAGGGGAAACCGCGCTTCATTTACGACATGGCTGTTTTATTTAACCGTTCAACTGAAAGTTAACCCGTAATTCACTTTCTCCCTTTCTCAGCAGCAAATACATTTAAACAGAAAGGACAAGAGAAATGGTTACATTGTTTTTAGCGCGCGTTTAGAATAGAAAGAATATTAAACAATGGATGAACTCGACGAAGAAAGAAAGAGAAGCAGTAAATGTATGAAAGAGCCAACCCAATTTTACCCTAATTCTCTTTACTTTTCTGACAGATAGAAGTATAAATAGAAGCAAGAGTTCGCTCCCTTGAAGATATATAAATTTTTGCCTTGATCCATAGTTTATAAAGGCTCAAGTATTGTCCAAGATTCCATGGTCGACTAGACTTTAACGGAACATTAGACAAAACGGACTAACGAAAAAAAAACAAACAAAAAAAAACAATCGGAAGAAATTTATGGAATCGAAGGATCGATTCTTCGAATACTGATTTTTTTACGTAACATTTGCCAAAAACCTATACTCTGACCTGTTGTTAATTATTTCATTGGACGCGTAAAAATGGCAGTGAATGCTGGGCAATCTCTTGACAGAATGATGAACGTTGAAGTAACAGAAATGTGGTTCTACAGAAGGATATTGAGAATGCTATGGATTGAACATGTGAGCAACAACAAATTTTTAGAGAAAACGAAAACAAAAAGGACACTTATGCATAACATCCGAAAGATGTAGTTGAAATTTCTAGGGTACACAATGAGGAAAGAGGGCTTGGAAAATGTGATACTCACAGGACAGAAGAAATGAACGCATAATCTACATATCGAGCTTCAGCGAATGGGTGGCAGAACGGAGTTTTATTAGTTTTGTTTAGAACTATGAAGGACTGAAAATTGTGGAGAGCTAAGATCGCCAACGTCCTGGAAGGACACAGCACGTAGTAAGAAGAAGAAGAAGAAGAAGAAGAAGAAGAAGAAGAAGAAGAAGAAGAAGAAGAAGAAGGAGAAGAAGAAGAAGAAGAACAACAACAACAACAACAACAATAGAAAATACATTGTCGTCAGCAAAAGAGACGATCCAAATTTGGAGTTACGTGTCGGGGACGGCAAAATCAAAGAGGTGGTCTGTGAGGTAACAAACATGAGGAATTGTGGCACTGAAATATGAAAGCGCATAAGAATAAAGAAATAAGCTTTTTACAAAATGAGTAAAGTATGTTTATTGTCGTCCTACGAGTTATGTCTGTTTCCCTCTCTTGGTGGTTGAATCCCTCGACAATAAGGCTTCCTTTCACGGACGCTCCGTAACTTCCGAATGAGCCTCGCGTCTCCGTTGCACATAGACAACCACGCAGGCTCCTTGCCACGTGGACAACCCATTGAATTTGACGGTGATTGTAGGACAGTTAGCTCATTGCTGTAAGTAATTTAGGTGTATAGGCGCATATGTACACAGTTTATTTTTACATTGATTTATATGAGTGAAATTGTACTCATCCCCACATACAACATCCGGACAGTATAATTCTAGTAAAGGATCATTAACTTGAATTGCGTGTTAAAAATCTATTTTGTTTTTCAAGAACAACACAGTATTGTGTATAAGATCATATTCCCATTTTGAATAAATATACTTTTTAACCCAAATCCAGGACCTTCTCACTTCTGTTGGAAAAACTCCTCCTTGATTAACCATGTGACCGTAATCGCCAAGCATAGCCAATTCCGTACTCTGAATGACGACGTGACCGCACTCACGACGCTTAGCCAATTCCGTACTCCTTGATTTATCATGTGACCGTACTAACCACGCTTAACCAATTCCATACTCCTTGATTGACGATGTGACCGTACTCACTACGCTTAACCAATTCTATAATCCTTGATTGACCATGAGATCGTACTCACCACGCTTAGCCAATTCTATACTGCTTGATTGACCATGTGAACGTACTCACCACCCTTAGCCAATATTATACATCTTGATTGACCATGTGACCGTTCTCACCACCCTTAGCCAATATTATACATCTTGATTGACCATGTGACCGTACTCACCACGCTTTGCCAATTCTATACACCTTGATAGACCATATGACCGTACTCACCACCCTTAGCCAATTCTATACTCCTTGATTGACCATGTCACCGTACTCACCACGCTTAGCCAATGCTATACTCCTTGATTGACCATGTGACCGTATTCACCACGCTTAGCCAATTCTATACTCCTTGATTGACCATGTGACCGTATTCACCAGGCTTAGCCAATTCTATACACCTTGATTGACCATGTGAACGTACTCACCACCCTTAGCCAATTCTATACACCTTGATTGATCATGTGACCGTACTCACCACCCTTAGCCAATTCTATACACCTTGATTGACCATGTGACCGTACTCACCACACTTCGCCAATTTTATACTCCTTGATTGACCATGTGACCGTACTCACCACCCTTAGCCAATTCTGTACTCCTTGATTGTCCATGTAACCATAATCACCACGCTTAACCAATTCCATACTCATTGATTGACCATGAGACCATACTCACCACGCTTACTCGATGCCATACTAACGACGCTCAGCCAATTGCGGATTGGTGAGTCTATTAATTCATAGTTCTCTTTCTACTAGTATATTTATACTTGAAGCTGAAGGTTATCTTAGAAAGAGGGATAACAGTTACTGGACTTGAAAAACCTTTTCCCATGAAAAATCGTATTAATAGAAAGATTGAATTAAATTTCAACCGACATAACAGTGACTTCTCGGTCAACGAATGCTGGACTTTTTGTTATAAGGAAACAGCAAACATTAACATTACTACGTTTATTCTCCAAGACAAAACATGTATATGGGAACATATCAAGTCAGTTGAAACCAGATGCCATGGCAGCCACACCTTATGTCAAACCAAAGAATTATTTTCCCATATGCAAGACAATAAGACACAGGGGGTTACTGTGAAAGAATGTCTCTTTAAATGAATATTAGAAGTCATTCAATGAATGTAAAAAGAAATATATATATATATATATTCTTTTTATGTGGCGTGTCCTTTCAGGACGTAGGCGATCATGGCTCTCCACTTTCTCTTATCCCTAGTAGCTCTCAATAAGTTTCGTCCTTCTGCTATCTCCCCAAACCACGTTCTGTCATCCACTTGCTTAAGCCCATAAGGTATGTCATGCATTGCTTTCTCTTGTCTCTCTTTCCTTCTATTCGACCTGTGAGTATCAGATTTTCCAGGCCCTCCTTTCTAATTACGTGTCCACGAAATTTCATCTGCCTCTTCCTGATGTTAAGTATAAGCCCCCTCCTTGTTTGCAACCTCTCTAAGACATTGTTGCTCTCATGCTCGGTCCATGATATCCTCAGCATCCTTCTGTAGAACCATATCACCGTTGCCTCGAGTCACTTCTTCATCTTTGAGGAGACCGTCCAGCATTCGCTGGCGTAAAGAAAGACAGTAGCTTAGTACCCGTTTCTTTCTTAACAAAGAAATCCTCCTGTCTCGCAATATTCTGCCCAGCTTTTCGAATGCAAACATGGCCATCCCAATACGTCTTCGGATCTCAGCGTCTCACTTACCGTCCTCTGTTAAAACACTTCGCAGATATTTAAACTTCCCCGTCTGCTTGATTTTAGTGTCCCCGACCTGCAACTCGCATTTCGTGTTCATCCTTTTACTGATGACCCTGCATTATGTCTTATCGTAGTTTATGGTTAGTCCCTTCTTCTTGCTTTCTTTCGCTACCTTCTGTAGGAGGTTTAAGAAAACAATATTTCCAGAAGACCAGATTCGCAGAATACATAGCGAGGAAAAAATTTATTAAGAAACACATGAGAGAAGTAAATGTTCACTCTCGGGGAATGTCACGTAACCTGGCGTCGATTTCGCATATGAACGAGAGTGAAAATCCAGAATAAGACGACACTAATCAACAATATGCGAATTCACATGCTTATGTATATATATATATATATATATATATATATATATATATATATATATTCACCTCTCAAATTGAACGAGAATGTGTCATCGCATTTCAGAATGTAAATGAGAAATTGCAGTCTAGATTTCTGCCCAATTTATTGGCATTCACTTTGGGCTTTGGGCTTGTTTAGCAGACTGCGTGTGTGTGAACAGCCTCTATCTAGTTAATAAGCACATCATCTTCACACAAATGATAAGATGTATAATATACTGCATTATATATATATATATATATATATATATATATATATATATATATATATATATATATATATATATATTGTATATTTAAGCAGCAATCTTTCATTAATGCATGTTTCATTAAATAATATAGACAAGTTTTGTCTATTTATTTTAAGTAAGTTCCTTTCATATTGTCTGATAAGCTTAATCACATTATCGTTGAAAGACGAAAGGAAAACACCATATTGATACATGTTTAAATTCATTCTAAGCTTTCGGCTTACATAAGCGAAAATCGCGTCGTAGCTCGTGACGTCACACATGACCACGCGAGAGTGAAAAACAAGAAGTATTAAGTATGGGAAGCCGTTTGTATAAACCAATGGCTTCTGTTATAAATTATAGGCATTTAAGAATATTTGTGGAGATTTTATAGTTTATTTTGTTCAGGTTTGGTTTCAACTGTTTTATGTATGTAGATTCAAGAATTTTTTAATTTTTGTTTATTGTTTTCATGTTTAAGTATAGTTGTGCTGTAAAGGATTTTCCGGAATTGAGTACGTGGGCAGGCATTTTCGCTTCCGCGTTTCTTATACACGAATTTGTCGTTACTTTGAAATTCTTCATGCAAAAAGGGCGGACTATCATTGTTGTGTCGTCCGTGTGTTGTTTGATATATTCAAATTGTCATCTTGTCAAAGAAATAATTTGTAAAAAGGATTAGAAAGAAGTAAATCTATATTTTTTTATTTTAGTTTTATTGAAATTTTATTTAAGTTTCCACATGTCCTCCATCATTAGCAATACTAAGGCTAATACGATTTTGAAGTTCACGGAAAACATTTGCCAACATGTCTAAAATCACATTGTTATTTTAGCTATACTTAAATCTAGGTACATTAAACTTTATAACATTTTTTACAGATTATTTCTATCGCAAATACAAATAAAGTTATAAATTTTTAAATGTGCACACGAACTTTAGGGACACCCTATATATATATATATATATATATATATATATATATATATATATATATATATATATATATATATATATATATATATATATACGTAGGTATATCAATATATATATACATATATATATGTCTGTGGCTGAGTGTTTGGGCGTCTATTGATATACGTATTGATTTATCTTCGTGTGTGTGTGCATATATATATATATATATATATATATATATATATATATATATATATATATATATATGTATGTATGTATGTATATACGGATGTACATCAATACGTCTGGAGTTTAATGATCGGGAAATAGTTATTTTACACAACAAACATTTTTATTTAGTTTTCAACGTGATCTCTTTTCTTTTATTTAATGAAATTATTTTAGTGTTGTATAGTAAGCAACTAGATTCAATTAGTAAATCTAATTCGATGGATGACTTTCTATTTAATACTCGCCTATTAACAGAATTTTTCGAATGATTTACACGGTTACATCCTCAATTGAATCACGTCGGCAAGTAATAATAACATAAGAGTATGGATGGGCGACTAGCATAGCGGTTACCGACCCGAAAAGAGAAACCAGATAGTTACGTTCGTTAAATACACTTTCAAATAAACTTTAGAAAATATATGAAATCATCTCCTCTTCCTAAAGGTTAAATGAGAGAACAGACTGGGCTCGCTTACATTGTTTTGACCAATAGTCTCGGTGGAGAAGTGTTTAGAATCAACCTGAAGTACTACACTATGCTATCTTTCCTTATACATACCGCTGCTGTTATGGCTACACTACATATATTATCCCCACGACTCTAAATAAACATCCATCTCATTCTCCTTCTTTGCTAGTAATGTCTTCTTATTTATTTATTTAGCATTGTCAGCAATATTTCCCAAACTTCCCACGAGGTAGGATGCGGCACAAGGCCGAGATTAATGTGGGGAAAATCCGAGCCCGTAGTCTCGGCCAAAAATTCCCCGTAGACTCCGCATAAACGGGGTCGGGTCTGTTTCCCTCCCCGCACGAGACTCTGCCCTTCGCCATAGCCTCGTCCGGGTTCCTCTCTGCCTTCGGGCAGAGAGTTCGACAACCGCTAAGAGCTTAGCACGCGGCCAGCTCCAGCTGCCTATCTACCTGAACCTTCAGGTAGCATTGTCAGCTTAGCAGTAGGGTAGGTCCATTCCATATATACCTACCAGTATAGCAGACGTGCAGGGGTGTTTGGAACTTTAAATTAGGGGCTGTCTTTTCAATGTATAGGAAGACTTGTGGCTTTCCCCCGAAAGAAAAACTACCGAGGAGGCTTGAGCATTTTTTATCCCTATTCGAATGATGTGAGGGAAATCAATTTAAACCCGATTTTGTGTTACTTTCCGCTTGCGTGGGCGTGCGGCTAAATAAATACCTACCTACTTTCTAATTTGACATTGCGAGCAAAGATAAAGTTTGCAGGTTTTCCTCATTTTCCATGCCTTTTTCTTTTTATTAATAAACATTACAGTAACATTTTTGTGGATTTATGAAAAACTATATGAAGATTTGAAATGATTTTTCTGGAAATCAATCTTGATATCGATTTATTAGATCGAAGTGCTGTTATAAATTATGACGTTCAAATTATTTCATATGACCTTACATCTGAACTACCATTAATATTATCGAATGTCTTTCTATCCAAGATAAATAAACAAATGTGGAAATTTATTGTACCTCTGAAACAAACGAGATATACACTGAGACTGAAAAAAAAATCTTTGGCTGAAAAATAGCAAGAAAAATAAAGTAAAATATGATCAGAAATCTGAAATAAGACACTATGTCTATCTCCCCCCCCTCTCTCTCTCTCTCTCTCTCTCTCTCTCTCTCTCTTACTCTCTCGTTTTCTCTCTCTTTTACTGTGTGAATGTCGATGTGTGTGGTATTTCCAATGACGGCATGGCAAACAAATTCCTACTCCTCTACCTACAACCACATCATGACCAAAGGCACAAATTTAAAATCCCGTAACTTAATTCAAATAAAGTTTCTTCCGAACATCAAAACATAGAACCAAGGTAAATACAGCAATAAAAAAGAAAGAAACTAATAATTTAGTTGAAAAATATTTATGTCTGTGTGCGCGTGATTAATATTTATTTGCAAATTTATATATACGCGTGATCGGACGCATGTATGGTTGCTTGTGTCTATATTTATTTATTTATTCATATATATATAATTATATATATATATATATATATATATATATATATATATATATATATATATATTGAAAAATAAAAATTATTAAAAAAATTGAAATCTTCAGACACACTGGGTGGTAGATTAATATTCTTTCGTTTTTATTATTGTTATTTCATTTAGATTCCTCGACTAGTTTCGGCCAACATGGTCATCATCAGGAGAAAAAATATTTCTGCTTGTTGGTAGCAGTGAACTACAGAAATGAATGTCTTGATGGAGAAAATGAACTTTTGTCTGCAGTTTTCATTTGTTTTTTTTATTTGTTTTTTATCTTTTTAACATGAATTTTTTTAACATTCCTTGTGTTGGTCAAACAGTCTCTTTTAAGTTGTTATTTGAGATAAGAGCTGGATGGATTCATGCTGCTTTGAATTCCCTTGGTCAGTTTGACAGTTTTATTGGTACCTGGAGAGGGGATGTGTCTCTGTTAAGTGTGTGTGTGTGTGTGTGTGTGTGTGTGTGTGTGTGTGTGTGTGTGTGTGTGTGTATTTGGTTCTTAGCGAGTGAGTGAGTATGATATGTGTAAGCGTGTATATTGCTGTGGGTGTGTGTTATCATTTGGCTCATTAGGGAGTATAATATATATATATATTTGATTGGATTGATGTGAGTTTGTGACCCTAGGTTTCACGCTTTTGCGATCGTCAGACAAACTGATTAATTTTTTTAAAATTTTGGATTTATATAGATTGCGTGTATTAGTGCTATTATGGAAGTGTGGGCGAAAAATAGTCGTCGTGATGTCACTCATGCTAACGCAAACATAGACGCATGTCCGTACACCCATTGAGGTACGCAGACACACATACACACGCGCTCGCCCGCCGGGGCTCATACAAACATAAGTGTGTGGACAGTATGGGACTTGACATATGTATATTGAGCGCGTTCTAATAAGTACCGCGCATATAATATATAAATAATATATATATATATATATATATATATATATATATATATATATATATATATATATATATATATTTATATTTATATACACACACTTTTCACACACACACGCACACAGACAAATACTGGACTTTAAAATAAAACACATATAAACTAGGGTTAAACAGAGACTTGGGAATTTTAAATCTGTATAAATATTTCAATAGTTAAAATTTTTTTTTTTAGATATAGTTAAAAAAACCTTTTTAAACAACATCTAAAATATTATTATCGTTAAATTTACGTTAGAAATATTCAAACACAGTTGCATTACACATCACGTGACGTCCGCGTCTCGCGACGGACGCTACTTGTAAACAAACTTATGAATACAGTTATTTCTGATGAAAGATCGGGGCAGATCTGAAATATCAAATATATATATAAAAAAAATATATAAATGAATACTTTAACAAAAAAAACATTAATTTTTTTTTAATTTGCAACTTTTCAGTTGTTTTCTCCATATTATATACATATCAAGAAAGTATAAGTGGCTTCTCATTATGCTATATATATATATATATATATATATATATATATATATATATATATATTCTTTTTTTTATAGGGAAACTTTTGCCACATTGTGCACCAGTTCTTTGTATTCAGCTCTTACAAAAACTATGGGGTCACTTCTGCACCTGCCTTCCCCACTATAATCCAATCATATGTACAAGTAGTCTGGCTGTTCGATTCTAATGAAGTAAGTTGTCGTACCGTCATACGTCGATGGGAGAGTCTAGTTTATAAACATTTACACACACACACACACACACATATATATATATATATAAATATAGACACACACACACAAACACACATACACACACGCACACACACAGACACAAATATACATATAAAAAATGCGCATGTATATACATATAAATATATACATATATATATGAGCAATTTTATATATATATTATTTATATATCATATATGCGCGATACTTACTTGTAAACGCTCAATATCAGTGATAGACCGAACATATTTAGTTGGATTGGTGTGAGTTTGTGACCCTGGGTTTCACGCTATATGCAAACGTGAAACCCAGGATCACAAACTCACATCGATCCAACTATATATATATATATATATATATATATTAATATATATATATATATATATATATATATATATATATATATATATATATATATATATATATATATATATATACTGCCTGACGAAATCATCAAGCATAAAGGTCGGTGTTTCAAATATTACATTGGCCTAAATTTTCGTTTTTGAAAATTCCATTGAATGCTCTCTTAATTATGCAAATATCAATTTTTGCCAAAGATTGACTTTATATATATATATATATATATATATATATATATATATATATATATATATATATATATATATATATATATATTACATGAATCATTCATACAATCTTCGCGGTTAATGTATCTTAATAAATTTGTTTGCGAAGATGTATTCTCGCCATTTATATCATTAACTTCACTATCTGCTTTTTGTATGAATGATTCATGTAATATAAATTGAACTGCAACACATACTTGATATATATATATATATATATATATATATATATATATATATATATATATATATATATATATATATATTGAAGTATAAAGCACAGAAAAAACAGCCAACTAAACAAAACTCTTGACTAAAGTTGGAAATGGCTCTGCTCGACGTGACCTCGTCATACCAACCGAAAATGGTCAAATGAAGAGATATGCCTCCCGGTCCAACTAATAAATCTCAAAATAGTCGCTTGCCTTTCTCCCAAACTTGAATGGTCCAGAAAGAACTTTTACTCTTTCTCATGTTCTTTATTTCTTTTCTTTATTCGTCGACTGTTACTCTTCCTCTTCCGTTAGAATGCCTGTTTCCCGCTGAGACGCTAAAGTACAAAGAAGCATGTTTTTTTTGTTTTTTGTTTTTTTATCTTTGTCGGACAACGTCGGTACCACTCGCAAAGCTCCCACTCTTCTTGTAATGTTCTGCGAGTCTTCTGACGCTAACCGCTTCTCCGCCTGACTGCCAAGAATGCATTAAAATCTTGCCAGTTTGAAGAATCTGGAACCACGCCATACAGAAATTTCTGACAGAAAGTAAATGTTTTATTTAGTTGATTTTTTTCAGTTCATTTTGTTCATTATTTTAACTTCTGTATACTTGCACAATCAAAGCTAACTATTATAACCACTCTTGATTGATGTACCTCTTTCTGAAAAATATAGATTGGAACAATAAAATTATATAATATACAATGTATATATATATATATATATATATATATATATATGTATGTATGTATGTATTATGAAATGGATAAAGTTCAACAATTACTATAAGACATTTTTATGTTTATACATTCTTTTTATAGATACAAATATTTAAATAAATGCTCTGTTTATAATAAACAGTATTATGAACATTTACCGGCCAGAATGTCCGAGAAATTTTCATAGAAAATATTCGTCAGAAATTTTCATAATGTAAATTATTATAAACAAAGCTTTTACTTAAATATTTGTATCTATAAAAAATGTATAAACATAAAAATGTCTTAAAATAATTGTCGGACTTTGTCCATTTCATAATGTGTGTCGTCATTTGTTTACATTTGGATACTCATTGAGCAGATATGAATGTATGAGAGAGATTCATGGAAGATTGTAGTTTAAAAGCAGTAAAATAGACCTTGCTGACCGAACGATCCTCTGTGGTTCAATCGGTTAAGGCACGTCAGGCTTTATGACGGTTCCGTATAGGATACAGGTTCGATTCCTGTCGGAGGACGAATATTTTCTATGAAAATTTTTCGGACATTCAGAACGGTAAATGTTATTAATACTGTTTATTATAAAACAGAGCATTTGCTTAAATATGTGTATCTATAAAATGTATAAATGTATAAACATAAAAATGTCTTAATATCTTCAGGTAAACGGTGGAGATTTCCACATATTATTAAAAATAATTATTAAAAATAATTATTAAAAATAATTAATTTTTTTCCTTTATGTTTTTCAATGTTACATCTTCTCTATGAGACATTCTCTGTTTTTGTGTTGGTCATTCCAATGTCTTTCTTTAAATGGTAGTGAAGAGTTCTGAGCGAAGGGTCATACGAAGACGGTCGTAAGACCAGAAACACGTGTTGTAAAACTATGAAAAATAAAGAATAATATTTTTTTAAAAAACCCACATTACAACCAAAAAAGTTTGCGGTACCTCTCTTCTTTTTAATATATATATATATATATATATATATATATATATATATATATATATATATATATATATATATATATATATTCACTTGTATGTATATGACGGTTTTGCGATCATTAGACAAAAGTTTAGTTCTGATGATGAGGAAACCAGGCTCACAAATTCAAATCCATAGAACTGAATATGTTAGCTCAGTCACTAATATTGAGAACTTTCCAAGAAGTACTGCGCATATATATATATATATATATATATATATATATATATATATATATATATATATATATATATATATATATATATATATATATATATATATATATATATTTATATTACAACACTATAAATAGCCCCGAAACTGCATTCGGATCCAGAACCCTAGAATAATTCTAAACACAAGCCAACCGTTAATACCCACTTCGAATAATTCGATAGACTACCCACAATGCAATACAATTGACTACCCACAATGCATCACATACCTGTATATAGAAATAGTCGAGCAAAAACAACATAAACATTGTCTGATGTTTGATTTTAACATGAAACACAGCCTTGTTATATTTTCATATGCTCTCTCCCTGAAACTCAGCATTTCATACCATAAATATAGCATAACTTAAAGCTATATTTTATAACACGCAGACACACACACACACACACACACACACACACACACACATATATATATATATATATATATATATATATATATATATATATATGTATGTATGTATGTATGTATATATTAGTAAATATACATATCCTAAAGATTGCGTTGTACATGAAACTCCGAGTCGTGCTATAAATAAGCAAAAAGGTATATATATATATATATATATATATATATATATATATATATACATATATATATATATATATATATATATATATATATATAAATATCCGATGCGATGAGAACGAAAGTAATATATAAATTCCAACATTCACAGTATTAATCCAAAAGAGGGCTCGATACCGATAGTAGAGCGATAATTATTTATTCATTTTAATTTTATCATATAGACAAAACCATTTTACTCACAACAAAGATGTAACTTCGTTTCAGTGCATTTTAACTGCACGTCTCAAACAAATGGAAAAAAGGAAGTGACGTTTCACATCCGGCTTGCCTACAAGCTGGATTGTTCATAACCATTTTCGATTCTCACCCGTCGAAGTGCAGTTGAAATGCACTGAAACGGAGTTGCATCTTTGTAGTGAGTAAAATGTCTTTGTCTATATGATAAAATTAAAATAAATAATGATACATATATACATATATATATATATATATATATATATATATATATATATATATATATATATATAAAACTAGGATAAAAATGAAATGAAAAATCATTTTCAGAATATTTTAAACATATTTTTAGCAATTAAATCATAAAAAGAGGGGAAGAAAATGCAACAAACGTCTTAATCTATTTGCTGGAAAATACAACTAAAACATAATATTCAAGAAATATTTTTCATCTAGAAAAGTTCAACCTTAAGTATCGCGTTTCTTTGGAGGTACATATATTAACCTTATCCTTATGCGGAAGCATTCAGCATTCATTGCAGCCAGTCCCGCTGTCAATTGTACTTTTAAATCATTCTCTTTCAACAATGTCTCATGAAACTCGCTTTTTTTAGTTCTTTGTTTGTCATTCTGTAGCTCTCGTCCGCAAAGTTCGAAGAAGTGTGGGCTATTTTTAACGATAGATAGATAGATAGATAGATAGATAGATAGATAGATAGATAGATAGATAGATAGATAGATAGATATGAACAGAGTGAGATAGATAGATAGATAGATAGATAGATAGATAGATAGATAGATAGATAGATATGAACAGAGTGAGATAGATAGATAGATAGATAGATAGATATGAACAGAGTGACATAGATAGATAGATAGATAGATAGATATGAACAGAGTGACATAGATAGATAGATAGATAGATAGATAGATAGATAGATAGATATGAACAGAGTGACATAGATAGATAGATAGATAGATAGATATGAACAGAGTGACATAGATAGATAGATAGATAGATAGATAGATAGATAGATAGATAGATAGATAGATAGATATGAACAGAGTGACATAGATAGATAGATAGATAGATAGATAGATAGATAGATAGATAGATAGATAATAAACACAGGATAGATAGATAGATAGATAATGAACAAAACTAGATAGATAGATACGCATGGCTATGTGTGTGTGATTCTGTAGCGCTCGTCGTCAAAGTTCGAAGAAGTGTGGGCTATTTTTAACCACAGATAGATAGATAGATAGATAGATAGATAGATAATAAACAGAACTAGATAGATAGATAGATAGATAGATAGATAGATAGATAGATAGATAGATAGATAGATAGATAGATAATGAACACGAGATAGATACGCATGTGTGTGTGTGTGTGTTCTCATTCACGATATATATATATATATATATATATATATATATATATATATATATATATATATATATATATATATATATATATATATATATATATATATATATACCATGTCAGTTCTGTATGTGGTCGGTCAAGAATATCTATATATTTCCGAGTTGGCAGCAACAAATTCTCTGTATATAGTAATTACTTCTCCTTGCTACATACGTTTTTCTAATTGGACAAGGAGATGCTTTCATTAAAAATCAACATTTGAAATCTATATTTACCTTGAACTGACGATAGAATACGAACTGCTGATTTTAACGAACAGGAATAGTTTCAGATCGTTTCAGACATTATTTTACCAATGATGATTCACTGTCTATATTTGGCAACTCCAAGTAGTCACATTATAAATCGTTGAATTTGGAAGGCCGGGAGAAGATATTCCTTTGAGATTCCAAAAGAATCTGTTCAGTATATCACAATATATAAAGTGATTTCATCCACAGAATTCCCTGGCATCTCATCATTTGACATTATTTTTCCTGAAAGGTATTAGAAAAAAAAATTCTTAGCAGATCTTTCTCACTGGGTTCAATCGTTTTAGCAAAATGAAAACAATATTGAAGTTTAATTGGCTTCAATACAACACGTGCGTCTAAAGAAATGGGAAAATGCTTACTTCTCTATATACTTTACGTGTGATAGTTTATGAAGTCTATGTTTATGAATGTTTATCTACCAAATGTGTAGACCTGTTTGGTGTTTGATAAATTATTGGGTCTGCTTTCGAAGATCTTATATAAATAAATAGAAGATTTCGAAATGCAGCCTAAAAAAAAGAAAGGGACAAGGCAAGGCAATTTAAATATAGTCCACTCGGAAGTTTCTCCACAACGGCAAAAATTATTGTATTCAAATAATATATATTTTTTCATTTTTTATTTATATGTATGGGCGTTCGATATTAGCGGTTATAGGGACAGAGAAAGAAAGAAAGAAAGAAAGAAAGAAAGAAAGAAAGAAAGAAAGAAAGAAAGAAAGAAAGAAAGAAAGAAATGCATACGAGTAAACTTGGAATATAAGCAAAAATAAAATGGAGTGGTAATAACTTCTTGGTCCAATGAAAAACCCTTCTAAAATAAAGTACGATCTTTAGACGCTTGTTCAGTCTTGGGAAAATTAGTCGAGTTGAGGATTTCGAGTACATCTTTGTATTCGTACATGAGAGTTTTTTACGTGTTTAACTCTACACTAAGTGATCAATGATAGATAGATAGTCAGATAGATAGATAGATAGATAGATAGATAGATAGATAGATAGATAGATAGATAGATAGATAATGAACAGAACGATATATGTGTGTGTGTGAGTGTTTGTAGATAGATAGATAATGAACAGAACGATATATATGTGTGTGTGTGTGAGTGTTTGTAGATAGATAGATAGATAGATAGATAGATAGATAGATAGATAGATAATGAACAGAACGATATATATATATATATATTTATATGCATGTGTGTAGCTAGCTAGCTAGCTAGCTAGCTAGATAGATAATGATAATGATCAGAACTATATATATATATATATATATATATATATATATATATATATATATATATATTTATGGGTGTGTGTTAATAGATAGACAGAACGACATTCATAAATAGATAGATAGATAGATAGATTGATGGATACGTAGATCGATAGATAGATAGATAATGAACAGAACGATATATATATATATATATATATATATATATATATATATATATATATATATATATATATATATATATATATATATGCGTGTGTGTAGTTAGCTAGCTAGATAGATAGATAGATAGATAGATAGATAGATAGATAGATAGATAGATAGATAGATAGATAGATAGATAGATAGATACTCTGTCAGAATAAGACGAGATATATTAAATATGTATTTGCTTAAATCTAAAACCATTTTGGATTAATTCGCAAATTTTGGTTTTGATAAAGAGCCAAATCTTTCTTAAAGAAAGAAATTTATACAATTATCTTTTTGTTTTTTCATTTCATAGGTAATCGATATCGATAGATATGCAAAATGTCCGGAGGGGACAGAATTTGCTTTTGGATAGCACACTGTCCTTGACGCTACTAAAACAAATATTAACGCTTAAGAAAATCTAGCATATGGACTATGACTTAAAATAGGCCCCCAAAACAAGTACAAAACTGAATATCTTATGTATAAATAAAACTGATAAATAAAAAGGAATAAGTAAAGACCTCAGTTTGTGTGCTCATGTATCTGTTCAAAGTGTTTCTCTCACCCCTTATATATATATATATATATATATATATATATATATATATATATATATATATATATATCAAATATATATATAAATATTTATATGTATATATAAATAAAAAGGAAAGAACAGTAAGATATAAAATCCGGTGTTCTTATAGATATTTGGTTTAATAACAAAATTAAATTCAGGGGCTTTAGCTTCCATTTCTGAAACCTGGTTATCACTGTGTAGCGGTAAAACCATATTTTAAATCTATTAATTTATAATAATATAAATATTTATATATATATATATATATACATATATATATATACATATATATATATATATATACATATATATATATATACATATATATACATATATATATATATATATACATATATAAATATAGGTAACTATACTCGTGTCGAAAAACCTTCGAACTCTTGATTTAACAATAGCCAAATCAATCATGAAGGAAAAAAAGCTTTTAAAAAAGAAAGAGCCAGGAACATGAAAGTCTGTCGAAAATAATCGCACAGATACAGGTTCAAGGCCCAAAGAAAAAACCCCGATACGAGTAAACAACTAACTAAAGAGCTCAATACAAGCGTAGAGCAAACCTAGTCAAACCTAATGAACCAGGTGTGTCTGGCTCATTAGGTTTGACCATATATATATATATATATATATATATATATATATATATATATATATATATATATATATATATATATATATATATATATATATATATATACCACCGTGTGTTTGAATCGCCATTCATTTCTAGAGCGATGGACCGACAATTATTTTAAGACATTATTATGTTTATACATTCTTTTTTATAGGTACAAATATTTAAGTAAATGGTCTGTTTTATAATAAAACAGTATTAATAACATTTACCGGCCTGAATGTCCGAGAAAATTTCACAGAAAATATTCGTTCTCCGACAGGAATCGAACCTGTATCCTATACGGAACCGTCATTTAGCCTGACGTGCCTTAAAACAGTAAAATCGACCTTGCTAATCGAACTATTCTCCGTGGCTCTATCGGTTTAGGCATATTTCGTAGGTCTGCTGAATTTGATCGTGATTACGATTCAAATGTAATAAAATCTCCGTGAAGTTTCTGTGTTTGAGCCTCGTCTATTATTTGTGTGTGTGTATATATATATATATATATATATATATGTAGCGTTCACAAATCCGGCCGTTTGAAGTCTTCAGGTGATCCTAATGGCTTGAAGTTTGAGTTCCAGCTGAAACAGACTCCCGCTGCCACCCAGTGTACACTTATTTATGTTCCTGATATTGAACATTTTACCCATAAATATACCATACGCACTTGTGCAAATTCAATTGAACAACCGCTGTAGGTTCCTTCCTTTGACCATTAGGTCAGTTTTAGACCCACTGAAGTGAAAGGTTGTAATCGATTTCTATTTTACCTCAGATTAGGTCATTTTAAGTGCTGTGCAGTAAGATTAATCCATTTTACGGGTGTGTGATGAAATTTCTATTGCCTTGAAAAATATTGCGTCATCCGTGATTGCATCAGGTTTTTATCACGCCCAGAGACTATTGTCTTGACTGTCGATATATATATATATATATATATATATATAAGTTACAAGTTATATATATATAAGTTATAAAAGTACAAAAAAATAATGGGTATTATATATAATGATAAAAATTTAATTTTAAGGTACACCCTTGTGCAAATTAATTGAAACAAAACGAATAATACCCATTATTTTTTTGTACTTTTTTTCGTATTTTCCAATGAAACATGACCCAGTACACATGCATGTCCATTCCACGAAGTCATCCCTTAACGATTGACCACAGATTCTAGATTTGATTTAAATGAGAGATTTCGGGCCAGTATATATAGTACTTTGATTTACTCACTTGTAGTAACGCTCATTGCAGACAATGGCCGTAGGACAACTAATCGACCGTCGAGATAATCGTGTTTGGGCGCGAAGAAATTCTGACGCAATCACGGATGACGCAATATTTTTTAAGGCCAAACAAATTTCATCATACATGCTAAAAATAAATTCATATTACTGCACTCTACTGCAAATGACCTAATCTGAAAAAAAAATAGAAATAGAAATATATTACACCCTGTCATTTCAGTGGGTCTAAACCTGACCGTATGTTGAAAGAAAGTAAACTAAAGCAGTTGTATCTGTCTACATTTCTGAGATGAGGTATTATGTACATTATTTACATTATTCGGACTATTGTCCTCATCTTTGTCCCCATATTTATTACAATCTTTCGGCCGTTGTACGCTCCGGCCTTCTTCAAGGACACATGGCACAGTGGATAAAGGCGTTAGTTAGATACAGTGACAGGGCCCAAAGAGTGTGAGTTCAATACCCGGCTAAGGCAGTGGAGAACTTTTAAAGGGAAAATAACAGGAGATAACTGATAACTGACATCCATTAAACATGGCACGTGAAACTAGAACAGTCTACCCCAGTGAGCGAAATAAAAAGTTCAGTTCGACATTCCAACCACCTGAAGAAAGCCGGAGCCTACAGCGGCCGAAACGTTGTAATAAATATGTCGAAGAGTTTTGGAATATAACCATCTCTAGAAACAAGTTAGATCAGGCAAAAATATGAATAAAGATAGCGCACGAAATAGCGAGGTCAGAGCGGCGGAATTGTTCGTGATGGCAATAACCCTTCTCCGTTTACTGTTGCATTTTCTATAAGTGAAGCATATTGATCAAAAAGACGCTCCCAAGATCGACTTCCTACTTTTTGCAACATCTTTCTCGTTTAGTATTCTTAGCAAAAGTCGAGTATACATCGCCTTGGAGCTTCAATGATTGGTCAGCGATCGCTGCATCGTCAGGCAAGTGTCAATCAACAGGAAAGGATGCAAGATTTGCTAGAAGGAAGGTCTGTGAGACAATAAGAATTCATTTGTCACTTTACTGACCTGAGGCCGAGTGAACACTGAATTGATCAAAATGGACAATGTAATGTAAAACTTATGTTTTTACCTTTTATTCATACATTTATGCTTTGCAGGGGCCGGCCATCATATCTCCTTTTATTATTTTCTGTTCTCGATTGTATTACTGCATTCCATATTTATTTTTCACTGGACGTTTTCTGCTGCTGTATAACATATCCCTTCAGGACGTGGGCAATCTACAATATTTATACTTCATTATAGGGTATGACTTTTCACCTAGTCATCGATCAGTACCCATTTAACGCAAACTCATTATCACGGTTACTCGTTGATTTCTCTGTTGATTTTGCCTTGAACATGTCTTGTGAGTGTCCAATTCTCTAAGCTTACGTTCCTCGTTATGTTTCAGTTATCTCTTTCTGGTACTAAATATAAACACCATTTTATTGTTTCCATTATCATCAAAACTTCCTTGTTAGTTACATGGTCAGTTCGTCGCATCCGTCTATTGAAATAGAATTTTTTTCTTTCTAATGGAATTTTCCCGTTTCGTAACAGACGCTATAGAGCCGCTAGTTCCGTCTTTTGAATCAGTCACAGCATACGGCCCGCAAAACTATTCGAGAAAAATGTTGTTTTTTTTTCACCGGTTATTCCTTGTCTATCCAAGAAGAAATAAACCCACAAAGAGTAGATTCCATTCCGAAATAAATTCCCACTTTTGTTTCTGTGATTTCTCATCCAAATTCTCTCTCTCTCTCTCTCACTCTCTCTCTATCTATCTCTCTCTCTCTATCTGTCTATCTCTCTCTCTCTCTCTCTCTATATATATATATATATATATATATATATATATCATAACATTTTTTTAAAAATATGATTCCTTCGCTACATAAGTGTTCTCATGTTTCAAAAGCGAGAGCCGAGACCCCTAATATAATTTTTGAAATTAAGGTGTCACGCTTCCAGATTCCCAAATTCTCGCTTGACGTGGAAGCGTGACCAGACACCTTAATTCAACTTAATTTCAAAAATTATATTAGTGGTCTCGGCTCATGCTTTTGAAACATGAGAACTCATTTGTAGCGAAGGAATCATATTTAAAAAAAAAATATTATAATAAAGTCTCTACTTCTGTATGGAGCACTGTCTTTTTAAAAATAAAAGCAAAAATACTAAGGAACTCAGGATTATTTACCTAACGTGCTCTTTCCTATTTTTCTACATACCTGCACACACACACACACACACACACACACACACACATATATATATATATATATATATATATATATATATATATATATATATATATATATATATATATATATTCTTCTCGCTTTCATTTAATGCCTTCTTATTCAATATTATTTTTTGTTCAAAATGTTCATTGCTATCTGTTTTTGATAAATCTTATACCGCTTTCTCGATTATTAGTAATAGTCTCAGCTCCTGACCACTGACAATGCTTTTATTTGATTTTAAAAGTCGAATTGGGTGTCAAATAATAATTAGTTAAAAAAACTGCAAAAATTAGTTGCTAATGCATCAAATAGTTTCCGAGCCGTCTGATATAGTTTTAATGGGACCTTTCTTAATTTCCCTCTCCAAGTTCTCCACCGCCTTAACCAGGTATTGAACTCACACTCTTTGGGTCCTGTCACTGGATCTAATCAACGCCTTTATCCACTGTGCCATGTGACCTTCAGGACATATGTGTATGAATTTCTGGGTATTATAAACCTGATGTCTTCAGTTACCGTTTTTTTACCTGCGCTCATATTGCAATTTTTGCTGTTATCATCACATGTTTTTACCAGTCCTCATATTACAATGTTTGTTGTTATTATCGGTTTTCTCTGGCACTCCTTACTACTGGTTCCCATATTGTATTCATTTCTATGCTTGGTCGGCTCAGGTGATTTTTGTGGCCTAGCATATGTGCTGATTCCTTAAGTTTACGAATTTTCCAATAGTGTTCTTTGTCTATGATCTCAATCTGATCTCACCATATGTGGTCAGACACGCCTGATTTTTCCACTTCCCTTCGTGTAACAGCTTTCTGGTGTTCTTGAAGCCATACCTTGAGGGGGCGGCCTGTCTTTCCTTTATATTTCTTTCCGCAGTTTCACGGGATAGAGTACGAAAAGTCTTTAGTCATGTTCTATACGGGGGGGTCTTCCTCGGGAGAGATAACTGCGTAGTATCGTCCATCTTTTGAAGCTTGTCCTGATGTTATATTGACCGCAGATCCTTTGTATTTTCTCTGATAACCCCTTCTCATACTACCTCTGCTCTTAGTGTTTCTATCATTCGACATACGGAATGAGGCAAAAGTTGCGCACAATAGGGGTTAATGGACAGGTAGAAGACGTCACGTTGAGTGGCTACCGAGGTTTTTTCTGTGGCCTCATTTGAAATCATTTGCTTATCAGACACACCCATAAAATATCGAGGAACTTTAAGAAATACTTAAATATGAATGCAGTAAAATGACAGAAAATACTCCGACGTTTTAGTGAATCATGCAAGCCGCAGAATTGAAATGTCTTTTGAAAAAGAAGGACATTTTGAACGGCACAATTAAATAACTATTAAATAACAGATACATGTATTATACTTTGAATCAATTATCCCTATTATCCCTATCCATTTTTGCCTCGCCCTGTATTCAAACGGAAATTAATAAACAGAATAAAAAGTTTTCGCCTCTACAGTCAGAACTAACAAGGGTAAATAATGCACTGAAAAAAA
>OZ038476.1:21667713-21690213 GCA_964036315.1 Acanthosepion esculentum | reverse complement strand
AGGACAGTCTTGATTTTTACAGCTACAGGAGTTACTAAGCCTTTTTACTTTTCTGTTGACAACACAATCATCTTAGTTTTGTCTATATAAAATGAAAAAAAAATCGGACTTAAAAAAAATGAGAAAATCTTTAAAAATGATATTTTTATATTATTTCGATTAATATTTTTTCCGGAAAGAATTCATTCTATCAGACTACTCCTACTTACCAGAAAGCCAGTAAGGTTAATTACAGTAGGCCTTCTTCCCTAGGAAACACTATCATATGAATTAAGGAAACCACACGTATTTTCATGTGAATTTAATTGTAATAGATTAACACAAAAAGTATTCATATTTTTGGCGTCGCTTAAGTAAACAGAGACCTGTTCAAATTTAATTTATTCAAGAAGAATATTTGATCTCCTAATGTCATGAATTGCATCCATTTTGTTTGGAAAAGCGCTGTATTTTTATATATTTATTTATTTCTTTGCATTTTAAATTTAAATCCGCGGTTCAACTTTTAATCCGGAGCTGAATGACCCCCGGAAGACCTCTAAGTTCGTTATGGTGTATTTGCATAAGGCGATCAATTACCATGGCAATAATTGAACTATGAAGCCTTTGAATGGAAAGCCGTATCAATTGATAGACAATCGATCACTTTGAGTAAATGACTTGTATTTTGAAACCCTTTAACAGAGCATGATTTTAAAAAGTTTTTTGAATGCTATTTATCTTTGGGGTTTTAAAACTTTGGGGTTTTATTGAATCATTTTGTTTTTATTATTCTTTTTAATAGTTTTGTGCTATCAATACAAGCTCAGTAATTGTGACAATTGAAATGAACGTGATATAAAAGATCGATTTAACAGACACACATCAAGGATTTAAAACAATGTCTTTTTTTTTAAGTTAAAAAAAAAGAATCATTAAAGAAAGGTGAATAAAAAATTTGAAACAGATAATGAATGAAATTATGAAATATTAAAAGGAGAATGAAAAGTCTAGACAAGCGAAGTCAAACATGAAGGAAAAGAAATTGAAAGGGTAAGTGAGTTGAATGAAGAAGTTTATTAAGGAATGAACCAATGAATGAATTAATGAAGGTATTAAAAGTAAACAATGAATGAAACGATTCTATGAAAAAATGAAAGACAAATGAAAGATAAATATGAAAGAAAGCAAAAGAGACAATGACTCAAAATGAAGAAAATTGAGGAAAGAGAAATAACGTAAAGAAAGAAAGAATTTTAAACGAATACCATAGAAATAAATAAAGAAAGAATTCAAAATGAATAACAAGGAAAAAATAAAAATTAATAACAAAGAAATAAATAAATAAATAAATAAATAAGGAATTCACAATGAATAACAAGGAAAAAGAAAAAATCAAAATGAATAACAAAGAAAGAAGGAATTTAAAATGAATAACAAAGAAAGAAAGAAAGAAAGAAATAAAGAAAGAAAGAAAGAAAGAAAGAATTCAAAATGAATAACAAGGAAAAAGAAAAAGGAATTTAAAATTAATAAGAAAGAAAGAAGGAAAGAAAGAAAGAAAGAAAAAGATAGAAAGAATTCAAAATGAATAACAAGGAAAAAAGAAAAAATCAAAATTAATAACAAAGAAAGAAAAAAGGAATTTAAAATGAATAACAACGAAAGAAAGACAGAAAGAAAGAAAAAGGAAAAAGAAAGAAATTAAGAATTCAAAATGAATAATAAGGAAAAAATCAAAAATCAAAATGAATAACAACGAAAGAGAAAAAGAAAAAAGATAGTAATATTAATGCGTAAATAAATTTTAAAAGAAGATGAAATGTTACGAAGCAAGACAAAGTAATAAAAATAGAGAAACATGTAATGAATGATTGAACGAATTAAAGAAAGAAATTTGAAATTGGCGAATCGGAATTATACAAAAAGAAACGAAAAATACAGAAATGTTAATCAAATAATTAGATAATAAATGGAAAAAAAGGAAAAAAAGAAAGAATGAAGAATGGCTTGCTTGCTGTCAAGTGTTTTTGTATGAATGATGAGACAGAAAATGGATTTAAATTCGCTTCATCCCGCTTTTGTAAAATATATATGAAGATATATGAAACATTATCGCGAAACAAACATGGGAATAGATATTTCAAAATTCGGGAAAGTAAACTGTTTCTCATATTGCATAGTTTAGAAAATTATCTGAAATACAAAATTATGGAAATCTATGTAAACTTCGAAAATAATATCTCCTAATTTGAATCAAATATCGAATGACCGGGAAGAAGCCTTACCTTTGACCTGAAATCGATGTCGCTGCTCTATCTTCAAATGATCTGAAAGATTATCAGTAGATTTACAAATCGAGCACTGATCCCATTATGTTGGTCATAACTAATCGATTAAATATTAAGGAAACAATGAATATATTTTGTTTATATATAAGACTGGAATATATCAACTAATTGGCATAAGAAGATTGCATGTTTAAGGGTTTACACGTAAAGTGGGTGACATTTGAAAGCCCGACTCTACTAATTATTTTTATTTGTTTAATTGGCTTTCTTTTCCTTAGTATAGCTACGTTAGTGCAGCTTTTTAACAAACCTCCCAGAAAGGCAGAAGTTGTGAAATTCAAAGTGCTGGCCTTTCAGAAATAGATTTTGTCACAATTATTTGGACCCAATATGCCGAACTCGCATAAAAATTGTAAATGTCCCCGAAAAATATTTGCACATGAAAAGTGCCCCATATTCTCTTGGCGTCATTCTAAACTATTTTTTTTTCTTTCTTTTTTCCATATATTGTGATCATTTGGCGTAGGGTTGTATTTGTTTTAATTTCAGATGAAAACTTGGGGATTTCCAAAAAATATTTCCGTGATATTTTAACTCATCAAATGTATACTTTATAATTAGAGTTTAGATATGTGAAAAGGAAAAAAAAGCATCCTTAAAATGAATATCCCCCTGGTGTCATTTCAAACTGACACCTTCTTTTTAAATATATTGTGACTATTTTGTTCGCATGTTCTTGTTTCCAGATGAAAAATTGGAAATTTGACGTATTTCAGTGGAATCTTCAATTTCCAAAATTATAATTTATAATTATAGTTTAGATATTTGGAAAAGTGCATGTGTCCGTTTAAACTGACGCCAGGAAGACGGAGTTTCATATACAAAAACGTGATTTTGCCATTATTAAAGTACCTGGATATTGCCAAATGGAAAAATTCAACATTTTCTTCTTTGTTTATCAACTATTGCTTATTGCATAGAAAACAATTATTTTATATTTAAGCGAGTAATCAAGTTGTTTGTTTTATTTATTTTGTTTTACGGCATATCAACCTCCATGGGTTATTTATTGCCGACAACATTTTTAGGATAGAGTCGTAAGAATAGAATATGTATTCTTTAGTTGAGATTGGATTAGGTATAATTTGTTTTACGGCATATCAACCTCAATGGTTTATTTAATGCCGACAAAATCTTTAAGATAGATTCGTATGAATAGAATATGTATTCTTTGGTTTAGATTGGTTTGGTTTATTTTGTTTTACGCCATATCAACCTCAATTGGTTATTTAATGCCGACAACATTTTTCGGATAGATTCGTATGAATAGAATATGTATTCTTTGGTTTAGATTGGTTTGGTTTATTTTGTTTTACGGCATATCAACCTCAATGGTTTATTTAATGCCGACAAAATCTTTAAGATAGATTCGTATGAATAGAATATGTATTCTTTAGTTTAGATTGGTTTCGTTTATTTTGTTTTACGGCATATCAACCTCAATTGGTTATTTAATGCCGACAACATTTTTCGGATAGATTCGTATGAATAGAATATGTATTCTTTGGTTTAGATTGGTTTGGTTTATTTTGTTTTACGGCATATCAACCTCAATGGTTTATTTAATGCCAACAAAATCTTTAAGATAGATTCGTATGAATAGAATATGTATTCTTTAGTTTAGATTGGTTTCGTTTATTTTGTTTTACGGCATATCAACCTCAATGGGTTATTTAATGCAGACTACATTTTTAGGATAGATTCGTATGAATAGAATATGTATTCTTTGGTTTAGATTGGTTTGGTTTATTTTGTTTTACGGCATATCAACCTCAATGGATTATTTAATGCCGACAACATTTTTAGGATAGATTCGTATGAATAGAATATGTATTCTTTGGTTTAGATTGGTTTGGTTTATTTTGTTTTACGGTATATCAACCTCAATGGGTTATTTAATGCAGACTACATTTTTAGGATAGATACGTATGAATAGAATATGTATTCTTTGGTTTAGATTGGTTTGGTTTATTTTGTTTTACGGCATATCAACCTCAATGGGTTATTTAATGCAGACTACATTTTTAGGATAGATTCGTATGAATAGAATATGTATTCTTTAGTTTAGATTGGTTTGGTTTATTTTGTTTTACGGCATATCAAGCTCAATGGTTTATTTAATGGCGACAAAATCTTTAAGATAGATTCGTATGAATAGAATATGTATTCTTTGGTTTAGATTGGTTTGGTTTATTTTGTTTTACGGCATATCAACCTCAATGGTTTATTTAATGGCGACAAAATCTTTAAGATAGATTCGTATGAATAGAATATGTATTCTTTGGTTTAGATTGGTTTGGTTTATTTTGTTTTACGGCATATCAACCTCAATGGCTTATTTAAATGCCGACAACATTTTTTATCGCTGGTAATATTTTGTTTTCTCAAAAATCTGTTTCTGGTAATATTTTCCCTTCAAAATTTTATTGCTGGTAATAATTCTTTTCAAAAATGCTTTGCTGGTCATAGTTAACTATTTGTCCATAACTGAGACCCTAACAGGTTCTACCACCCCGGGTCAGGGTAGAAATGGGAACACCAGCAATTAAGAAGTGGTTTCACACTCCTCAAAACCTCCTGATCAGAGGCCTTCTTGCTAGATATAATTTATCGTCTTACCCAGGACGCGGATGTAGTTTAACGTCTTACCCAGGACGATAATCGAGTTGTATTGGCAATACAATCCTTTAACCTTTAATACATTAGTATTTTTTATTTAAAAAAGTTAAAATCTTTAGTATGCAGGAAGAACCATTTCATCATTTAATCATTATACCTCAGATACTTCTATTTCCCTTAGATTTACACAGGTGATGTATTTTAATGTATTACTAACAATTTGTTTTTTTAAATTACAGCTTTTGCTACGTGTATTGAATAATAAAATATGAAACAATCAAAAAATAGCCATTTTGTAAATATGACATTTTCTTAACGCTTCACGCTATTATTTTCAAAGTTTATGCCACTTTACCTTGAAAATGATCTTCTTCAAATCATTAATGTTTCTGCTGAAGGCGATCTCTGAAGCTTCACCATGAATTTTCAATTGGATTAAATCAGGAAATTCTCAAGACTTCTGAAACTGCATTAAATTTTTTCTGAACAAACGATTCACGAGCTGTATGCTTTTGATTGTTACCATACTGAATGATCCGAATTCCTCAAGTTCCAAGATTTGTGCCAAATAGATCCAAATGGAGGCATAATCACTTCAATCCCATTGAAGTTTCTCAGTTCGCATAAGATGGAAAGAGAAACACTCATATAATATGATAATTCAGCATAGTGCTTTACTGCTTGGATGTTGCTTCAAAGGTAAGAGGCGTATCGATCTTTTCTTCTTGCATAATGACTTCGATTGTGACCAAGAAGATCAATTTTCGTTTCTTCAGAATTAGAAAAATCATTCATGAACTATTCGAACTTCATCCAAGAATTTTGGCGGCATTTTACAACAAATGTGTTTACGCGGAGTTTATTTTCATATATCTTTCAAAATTTTAGACGATCATGGCTCTCTACAGACTCTTTTTTTTCTTTCATGATCTGTGAATTATTTTATATATATATATATATATATATTGTTGTTGCCTTGTTAGGGCCAGAAATAAAGACACAAGAGAGGAACTGAGTTAAACAAATATATTAACAGAAACAGTAATACAAACATATACAAACGAGAGTGTTACAGCAAGAATGTTCGGCCCGTATGTCAGAGCTGACTGCTAGAAACTTTCCTCTCCAAAAGGCAGTACCTGCTCTTATTTAAAGCTGACAGATTCCATCCGTGCGTGGGTAAATTACCATAACACACACACACACGCATATATATATATATATATATATATATATATATATATATATATATATATATATATATATATATATATATATATACACATATATATACATATATATATATGCAGTTACATGGAAAGTTGTTTTGACATTAGGATTCACGTGAAACCTAAGGTCAAAAAACAACTCTACATGCAACCGCATATGTTAGCTCTATCACGGATATTGAACACTTTCTACTAAATACAGCTTCCTATAATATATATATATATATATATATATATATATATATATATATATATATATATATATATATATATATATATATATCGGTTTTGTAGTGCGTATTCAATTTATGTAACGTAAATCATTCAAACGAAAAACAAATACTGAAGCTAGTTAACTAGCTTCAGTATTTGTTTGAATGATTTACGTTATATATATATATATATATATATATATATATATATATATATATATAAACGCACACATACATATATATATATACGCACACATACATATATATATATAGAGAGAGAGATAGAGAAAGAGAGAGAGAAAGTACACACACATAATGTAAATAATGCATGATCTCATTAAGATCTTTCTAAAAAGTAGTTCAATCTTCATTGACTCAAACCTATGGTGACCTTGTGTCTAACTTATCTTTATTATTTAATAAACATACTTAAGCAGCTTACTATCGGCTGTTTGTTAGCAAACTAGTTTCACTCAGTTCTTACTATTCTGGCCTTGTGTAAGGCCACGTTAATTTTGGTAAACATCTCTATACCTACTAAAAGCAATTGGAGATTATGGTGAGATTGAATTCAAAGTTTGTTTTCCCTCATTCTTAATTGCCCTGATCGGACGTCCGAGAAAAATGAGGAAATTTTAGAAGAGAAAAAGTCCCAAAATAGAAATGCCTCTTTCGAACAAACAATGCTTATCGGCGCAGCGCTCGAAGTTCATTCCAAATGATCACCTCTCATCTTGTTATTCACCTTGTTTATATCAGATTATTTACAAATAACCGAAAGCCTTCGTACCAATCCCACATTACCTGACATAAACATATGCTTGCTCACTCACACGCGCACACACGCACATACACGCAGTTTAATAATATAACATATTCAAACATGGAGACGAAGTTTCACGCGCGAGGGAGCTTTTAGCCACATGTACACAGTTTTTTTTTTAGTTTTTTTTTTAATCAAATTCACCCCAAACAAGGAATTAAAGCCACTGAGACACAATGGATTATTGGCTGTGGTATAATTAGAAAGCAGAAACACGACTAATAGTGTGTACAGAAAAAGTGTAATCAGGAGGACAATAGATATCGATTGACATTGAATTAAAGTTGGCTGGAAAGCATGAAGCCGGAAGAGAGTTCCACAAGCTAAGAAAAGAAACTGTTAGCATAGAATTTACGGTTACATCTAGCCAGCTAAACTGTATATTGATGAGACCTCGTTGCCAGTCTAGTACTGCGTTTATATTAATAGGGTCTAGGTGCCATAGCGAAAAGCTCATCTGAACAGTTCCTATGAAAGTATTTATAGAAAAACCACATCGAGGCAGCTTTACGGCGGTGTGTAAGTGACTGAAGCCGAGATGTAAGATCAGGACCAATGATATTGCGGATTCTTCTTTGAATTTTATCAAGCAGCTCAAGATAAATATCAGGGGCAACAATATTCTAAACATGGATGAATGGAAAACTTATAGATATGTAAGATAGATTCTGGTGAGAAAAAACTGTCTCGCCCAACACAATGAACCACCTTTATTAGCAGCTGACCTGGCAATGGATTCAATAGAGTCTTTCCACTTCTTGTCAGAAACAGCATTAAGACGTGTGTACAGAAGTATCCAGGAGAACAGCAGATAACTATTGACATTGCATCTAAATCTTTGAAGATTAAAGTTGACTGGAAAGCGTGGAGCCGGAAGGGAGTTCCACAAGAGAGAAGTGAGAAAAAAGAAAATTTTAGCATAGAACTCACGGTTGTATTACGTTTAAAATTTTGATGCCAAAAGGAAGCATTCGAGATTTGTAGCTAGTTTATTAAATAGAAACGAGAAATCCATCTAGAGTCACTATGGAGGTTTATAAAGTTTTAATTTTTAAAATAACTTAATTATTCTACGCTGTAGCTTCAGAAAAAACGTTTATAACTCCTACAAAGATATATACATAATTAGCTATTGAAAGTTAATATTTGAACTACAGTGTGTTTTGGCAGATTTTCTCCTTTTAAACATCTTCTACTAAGCACAAACACCGTGGTATGTCTACTATTTACATTATTCGTACTATCGTCCTCATCTTTGTTCCTATGTTTATCACAACGTTTCGGCCGTTGCACGCTCCGGCCATCTTCAGGTGGTTGGAATATCGAACTGAACCATTTATTTCGCTTACTAGGGTAGACTGTTCTAGTTCCACGTGCCCTGTCTAATGGATGTCAGTTATCATTTATCTCCTGTTAATTCCCCTCTCCAAGTTCTCCTCCGCCTAAACCGGGTATTGAATTCACACTCTTTGGGGCCTGTCACTGGATCTAACTAAAGACTTTATCCACTGTGCCGTGTGTACTTGAGAAAACAGACTACCCCAGTGAGCAAAATAAAGGGTTCAGTTCGACATTCCAACCACCTGAAGAAGGCCGGAGCGTACAACGACCGGAACGTTGTAATAAATATGGCAACAAAGATAAGGACAATAGTCCGAATAATGTAAATAGTGTTCCTCAAGGACACACGGCACAGTGGATAAAGGCGTTAGTTAGATCCAGTGACATTACCCAAAGAGTGTGAGTTCAATACCTGGTTAAGGTGGTGGAGAACTTGGAGAGGGGAATTAACAGGAGATAGCTGATAACTGACATGCATTAGACATGGGACGTGGAACTAGAACAGTCTACCACAGCGAGCGAAATAAAGGAAGAAGGCCGGGGCGAACAACGGCCGAAACGTTGTAATAAATATGGCGACAAAGATGAGGACAATAGTACGAATAATGTAAATAGTGTACATAATATCTCATCTCCCAAATATAGACAGATACCGTGGTATGTCTGTTAAGCCTTTTGATAATGTCCTCTATTATTTATTAAGTCGCTTGATATCCGTTGGAAGTTGTAAAGGAACTTGCCAATATAATGTTTCGAGTAGATTGGTCGTTGCCAGTGAGAGAAAGGCGAAAGATATTGTAGGTCTTATGTTTTTCTAACGGTCTAAAGTTTGAAAATCAAAGAGTTCTCATTCTATGACTGCGGAATCTATTGTGGCGTCACATGGCTAACAACATTTAAAATCTATTCGAGAGCCATAGCATCTGATCTCTTTTCAACATAAACGTGGTACTGTGTATCTCTCGACATTCTAATTTCTTTCCTTGAAAACGACTAAAAATAGACAAACACACAATTTCGGCAAGTTTAGCAGCTTAATTAGACATTCTCTCTCCTTGCTGTTTAAGAGAACATATTAAAAAAAAAGGGTTTGCTTCCCAAATATACTGCATTTAAAATACAAACTTCTCCAATAGTTTTTATCCATAGATTTTTTTGAGAGTATGAACATATTTTCCTCAAGTTACAGCTTATATGTAATCATTAAGTTACTGGAAAAAATTGGTATTGCTCTCTACGGACTACACGGGTTAGAATCACCGTATTCGATTTATCTAGTATACCTACAAAACTATAATACCACCTCTTCAAACATATAAGAAATTACCTAGAGCTTTTGAGAAAGTCCTAGTAGATTGACAGCTTTTGAAATACCCAGTAATTCTGTTCTCAACATATTTCTATTCAGAAGTCTGATGCTTTTTGTCATCGGCTGTGTTATGATTTCTTATCCACATTCGAAGTGAACCGCTGCAGTTCCAATGAAGTTCTCCTCCACTCAACCATGACTTGCCATCGACTTTAATGGGGCCAAACAACTTACCCGAATGACAGACATTCACCTACCCAAACAAATCCTCTTCCCAGAGCTTGCGTTTGGCAGGAGACCATGTGAAGCCTCACGTTGTCAATTCAAGGATTAGCTCATCATCTTGAAGACAGAAATCGTTCCGGTCAGTTGGGAGATAGGAGCCGCAGAAACAAACAATTAGAGAAGAGCAGTCTACAAAAAAAGCAACATCCTTCCATCCAACATAGAACTCATTTTACACCGAAGGAAACGTAGATGTTTCCCCGTATACACGGCAACGAGTTCTGCTAACGACGACCATATATGCGTTTACTATGAGATATACAGCATACACAAACCCTCCGTCACGATGACTTGTGACTTTTATCTCCTGTGTTTATAGTATTTCTAACTTTCCTCTTTTATCCATTGTATTTAATGTAGCAGATTATCTTACTGACCACGGATCTAATAATAAAGTTAGTTATATTAAAATCCAGTATGTAATGCTGTTTTCCACAGCAGGCAACATTCTGGCGTTACAATATTTTTGTAGACTATTTACATTATTTGGACTATTGTGCTCATCTTTGTTGCCATATTTATTACAACGTTTCGGCCGTTTTATGCTCTGGCCTTCTTCAGGTGTTTGGAGTGTCGAATGTAAATAGTGTACATAATACCTCATCTCAGAAATATAGATAAATATTTTTGTAATTCGATTCTAAATCTGAAGTAATTACGTCTAACAAATACATTAATAACGTTAAGACTGTTTTCAACTAAGCAACCACATGGTTTTTGCTGTGCTTGTGGCAGTTTGCTACTTTGGTTAAGGGTAAACGCGGGTCATTCTAATGTAAGATCGATCATATACAGTCTAGTATTGCGGTAAGAAGACATGTTGTCGTCTCTTTCGCTGTTTCTGCCGGTGCTTATTGTCATTGCTTCAGTTCTGTCCAAGACACATATGCGCAGGATACTAATCCGATGTTGAATGTGCTACCGGAAATTTAATATGCACCTGCTCATGCGTATTTCCATGTGGACATTTTATGTTCCAAAGGCGCACAGATATGTCGTTTAAAATTACTTAATGTCAATATCGGTGACAGAAAGTTTTTAGATCTAAAATGAGGACAGAGAAATGAACAGTGAATTGTGACTGTATTTGTTACGCCTTAATCGATCAGTTCTGATGTTTGCATAAACAAAGCATGTCTGGTTTATCTCTACTATATTTCTACATAGATTACATACATTACCTACATACATTATATCACCCTACGTACATTACATATATTAACGCACATACATCATATACACCACCCTACATACATTAAAATTATGCTACATACATTACATACATACATTATATTATATACATTAAATTACATATATTACACTACATACATTACATACACAACCCTTACATATATAACATCTGCATATTGCCCTACATACCTTAGATACATTAAATCAAATGAGATATATTATACTATGTAATGTATGTGGGGTAATATATATAATGTAATATATGTAAGGTGGTGTATGTCATTACACTAAATATATTACATACATCACCTTGCACACATTATATTATATATATTACATTACATATATGCATTATATTACACACATTACATATTACGCTATATAAAAATATTAGCTAGCCACTCGTATTTGAGTATAACCGTCTACTAGGGTATCCAATCCCTATTACTGACTCTCGCTCAGGCAGATTTGTGTTTGTTCAATACCACAGAGCCAACCTGTGGTTTATACTGCATCTATGCTGAGATGACCCTAGTTACAGTTTCTGGGAGAGAATGCTCAATAATCTGAAAAAAACACCAGCATACACAAACCCTCCGTCACGATGACTTGTGACTTCCCGCTAGCACAGCTATCGACAGTCTCAAGGCTGAAACGTGGTATGGTTTTCAGGCACATTCCAATGGTGCTGCACGCTGGGATCGTCCCCATTCCAGACCGATAACATCAGGAATTCTACTTCCTGACAAATTAACCGTGGTGGAATTCGAACCCGGGTCTCACGTTCTTATCACTTGACCACGCGCCCATATATAATACATAGATCACCCTATATACATTGTATTAGATGTATTACCCTACATACTTTTACATTACATACATTACATACTACATACAATATATAAACCACCTATATACATTGTATTACACACTTTACATACATTTACATTACACAACACACATTATATACACCTCCCTAAATGCGTTGCATATATTAGTCTAATTTACAATACACACAGTACCAAGCATATTTTTACATTACATACATTTCCTTACATACATACATTGCATATAACTACGTACGCTCCGAGATGAAATTGTGAGAAACGAATGATAAAAGATTGTATCGCGTTTGGCAGAGATTATTGCCTGTACACAATTATATTTAAATTTCTGAATGCCACTCATGTTACAAGAACACAAAGGAAATAATGTAGGTTTTGTGAAAAAATGTAAGTGTACTAAGCCTTTTCTCATGTTTTATTAAATACTATTTTTACTGTTAAACAAGTTTTATACGAATAGACTGATTGCAACACGGATGATTTCAAACACTGACTCATAGCGTTGATGAGATGTAGACATTAAATAAATTCCCAATCAAGAAAAAAAACGCCAACGCGTTTTGTCTAATGTGGACTTTTTCAAGGCAAAAAACGAAATGAATTTATTTAAACAAAGTAACTAATAATAACAAAAACAAAATGTCCATAGCAACTGGAAGAATTTAGAGAACGCTATTTTCATACTGTTAACTGAAAATTACGTCAATTACTGTCACGATAGTACTACTCTCCCAAACAAACGTACACAACAGTATCGTGAAATCAAAAGAAAATGGTTGAATCAGTCAACACAGCAATAATAACAATATCTCCACACGTGACAGTAATTGACGTAGTTTTCATTTCGTTTTTTGCCTTGAGAAAGTCCACAATGGACGAAACGCGTCGGCAACTATCACAGTTTTCCTATTGTCATTTATATTTATAAATATTGTCTTTTCTACAGGTTAACGCTGAGAAATTTTCATATATATATATATATATATATATATATATATATATATATATATGTATGTGTGTGTGTGTGTGTGTTTGTGTGTGTATGTACACACGCACATGTGTTAACTGAAAATTGTCGGATGATAAAAACATTCTCAATGAAAGAAAAAATAATCGAAAATCAGAGGTGTTATGACTTTACGAGATATGTACAGTTTCACGCGAGACACGGGAAACGCTGCTTAAGACATGAAAATTGATCGACCTGTTTAAATTCAGCAAATTTTCCAGTAGCAGATTTTGCCTATATATAGTAACCCCTGAAGAGTGGACGGAGTGATTGCTCGAGTGCCCGCCTACGATACTCTCGAGTCGGGATTCTGAAGTTAATACGAATCAGCTAAGCGACAAATTTTATATTTATATTAATTCTAATTATAGTCAATATATATATATATATATATATATATATATATATATATATATATATATATATATATATTGACTACATTTTATAGGTTGACTATATTTGAATCAACCAATCGTTTACCTCTTAACCATGTAGATCACGCCAGGTTAAGAAATTTGTTTCTGTGGCTACAAGAACCAATTTTTGTCACTTATTCAATACTCTTTTTTTCCTACATAACCACCAATATTGCCAAATTTTTTCACCGAAGCCATGAAATATTGCCAACATTGGCAATATTGCAGGGCATGGGTGACAAAAGAACGTCAAATAAACGACAGCTATTTACATCTTGCAACCACAGAAACACATTTCTTGAGATTAGTTTGTTTATAAGAAATAGTAGTTCCTTGAAGAACAGCTCTTTCGTTAAAGATTGGGTGATTTAAATTGTATTGCCAAATATGTTGAATCCGTCCTTGAAGCCCGTATTAGACTTTTCCTTCCACTTCTTCTATAAATACCACACCAATTAAATGATTACTACATTTATATATTGTTCGGCAATCCCACCGGAGTGAACAAAATCGCCACAAATTCAGAGTAGAGAAAAGATAAATTTATTTTATTTGTTATATATATATATATATATATATATATATATATATATATATATATATATATATATATGATCAGAAACAATAAAACTCAAACTACCACGCAACCTAGGTTCCGGCAATTAGGTATCCTCAAGCAGGCAGAATTAAAATTTTAGTCGATTCAAATCTCAAATTTTGGGGAATTTTGTATTGATCACTTTTTCTGATTACATATTTTAAGCGCGGCTCTTTAAAGCCGCCTTTACAGTATACCACATTACATTTTTTATTGTACTTTATATATCTATATCTATATCTATCTATCTATCTATCTATATATATATATATATATATATATATATATATATATATATATATATATATATATATATAGATAGATATAGATATAGATATACAGGACGTCCATAAAGTTCGTGTGCACTTTAAAAAATTTATAACTTTATTTGTATTTGCGATAGAAATAATTTGAAAAAAGGTTTAGAAAGAAAGAAATCTATAATTTTTAAGGTTTTATTGCAATTTTATTTAAGTTTCTACATGTCCTCCATCATTAGCAATACAAAGGGTAATACGATTTTGCAGTTCACGGAAAACATTTGCCAGCTGATTTACAGTAATGCCTGGAATCACATTAGTTATTTTAGCTGTACTTAAAACTAGGTACATTATACTTTATAACATTTTTTATAGATTATTTCTATCGCAAATACAAATAAAGTTATAATTTTTTAAAGTGCACACGAACTTTATTGACACCTTGCATATATAAATTGGGATCAATCCGATAAAATTATTAAAGCTCCATCAGAGATCTTCATTCCTGGTGACGCTTTATAAAAATGTAACAGGTTATATTGATAAACCTTTCCTATTTTTTTTATACTATCATATATATATATATATATATATATATATATATATATATATATATATATATATATATATATATATATATATTTGTGTATTTAGGCAGCAATCCTTCTTTCATTCACATTTCATTAAAAACGACTGACAATGTGCATTTATTTAGTTTTTTATATAATTTCTCGTGCGATCTAATAAAGTTTTTCTTTTCAGATGATACATTATATAAAAATACTAATATAATAGCATCATCCACTTGCAAAAAAAAGGCTAAAAATAATGGAAGCCTTACTAATAAAAACAAACAAAACAACATTTAATAATATTAACTTTGAACATGGACATAATATCTTGACCGTGTTTTGAAATTAAAAAATGAATCATTTTATAAAACATACATATAACAAACTATTTCTAATTCTAACATTTGAAATATGATCCGTGAATATGGCTAAATGTATAGCCGAAAGCGCTCGGATAAAAAGAACATTCGGACAGTTTTTATATAATTTATCATCTGAAAAGAAAAACTTTATTAGATCGCACGAGACATTATATAAAAAACTAAATAAAAACACCTTGTCAGGAGTTTTTAATGAAATATATATATATATATATATATATATATATATATATATATATATATATATATATATATATATATATATATATATAATGTTGTATGGCTCTCAAGCTTAAAACTTCATCAAACGATGAAGTCTTAACGGATGGAAAACGCCACAAAAACTTATTTCATTTTTTTACTATTTCATCTTCAAATACAGCTTCAGGTTTTCTTCATACAATTTACTTGTGAAATCAAACCAATATCATTTTGGCAATTTCCCAGTAACCGGGTTATTATCATGGAATTAAGCTTAGCATAGCACGAAGTCACAAGTAGTGAGCTCCTAATCGGCTAATCTTTGTCCATAATAACATTCTGAACGAATTATATACTTTACAAAAATTCACCTGATCGCTAATAATGGAGCCACATACTTGACCTTGCAGCTCGATGAATTTGACTCTTTGTTCAGATCTGAAATTTCACAAATGTCACTGATCTGGAATTAAATAAGCCAATGGAGATGGATGTGATCCAAGGTGCAGTTGATGGATTAAAATCCCGATTGATCGAGACGAGACGACAGAAGGAATGAATATAACTAAATGGGCTACGATAGCCTTCAGGTTCTTCAATGACGTCACGATAAATGTTTATTTCGGATCATACCGTGCGTTGTTGCGTTATTAGAAATCGTTACTTAGAAAGTCATCCTCGTCACTCCAATGAGCGAGTGCGGTCGTTGGGTCGACGCGCTGCTGTGCAAGTGAAATTAATAAATAAAGCTTGCTTTGATCACGGGCACATCACCGCTGATTCAATCTGGCAAACCATCCACCCTGGTTGTTGACTTCAGTCGAAGAAATCTTCCGCCTAATAACTCCGTGTCGTTACCGTACTGGCTGATTCCATGGCTATGGAACCCTATCTACACCATTGCCGTTGACTCTACAAGAAGGTTTATCCGTCATTTGATTCGTCATGTCATGATAAATGATAAGATATTATTTCTGTTTGAATTTCTACGATGAGGCTGTACATTTATTAATATTACTAGCAGCATGGCCCGGCGTAGCCCGTGCTTGATTCAAAAATCGTACGACTCACACAGCAATCGCTATCACTTGACTTAAAATATTTTTGCCCTTCCTTGCCTTTAAAGGAGTGCCCTTTGCCGTGCTGATGTTGCTACATGCCTTACTTCTTGCCTATCTCACACTGCAAATTTTTTCTAAGCTCTATACTAAACATTAAATCTGTTACCAAAAAAGAACTAAACAAAATGAGCACAAACCGATCAGCTTTAAAAAAGGACTCGTAACTGGAAAAATCGAATGAAAAAAAAATGTTAACAACAAATACTTTTTCACACCCAACCCAGTTCTGCGGAATCAGAATCAACGTTGAGTTTAAGCAACCGAATGAGCCAATTGGACTAAAGCGCCATGCACATTTAAACTTTTCCCACTTGTGACGAATGCAGCTATCGATTTGCTAGGTAACATTCGTGTCAGTCGGCTGTTGGCTCTCACGCTGGCCAGTAGAATCTTCCTGCCTATTCGTGGTAGCCAGCTATAGGCTCTCACTCTGGCCAGTAGAAAAAGGCCGCAAACTACATGAAAACTGCCGTAGAAGCATGAAAAAGTCGATTATTTCCACTATCGATGGGAGTTGGGAAATGCAAAGTCGGTCTTGGCCTTTTCACTAACGTGGAACATGTGCATGTAAATTTTGGTGCGAATTCGTCGAATATTGTGGCCGTGCATTCGTTACACACACACACACACATCCTGCCTTTTATAGATAGAGATTTACAGTAGGACTAATTTGATTGTCTTTGTTGTTACTGATATCACTCGTAGAATGACTTGACATAAACTTAGAAAATAAGATACATCATCAGTATTACTTAGAAAAACCCGGGATCAAGAAATCGTTGGCTCCGAACGATATTTAAAAAGAACATCCGAAAGATATAAGGAAAAAAAACAGTTCAAATTTTATTTTAATCAAGAACTTCAAAAAAGAAGAAAAAAAGATCTCATTTCAGAAATAAATTCTTCCACTGAGCATTTCATTTAATATTTATAGAAAAGTGTTTGTCTGTGTAGCAAATTAAATTGTGAGATAAATGTATTTTTTATTCCATGACCTTAGGGGATCTTGGCTCTCCACAGAATACATTCTTGAAATTATCTGTGAATTTTGGCTCCCTTTCCGCGCTAAGAAATTTTTCTCGCCGGAGTCGATCCTTCAAGTCTACAAATCAACCATTCTCCCGTGCATGGAGTATTGCTGCCATATATGGTTTGGAGCCCCGTCTGTTTGCCTCATAGTCCTTGATAAAATCCAGAGATGCATCTGCAATGTAATTGGCCCTGATCTGGTATCTCGTCTGCAGTCGCTCTCTCACAGATGTGCCGTTGCATCCCTCTGTCTTTTTTACAAATACTTTCACGGTAACTGCTCCGATGAGCTGCTTTCGCTGGTTCTCAGACTTTATGAATTTAAGCGTTCAACTAGGCTGGCATCTCGCTCTCAGCCTTTCACTGTCGAAACTGTTAAATGTAGTCGTCTCTTCTACTTACTCCAATAGCTTCATGTCTCGCACTTCCCGCCTGTGGATGCCTTGATCTATCCCCTAGCCGTCTGTTCATTCTTTCCTCTATCACTCCTTTTTGCTCTAGCTCCAACTCTCTGTAACCCCTTGCGTGCTAGTGGCTTCCCGCCTTGCTTAGGGTGAAATGCTTAAAAAAAAAGAAGAATTGCGATGACTTCTTCGGAACGATAATGGAGTGATTTGTTCGTTACTTCGTCCACGGAATTCGATTTTTCGATTGGTAAGGGGACAAGAGATGAACTCAAGTTTTTCTCAATGTAATTGTATGAAAGTGAACACAATGCATTCAGTAGAAATCTGAACTGCATTTTATAATCCCACATTCTATGCCCATAGCTGTTGCGTTACTTGCATATCCCATTATATATACCAATCTGAAATGTTCATCCACTTTGTTCACACATGAAGAAATGTGAGTCAACATTTTAAAGTAAAGAAATACAGACTTTGGCAATTAATATAAACGACATTCTCTTTATTCAATAATGTTTTTCTAGCATTCTAATCTTTAATATTTTTTTAAAGTTTCAACCTATGTATTCTTCGACATTCAGCTGCTGTGTGTGCTGTGTGACATCAAGTAAACTTCAGTAAAAGCGAAGACTTTTAATTGGGAGAAAAACAACTTATAGCCGGACAACCTAGACTGTTATAATGAAGTGGGTGTGCCGATTAAATTAATACATGATATTTGAATGGGCATTACTTAACATTTTATTCACGCTAATATCTCGTCAGTTACTCTCTTCTAGGCCATGGTGGGAGACACGTAGCCCCAGGTTCGATGTAGAATTAGAAAATACTAAATAATGCTGTGTATGGATCAGTCATAATGAATTTAGTCTAGAAGTTAAGGTAAATGAACAGATAATATACTGTACTAGGGGGTAGTTTCTCCCAATACCGCAAGTTGTTACAAAAACAAAAGATTAACCTAAAATATGATTCAGGATCTTAAATAGCCTCTTCAGATCGAAAGATTCATGTAGTTATCATGCATGGCGCTAAACCCGTTCATAATCCATCCACCCTGTATACAACCGCTCTCTCAAATGAATGATTAAAGATGGCTTTGAGTGAATGAAGCCTGTAGGCATTCGTCATGATCACCTTCTGAGTCCCGTAAAAGGGCGCTACAGATTTACTAACATAGAACTGTGCTAAATAAAAGAAACAATATCATTCGAAGACTTTCAACAGCGGCAACAACTGAAATGGCTATTCTCAAAGAGAAAAGAATGACATAATAAAGATGCCCGATGTTCCACTCTACTTCAAACAAAGGGTTAAGAAGAAAACCTTCATCAATACTGGAAATAAAAAAAACAAGGAACTTGAGAAACCGCTTTTTCCGAAATGTACAGGGTGTCCATAAAGTTCGTGTGCACTTTAAAAAATGTATAACTTTATTTGTATTTGCGATAGAAATAATCTGTAAAAATGGTTATAAATTTTAATGTACCTAGTTTTAATTATAGCTAAAATAATTCATGTGATTTCAGGCATTATTGTAAATCAGTTGGCAAATGTTTTCCGTCAACTGTAAAATCGTATTACCCTTTGTATTGCTAATGATGGAGGACATGTGGAAACTTAAATAAAATTCCAATAAAACCTTTAAAAAAATATAGATTTACTTCTTTCTAATCATTTTTACAAATTATTTCTATCGCAAATACAAATAAAGTTATAATTTTTTTAATGTACACACGAACTTTATGGATACCTTGTATATTAATTGCTATTGACATTATTCGGATTATTGTCCTCATCTTCGTCCCCATACTTATTACAACGAAAGATTAGTACAATAGTCCGATTAATACCTCATCTCAGAAATATAGACAGATATATATTAATTGTTATAAATTTCTATCGAAAGTAAAAGTAAAACTTGCTCGGTAAAAAGTTTCGGCTAATATTACAATTACCATTAAATTCTCCGAATACCACATTCATCTCTGGGGTGATTGCTCACATATTCATATGTTCAACATTCCCGTTTCCAGGCTCGAAATATGTAATGCACGTGTGCCGTCATGTGCATCTGCATTTGTTGGCGTGAAGTAATCCCAGATCAACCCTGCACCGGACTTCCTTTGAAGGTCTCTTGTGTAATATGACAATATCATACTGCATTTCGTCCTGGGTACGACGTTAAACTGCATCCAACAGCAAGGCCTCTGATCAGGTTTTGAGGAAGCGTGGAACCGCCTCTTAATTGCTGATGTTCCCAGGTCCACCCTGACCCGGGGTGGTAGAACCTGTTAGGGTCCCAACTATGGGCAAATAGTGAAATCCCAAGGTGTGTCCGCGTCCTGAGTATGACGATAAACTACGTCCAACCAAAAGGCCGTCGATCCGATCAATCGGCTGGTCATGTCATGCCCCATCACATCTAACCCATCCCAAAACAACTACAACTTACAATTGACTTTCCCTCCCAAACCCTACACTAAATATACTAACACCTTACCCCTAAAATGTGATGGGAAACAATGTTGTTGCCAGCTATACGCTTTTGAAACAATGATGTTGCCAGGAATACATTTTTTGAACCAATGATGTTGCCAGGGATACATTTTTTGAAACAATGATGTTGCCAGCTATACGTTTTCGAAACAATGATGTTGCCAGCTATACGTTTTCGAAACAATGATGTCGCCAACTATACGTTTTTGATATATCAAGTAAATACTGGATCTGGTATTAAATAACCCATAGTGGTTGATATGCCATAAAACCCCAAACAAACAAACAAACATACTGCATTTTTTAATTAAAAATTCTTCTGAAAGCTGTATAAAAATTACATGTATATGAAGAAGGAACAAGAGTACTACGGCCAAATATTTGTAAGACTATCACATTATTATTATATTATGTATTGTTTTTAAGAAATCTATAAGACATTCTAGGCCTTATCACCCTATTTGTCTGCAACCGCTACTCGGCAAAATATTCAAAGCCTTAAACAATGCTGACATGGATAAGCATCTTACCTCTCACGACCTACTCACTGACAAACAATATGGCTGCCGTTGTGTCAGGCCTACTGCTGATGTGCTAACGACCATCACTGAATATGTATATCAAACTCTTGTTAATAACCGTGAAGCTCAAGCTGTGGCTCTAGATATATCGGAGGTGTTTGACAGGATTTGTCATGCTGATCTTCCACGTAAGCTCCAGGGCTACAGTATTACCACTCGAGTTATCACCCTATTAGTCTCCAACCACTTTTCGGCAATGCTGAAGTGATTAACCACCTTGCCAATCAGGACCTACTCACTGACAAACAATATGGCTTCCGTTGTGTCAGGTCTACAGCTGATGTGCTAACGACCATCACTGAATATGTATATCAAGCTCTTGATAACATCGAGGCTCGAGCGTTCGACAGTGTTTGTCACACTGTTCCAGGGCTACGATATTACTGTCTGCGTGGTTGATTTAATTCAATCGTTCCTACCAAATCGCGTACTGAAGGTCGTTTTGAACGGGTTCGCTTCCAGATCCTTTCACGCGAACACAGGTGTCTCCCAACGCTCTATCCTGATTCCTACGCTGTTTCTGATCATCATCAATGATCTCGCTGATGTCATCAGTTCCCAAGGAGGCATTTACGCTGATGGCACTACCATTTAGCCCCGAGAAACTCCATTCCGTGTCCTTGCTTCAATCATAACTACAATCTTCAAACATTTTAAATGCATCGTTAATCGCCATCTTCTTGAACCCCGTTCAGCTTTTATCCTCTCCCCGGTCCCATCTACACCCTGTCTTTTCTTATTTTTTCTTCACTCTCTGTAACCCACTGCGTACTAGTGACCTTCCCACCTTGTTTGCGGTGAAAAGATTTTTTAAAAATTATTATTATTATTATTATTGCTACCATTATTATTATGATTATTATTATTATTATTTCCTTTGATATCTGGCGTTTACACATTTCTTTCCGGGTCCCGCCCAGGGACCTAAGGTTAGAAATGGCATCAGGACACTTTCCACTGCAAAAAATAAAATAAAATAAAATAAAAAAATAATTACATAGATAAAGCCCTTCGTAAAGTGCGGGCTGTACTTGTCAGAACAATTTTTTGTATCTCTTTGAGGCATGGACTTATTATTATTATTATTATTATTATTATTATTATTATTATTATTATTATACCATTGAAAATTATCATTATACCTTTTGTATATTGTTTCTATTATTAGTATTATGGTTATCGACATTATAATTATTATTATTATACGTTTTTATTACACCATTGAAAATTATCATTAAATTAT
>OZ038476.1:21290213-21662713 GCA_964036315.1 Acanthosepion esculentum | reverse complement strand
CTTGCTTGGAGCGAACTCAAAATCGCTTATGCAGTTTTGAGTGAAGACTTATTTTCCCACCATGCAGCCTCTTACCCACAGATGCAGCTTCGCAAGCCTATTGATACGCCATCGCTATTTCCGGTGCATTATTTAATTTAACCTGTTCAGATCTTTAGAGCTGGGACCCGCAAAGTCGAATCTGACTCATTTCCTCCGTGTTTCTGATATCATAGAGTTTTTTTCCCCACAGATTCCAACATAGGTGCTTCTTTGGGCGCAACTCATTTAAAAGTAATTTTCTAACTTGAATGGCTCTCGACCCTTGTATAGGTTAAATTGTAATTTGATTCATCACCTTACTTTGCTGAATATTATAAATAATGACAGATATATATTATCACAAAACGTTTGAATTCTTCTTGAGACATAGCTTCACACGTGCCTTTAAACATATAAAAGTCTGTGCTGTCACTTAACCCCAGCTGGAGCGGGTTAGGGAGTGATAAGTTCCGGAAAGGGATATATTTGTTCGAGGTAGCTACGTGGTTTTGGCTACTGTAACTGAGTAGTACAATCTCGCAGGTAACCGTAATCGACTGGTACTCGTCGTAGTCGTAGTCAATAGATGTAGGCAATAGGCGTAGACGAATAGGATAGCCAATGGCGTAGTCCAATGGGCGTCGTTATAGAATTTGACTCTATCGTACCTCCACGTCAGTCTGTATTTATGGCTGACACCAACCAATCATATTCCTGTGGGGGGGGGGAACACAGGTGTATGCATATTCATTACATGAGGGAGCAACTATTTCATCACCTGTAGTACCTGCCGAGAATATGCAGTCCCATATTATAGTTGTCTCATCTTGTGAGGACGTTTTCAACTGAGTTATCTTTGAAGCGTCCGTCTGGCCTATCGGCATTCGTTAAATAAATGAACGGTTGAAAGTCGATTTTCATGTCCACTCGGTTTCTTCATTTCATTCTGTTTTCTCTGTGTATGCCTTTTCAAGATCATGCTGTTTTATTGCTTTCTTTAGAACATGATATCTAGTGATTTCCATCATGTCATTGTTGTAACACCAGCTAGCAAATTGACGTCACTACAACGTTTCTATTTATATCATTTACATCGTTCGAACTTTATTGCCATATCCACGATGTTTCAGCCTTTGTACGCTCCGGCCTTCTTCAGATGATATATGTTGGAATTTCGAACCAAAAACTTTATTTAGCCGACGGGGTTAGATTGTTCTAATTCTACATGCCATGCCCTTTTTCGGATGGTGAGTATATCTCAGAATCAGTTAGTAACTCAATAACTTCAGTAACTAAACTCCCCAAGTTGTGGCCAGGTTTTAACACAAAACAAGCCACTTTTTTGATGACTCAACCAACGCTTTTATCCAGTCGACTATCAGTGATTGAATATTGGGGACATTAATACCCAATTTGTGTGTAAGCATTATTTTTACCAGAGCTCATATTACAATTTATGTTACAGTTGTTTTTCTTCAGATTTCTGTATTTATTCGTTCCCATATTTTATTCCAATAGAGCACAAACTTTCGAAAGGAATTAACCGATACCGAGATATCTAAAAAAAAAAGGATGGAATATTTTTAATAATAATAATAATTATTATTATTATTATTTTATTTCCTTTGATATCTGGCGTTTACACATTTCTTTCCGGGTCCCGCCCAGGGACCTAAGGTTAGAAATGGCATCATGACACTTTCCACTGAAAAAAAAAAAAAAAAAAAAAAAAAAAAAAAAAAATTACATAGATAAAGCCCTTCGTAAAGTGTGGGCTGTACTTGTCAGAACAATTTTTTGTATCTCTTTGAGGCATGGACTTCCAGGGATCCCTTCAATCAGCCTACTGGAATCTTTTCCAACCAGTCCAAGGGCTCCAACTACAACAGGAATTGTTGATGTTCCCATGTGCCACATTTTTGAGATTTCGATTTCAAGGTCCTTGTATTTTGACAGTTTTTCGAATATCTTCAAAGACACATTGCAGTCTGCAGGGACTGCCATATCAATAAGGAGGCACTTATTTTGTTTGTGGTCTTTAATAACAATGTCTGGGCGGTTGGCTTTGATTGTTCTGTCAGTGTATATTGTGTAGTCCCATAGAATTGTAACAGGTCCTATCTCCGTAACCGGGTCAGGGTGGTGTTCGTACCAATTTCTTCCAGTTTCCTTCCCATAGGAGTTGCAAATTTTCCAGTGCAGATATTGGCCCACTCTGTCATGCCGGTTTTTATATTCAGTGGATGCCAATATCGTGCAACCTGATATAAGATGATCAATGGTTTCTGGATATTTGTCACAGAATCTGCATCTTGGGCTAACACAGTATTTTAGTATATGTGCTTGATAATTCCTAGTTAACAAGCATTGGTCTTGTGCAGCAATTATAAAACCCTCAGTTTCACCTTTCAACCCTGCACTACGTAGCCACTGATGGGTGCGGTTTTTGTCTACGTCTGCTTGTTTGGTACGGGCAGAGTATTGGCCATGGAGCGGTTTATTTTGCCATTGTTTCTTTATCTGGTCGATCGCATTTGTCTTTGCATTTTTTTTAAAGTTTTTTGCAGCTTCAGCCGGTGTACAGTGATGTATTTGAATTTCTGTGCCCATTTGAAGCTCTTTTTTGAATTTTTCGGCTTCCTTTACTACAGAGTAGAGACACTTCCTACTTTCATGTTCCTTGACACATACCATCATCCAGTCTTCTGTTTTTTCCAAGTATCTTTGGAGGCCAATTGTTGTACTTTTGTAGGATAGTTCTAGTTGAACTAGTCCTCTGCCTCCTTCGGATCTGGGCACATACAGGCGATCAATATCAGCTTTGGGATGATGCATGCGGTAGCAAGTGAGGAGCTTTCTCGTTTTGGCGTCCATTCGCTTAATTTCAGCTATGGTCCAGTTAAGTACATTAAAGCTGTATTGCACCACAGGAACAGCTAAGGTGTTTATAGCTGATATTCGGTTTTTTGAGTTTAGCTCAGTATTTAGTACCAGGCATACACGCCTGTAGTACTCCTTTCTTACCTTCTCTTTCATTTGGGAGTGTTGTATGCCATCTCCCTCACTAATTCCTAGGTACTTATAAGCTTCATCATGCTCCAATTCTCTAATCTTCGTGGCAAAATCTAAATCTATTAAGGGTGCTTCTAAAATTCTACCTTTCTTAAATGTTACTTTAGCACATTTATCTAATCCGAAGCTCATGCATATGTCGTCACTAAAGTATTTTACAATATTAAGTAGGCCCTTCAACTCATTGTCGTCTTTGGCAAAGAGTTTGAGATCATCCATGTATAGTAGGTGATTGAATATGTTGTTATTTATTTTGTAGCCATAGCTACTGTTGTTCAGTTCATGCGTAAGAGGGAGTAAGGACAAACAAAACAGAAGTGGAGACAAAGAGTCTCCTTGAAAGATTCCACGTCGGATATTTAGTCGGTTGGATATGACAGTGCCCCTGGTGTGACTAAGGTATAGTTTGGTGTTCCACATTCCCATGCTGTGCTTAAGGAAATTTAATACCACAGGGGAGACTTTGTACATTTCCAAAGTCTTAAGGATCCAAGAATGTGGAACACTGTCAAAAGCTTTACGATAATCAATCCACGCTGCACTGAGATTTCTACGTCTGCTCCTGCAATTTTCCAGAATCATTTTATTTATTAGTAATTGGTCTTTGCAGCCATATGAACCCCTCCTGCATCCCTTCTGTTCCAGTTATTATTATTATTATTATTATTATTATTATTATTATTATTATTATTATTATTATTATAACAATAATAATAATAATAACAACAATAATAATAATTATAATAATAATTATAATAAATTAATAACAATAATAATAATACTAACAATAATAACAATAATAATTATAATAAAAATTAATAACAATAATAATAATAATAATTATAACAACAATAATAATAACAATAATAATAATTATAATAACAATAATAATAACAATAATAATAAAAATAATAATAATTATAATAAAATTAATAACAATAATAATAATAATAATACTAACAATAATAATAATAATAATAATTATAACAACAATAATAATAACAATAATAATAATTATAATAATAATGATAATAATAATAATAACAATAATAATAATTATAATAATAACAATAATAATAATTATAATAATATTAATAATAATAACAATAATGATAATAATAATATCAATAATAATAATAACAATAATAATAATAATAACAATAATAATAATTATAATAACAACAATAATAATAATAACAATAACAATAATAATAATAATAATAATAACAACAATAACAATAATAATAATAATAATAATAATAATAATAATAATAATAATAATAATAATAATAATAACACCTGGAAATAAAATAACCTACCACCGTGGAGTTATAAAGAGTTTTGTTCGAAATTCGAACTATACCACCTGAAGGTTGTGCGTATAGCGGCCAAAATGTCGGGAATATAGTAATAAAGATGAGAACAACAGTCTGAACAATGTAAATAGTGTAAATAGTTACAATTACCTCAAGTATAGACATACAAAACGTTTCTGCAAAACTACGTAGTGTTTGCAAGAACGATTGTTTCTAGACTACCCACAACGTTTCCCCGAAACGTTCACTAATGTAACGTTATAATTTTAACGTTACATTAGAACTATATGAAAACTGAATTCCAAGAAGATATTAGAACGTGAATTCATCATTTAAATTAGTGATTCACAATAAGCAAATAGAAAAAGAAATACCTTCTATCCACATTGTCAAGTGAAGAAACAAAATTGATGTGCACAAATCTAACGTTTTGACAACTTTGGGTTGATTGGTCTGTTTGGGTTCAGGAAAATATTTGATTGCAATGTTAATATAACGCCAATGTAATATAACGCCAAAATTATTTGATTGCAATGTTAATATAACGCCAATGTTAATATAACGCCATAGATTTATCCTATCTTTTTACAAAAATGTTAGTTCATTAAATACAAGGTCTAAGAGCAACTCAAGGTAGAGCGTCAATGTGAACATTATCTGGATGTATATGATTGTCTCGTAATCGACACAGGACTTGAAAAGTTTTCAAGAACGCTCCTTGTCAGCTGGGATATCACCTAAATATTTGATATCTTGACAAAGACAAAGTTTTGTTATGTTCTTCAAATATTGCTTGTTACAAAATATTGATAAGTGCGCTGTTATCCGATAGTTGCCCTTATCAAAACTTTATCCCCAGAGGTTCAGGATAGTCAACGCATTCCTTCACACTTCGGTAGAGCCAGACAATCACATTCTGCGATTTCCAGTGTCGGTTTGCCATTTCTAAACTACGAGAGTATAAAACATTACTCCTAATCCGTCAAATCATCCATTCAAATTTTCAACGTGTCGATTAATTTGAGATTTATATACAGACAATATACAAACGGCTTCAGTTTCTTTCCATCAACACATAAGGAACCCGCTGGCATTCTAACTGAGCAAATATATGTTACCTTCCTTAAACAAATGAACATTTGTTTTCAAATTTGCATTCATTTTGTAAGGTGGCTAATAATTTAAGAGTCAATATATATATATATATATATATATATATATATATATAAGGGAGCAGGCGCGCGAACACACACACGGACCTATGCACACATACACTATGAAAACAAAACTTGCACCAATGAAAAGGGCATATAAAAAAGAAAAAATCAAGAAGTATAAACAGTCAATTGCTGACGAATGGACGGAGTGATTCCCGGTGGGTTCGTCTACAAACTCTGGAGTCGGGATGGTAAAGTTAACATCAATCTGCTTATCGACAAACCTTTTAGTTGTATTAATTCTCTCTCTCTCTATCTCTCTCTCTCTCTCTCTCTCTCTCTCTCTCTCTTTACATATACATATATATATATATATATATATATATATAGGGTGTGGTGAATTGTCAAAAATAAAAATAACACTGACATCTCATTTTAACAGATACATTTACCAAAATTACACAAAAATATCTTGAAATGCTAAAGATTAAAATTATTTAATAAAATTGCCATTGGCTTCAACTACGACCTCCAGACGACTTCGGAATCTCCTACAACTCTTCTGGACGGTTTCCTTATTTAAGTTGGTGAATACTGCCAAAATCCTTGCCTTCAGTTCATATTTGTTGTTACAAAGAGTTTCATTCCCCGGTCGCTCGCTCAACTACGACCTACTCATAATAATGTAGGTGGTTGCAGTCTAGGGAGTTAGGTGGCCAGATGTAAGGGTGATGTGGTCGCAGAAATTTTCTGACAAACATGACTGTGTTCTCCTGCTTGTGTAGCATGGCGCAGAGTCCTGTTACCAAACATAATCTTTCATAATCCACCCTCTTGACTCAAGGCAATACTACCCCTTGAAGGAAATTAATGTGGGCCCCTGTGTTCAGTCTGAGGCTATCACCACCAAATTCATGACGTGTTTTCTTATCAGAACGATCAGAGTGAATTTTCCGAGCTGCTGTCTCTTCTTAATCACCATTAGATCCATGCAACTTTTTTCGAATCCTCTGCACCGTCCTCAGATTGGCACCCAAACACTCTGAAATGTTCGTATATATACATACATATATATATATATATATATATATATATATATATATATATATATATATATATATATATATATATATAAACAATTGTTACAGAATGCGAAAGCTAGGACCAGAATCGTCAGTGTTGGCGGGAGTGCCTTATGGGCTAGGTATTCTTGCAATGATGGATTGCCCTTCTCTGCATTTTGAACATAAATCCAAAACGGCACGAATTCAACAGAAGATCGCAAGAAATCTGAAGGGTCGATATGCCTCCCACACCCAGATTCGAGACCACCTAAAATCCCCCATGTAGTGATGCTGAGCCAGCATGTGATATGCTTTCCTGTAACGTCAGTCTTCCTACTGCCTCATAGAATCCAAACTGCCACTCTTAATAAAAACGAATACCAAAAGCAAATGACCCTTTTCGTTGATACCATTTTATGTAGTAGCCTGGGGATACTGAGACGACACAGAACGCAGCACAATGTAGTTTTAATTAGAAGATAAGGTAAAGCGGACATGTACAGAATAAGCAATAATTTCTGGGTCTGCTATGGTAAATTTGTGTCAAGTTTCATACAATTCACATTTCTTATCAAATATACTGCTGTCACGATGTGTCATATTTAAAAAAAAATAGTAATAAAAACTAGACCGTTGTGAAGTTGAACAAAGCCGGTTAAGCTGTACGTCTAGACAGATCGCACGCCAGAAACTTAAAATATAAATAACAGTCTTGTGTCCACACATCTTCAGCGTTCCTGACGATGTGCAAGGATAATTGAGGTTTTCATTAATATGTTTGCTCCTAACACGACATGTATATAATTCGATAAATAAAATTCACCGGCGTCATGTGGCGAGTCTCTCACTGCTCTATCTTTGCTACAATGGAAAGTGCTCGGACGACCTGCATCTCCTGCTTTCACCAGGTCTGACCATCACGGTGAGGACCCCCCATGACCCTTACATATTCCGTATTCCATTGGTGAGAAGTAAGGTCTACTCAAACAGCTTCTTCCCGCGAACCACTGCTCTGTTGAATTGACTCCCATGATTACCCGATCACTACAATCTTAACTTGTTCAAGTCTAGATTCAACCGTTATCTTTCTCTCCTATCCATATAAACTATCTTCTACCTCAAGTGGTCTGCGGGTTTGTACATTGTAAACATTACCTTAAAGAAATGAACATTATTTTAGTCTGTTAAAGTCCGTTTGAAGGATGAAATTCCTTACATAGATTTGTTCTATTTTGTTACCCATCTACCTACCACGAGTGTGTATGACTGTCTATGTGCTCATGTGTGTGTGTGTGTGTGTGCATGTGTTTTCGCACGCGTGTGTGTGTGTGTGTGTGTTTGCGTGCGTCTGTTTGTCTGTGTATATATTTTCATTCACTTAAATAGAAAAACCTAATCCGGAATTAAACAATTTCTTAAAAGGTGGTCAAAATATAAATTGTAGAGCATTTCAAAAACGTTTATTTAAAATATATATATATATATATATATATATATATATATATATATATATATATATATATATATATATATATATGCGTGTGTGTGTGTATACATATATATATATATATGTATATATATATATATATTAATCAATTAAATATATATATATATGTATGAATTTTAGATATAGAAGTTGTTTTCTGCCTTAAAGTCATTGCTCGAAAATTTTAATCCCACAACTACTTTCTTTTTTACTTTTTCCTGATTTTTCTTTCATATTATTTCAAATAATTGACAGTCAGATTTTTGGCGCCTTTTTTCTTTTCTCCTCATCCTCTTCTTTTGTTTATGAGTTTTACTTTGAATTCTTCGTCTTGAAATTTATTTTACGAAGGAACGACCCTAGATAGATGAAGTGTTGAAATAGCCATTATTTAAAAATTCATATTTGACGAGCGTCATTCATTTGGTCTTACTTATTGGACAAAGCAAAGTTTTACAGATGGCGCAAAGAGGAATGAATTTTCCAGCAATTCCCAGCCAGACTCTTATGATAAGTGAGATGCCTCATAATCTGTTACAATTGCCCACAATTTGTTTATAAATACAAGACAGCTAGATTTTTTTTTCTGTAACTATTTAGTATGTATACATACAAGGAAAAATAGAAATAAAGCAAAGGACTTAAGGAGAAACTGATTCTGTTATTCTCGACGTTTCTTTAAAAAAAAAATACAGTGAAATTTGTTCCCAGCTTGTGTGATATAAAAAAGGGGAAAATTGTGCGATGATGAAAGGTGCGATAGAAAAATTGAAAAAGAAAAAAAAGGCTAAATATTGTGGAGTGGAATAAACAAAGAGGTCCCTGATATTAACTCTACAACCGTGATATTTTTGCCTAATCTAATTATGTTGTGATGTGCGTGTTGGCTATATTAATGCTCTGTCTAATATTAATGCTCTGTCTAATTGCTCGTTCACCGTCAGTTGTCGAGCTCTGCAACTCCAACGACTAAAGTGTTTATAGCGAATGGTGACGACATTAATGTCACCCGATTGCACGTCCTCTATCGATTTTAATAGTCTTAGTCTAAAGGATGTGAAATCAGTTTAACAGTTGAAATGTCAGAATTCCCCCAAATCTATACTATCTTACTCCTCGACATTATTATAAGTGCAACGACCGGATGTAGCTGTCCTATCATTCACTTTATAGTTCTTTGTATCGTTCTTCTTTTCACTATCTATCTCATTTTCTCGGATGTTTTCTGTTGCCCCTTTTCGTCGTCAATATGTCCTTTGAAGCCAATTTTATCACCTTTCTTTCCTCATTATGTTTCCAAGAAATTTCAACTGTCGCTCTTAATTCTAAACATAAGTGTGCATTTGTTCCCATTTTGAAAACATCCTGTTACACATAATATTCTCAGCATCCTCCTGCGAAAAGCATCTCTGTTACCTCAAGTGTCTTTTTCATCTATGAGGAAAATGTCCACTGCTACAGGGGTTGGACAAAATATTTGAAACACTTGTTAAATTCAAAGAAAACTTATTTAATATGGAGTTGGTCCTCCTTTAGCTTCACATACAGCTTTAATACGTCTAGGAATGGAATCATACAGCTTCCTGACTTCATCCAGAGGAATTTTAAGCCATTCTTCCATTAACACCTGCTCCAGCTCTTTAAGACACGACCGTGGAGGATAGCGGCTCCTAAATTTTTGCTCCAAAATACACCACAGATGTTCAATAATATTGATATCTGAAGATTGGGGAGGCCACTCCATGTGATCTAGCTCAGTTTTATGCTCTTCATACCCATTCTTAACCACTTTAGCGGTATGTATTGGAGCATTATCGTCTTGGAAGATGCAGTCACTTATCAGGGGATAAAGTCTAAGCCATTTGATGAACATGATCTCCCAAAATGTTCAGGTAATCTTTACTGTTAATTCTACTATGTAGGGCAACTATTAGACCCAGACATTTCCATGATATGGCGGTCCAAACCTCCATGCTTTACAGTTAGAAGAAGGTAGTCAGGGTTGTGAGCATCTTTGGGCTCCCTCCACAAATAAACTCGTCTTGCAGTTGGGAAAAGAGAAAAACTGGACTCGTCTGAGAATATGACTTGCTTCCATTGGTCTTCAAACCAGACATTGTGATCTCTGCACCACTTCAACCTCTTCTGAATGTTGCGAGTGGAGAGAAGAGGTTTCTTTACAGTAGCTCTTCCATGATATCCAGCCTTATGGAGCTCGTGACGAACAGTTTTAGTAGAAACTGGACTATTCAGATGGGTAATTCAACTCAGCAGTCACTTTGGCCGCAGTAGTTCGATGATTTTTTGCCACATTGCGTTTCAATGCACGTCGGCCCCGGTCAGTAAGTTTGCAAGTCCGGCTCGAATTGCTACGGGTGCTAGAGGTTTTGCCCTGTTTCTCGAATTGCGTCATAGTTGTTGATATGGTAGCTCTTGAAAAACCAAACAGTTCAGCAACCTTAATGATCGAGGCTCCTGCCATGTTGAGCTCCAACAATTTGCCCTTTTTCGAACTCGGAAAGGTCACACATTTAGCTTAAATTTTACTAAATTCGAAAAATAAATAAGACAAAGACAGTAAATTAGATAAATAAACATGTTTACAATATATATAACTTGCAATTACAAAGTTTTAGTTAAAGTTCTTAATATAATAGATCTTTGAAATATAGGAGTGGAATTTGCACCTGTTCCAATTATTTTGTCCAACCCCTGTATATAAGAGACTTGATATTACTGTTATGAATAAACAAAGTGGTCTGCCCTTGTTTTATTGCTCTCCGCTATTTTTCTTTACTGGGACAATAAAAGGACATTGTATTCTCAGTTGAATAAAACGTACACCTGGATAATTTTTTCATTACAATTACATAACACTTCAGCATTTTTGTTTTTGTTCCGAATGAAATTGCTTTGTCTCTTAACATTTTTTCACCTTTAGAAGGTATATTTTGCTATTTAAATGTGCCTTCTTATTTAGGCGTCTCGTTTTCCGTTTTCTATTGAAAACACTTCCCATGTATAGCTACTTGAAGTTAAAGGAGCTTCAGTCAATTGATCAAATTAGACTGTTAGTATTTAACCAGGAATTCCAATGTCGCGAAAGACATTTCACATAGAACTCGAAATAACTTCTCCAGGGAATAAAAAACATTTATTTTCATAGTTTTTTCCTCTTTCTTTTAGTAAGTTATTTGAGCTTTTATTTCCTGAAGCTTTAGACAGCATCAGGTAAGTTGTTTTTGTTTTTTTTTTAAAAAGCAATAAAACATCAAAACCTGCCGACTCGTTACTTCAGCCAATGAGCAAGTGGAACTAATAGGGACTATCGCCATGAACCAAGCAAAAGTGATGGCAGCTGTGTAGCCAGACATCAAAGGTGACAGTGCAGACAATACAAATATGGCCTGATGAAGACGAAAGATACCTTGGCTGGTTGCGAAATTGAGAAAAATGGAATGAAAAAAAACTGTTTTAAATGCGCAAGAAATTAATGCCTATTCACATGTCTATTAAAGCAATTTAGGTAAAACACACACACACACGCATATATATATATATATATATATATATATATATATATGTATATATATACACACACATATATATATGTATGTATATATATATACATGTGTGTGTATATAAATATATTATATATATGCAACACACACATATATACATGTATATATATATATACACACATATATATGTATGTGTGTATATATATATATATATATATATATATATATATATATATATATTATATATATACAACACACACACACACACACACATATATATATATATATATATATATATATATATATATATATATATATATGCACAAACACACATATACACATATAAATGGAAAATTTGCTACGAACTTTTGTAAGGTAAAAATTGCCACAAATATTATATGTACTTTGTATCATTTCTTTTGTAAGTTTATTTTCCTTTACATCCACATCCACATCCACACAGACACGCCCACGCACACACGAACATACACACTCATTCATATATATATATATATATATATATATATATATATATATATGTATATACGCATGCACTTTTACATGTACCCTCGAGCATACAAAACCACATTCGTATATATGTTTAATAGCGTCAGATCGATGGAGAGATAGACTACTAACTTCACATACACACACCTTCATTTATGCAGAGATAGGCCTGGAATAGCCTACACTTTATGACCAAGTGGCAAGAAGCACAGCTATTGTCTCGTAACATCTGCTCTTATCAGTATCAGATGCTGATATGCATGTGAGCTGAACTTGAGTATTTCCTTTCAGTGCGGTGCAAGCTACATTTATGAACAAGAAGAAAACTTTGATAAATGCAATCCTTTACAGATTTTGTGGCGTGCTCGGCTTCAGATATAGTGAGCAATGCCTTTCGGAAGTGAACAAATCACTGACCACCAACAAGACACTGGGCGGCCACGTCTTCTCGATGCGAGAAATGAATTTTGGCTCCAGGTACCAGCTAAAAGAAGGTTTGCAGTAACATAATTGTAAATATCATTATCCCATCAGAAAGAATGATACATCAGAACATTGTACATTGATCCCCTGTTATGCATAAGACTGTGTAGCGGCTGGTTAATCAGAGTCTCCATTTGAACCAATGCCCCCTATCGAAAACTTCCAGTGGGTGTGAAACCATCGAAACTGGAAATTATCAATGCATGGTTCGTTTGGTTCAACGAATTTCTTTTTTTTTTTCCTGGTTGAGATGGACTGCATATTAGGGGTGCGTTGCTATTTGGGGCACTAAGTGTAATCGTGGAGATCTGATGAAGGCTGACTTTTGTGCAAGATGCTACTGATAAAAAATGGGGATCTCTCATTTATGTGTAAGATACTTTTCCACCTATTTCAAAATAATTTAAAGATCTCGTACATCTCCATGACATAAGTGATTTATTAGGCTGCCTTACATGAAGTGACTTATTTAGGTGAAATACAAAAACACTTTTATTTATTCAAAATAATATCCGTTTTGTACTACATTTTTTTCTTTCAAAGTAAATCTAAGGTCATCCCATTAAGAAAAAAGACCTTCGCATTTTGCCTTAAGAGACTGTTCAAATGCTTCGACAACTTCTTCAGTACATTATTTACATTATTCAAAGTATTGTCCTCATCTTCGTCGACATGTTTATCACAACGTTTCGGCCATTGTACGCTCCGGCCTTCTTCAGGTGGTTGGAATGCCGAACTGAACCCTTTATTTCGCTCACTGGGGTAGACTGTTCTAGTTCCACATACCGTGTTTAATGATGTCAGTTATCAGTTATCTCCTATTAATTTCCCTTCTGAAAGTTCTCCACTGCCGTATTAAACTCACACTCTTTGGGTCCTGTCATTGGATCTAACCAACACCTTTATCCACTGTCATGTGTCCTTGAGTTCATGTTTATGAAATTCTGGGTATTAGAAACCTAATGTCTTCAGCAACCATTTTTACCAGTGCTCATATTGCAATTTTTTGCAGTTATCACATCATGTTTTTACCAGAGCTCATATTGCAACTTTGTTGTTATTATCGCTTTTCTCTGGTTCCCATATTGTATTAATTTCTATGCTTGGTCGGCTCAGGAGATTTTTGTGGCCTAGCATATATCTTCAGTATAAGAGAATCTTCCGCTATATATGGGAAGCTCAAAATGCTTAAATAAGTGATAAACAGTGCAAGATATGCAATTCTTGAACAGTGAACTATGAAGTGTTATGGTGTCCATTATGATAGAGCAGAATTACGCCATCAATTTTCAATAATCTAGGATGTTTCTTTTATACGTGCGCAGTGTTCCAAGTCCTCCTGAAAGTTTCCTGAACATTCATTTGTGATTTTCTCTTATCAACGCATTCAACTGATCATTTTCTATGACTGAATTAGGTTTTCCTTTCGATTCATTTTCCAGTCCCTTATCTCCTGAACAGAATTTCTAAAACCATCTCTGCATCGTTCTGCCATTATGAATACTGCTGCCAAATGGCAAGATGATGATTCTTTTAAATGTTTCTGGCATTGTGACATAATTTGAACTCCTATAATAGGAGCAGACGGCATTGTATAATTTGTCATCATTTTCTGAATAATAGTTTTATAGAAACAGCCGCCTGAGTAAAAAATATATATATATATATATATATATATATATATATATATATATATATATATATATTTAATAGGTAATAAACACTAAACTTTTGACTTTTGTCAATTTAGGAGAAAAAAAGTCGGTAAGAAAATGCATAATCTAATAATAATCTAATATAAAGATGCGAACCTAATATAAAATTGTCCAAGAGAACAATGCGCCCTACACAATCTACGTGTTGTACGGTAATGGCAAAACTACAGTACAGTTCGATAAAAGTGACTTACCTGATTTTTTATTTTTTTACTAAATGTCCTCAGCAGACAGGCACATCAGAAAGTTGAATCGGAAGGTAAATTCCTAGCAGCCACGTGCAGGTTCCGGGCCTCACAAGATGTCATTTGCTACCCCAGATAAATAAGCATTGATCAACCCATCGGCGTTTAGGATGTGCGCATGTAGGTCAACCCGATCACAGAACGATATATAACCGCATAACCTAGATGGAAATGATAGTCTCTCATATCTTCGCGTGATATACGTTCAGGGAAATAACCCAGAGACACACACCCCCTCAACGATATTAACTTACAAAGTCCAAAGGTGAAAAGGTATTATTTGATAAAATTAGTCCCGTATTTTAATCTGTCTTTCAACAATAACATTACATTATCCTCAATAATAGTACTTTCCCTCATTGTCATTATGATACAATATCTATGACTACGACTAGAACCCCTTTTGTCCCTTAAGGTTGACGTAAGTCTACAAGTGTAATATAGTCAATGAAAATTGATCCTATTATATTACTTTAGATTGCTTATTCGCTAATACTTGCGCAGTGCCGAGACAGCACTCACCATATCTATAACAATGATTTGTATTTGTCCAAAACGTAATGATAGTCTCCGTAATAAAACTATTATTATTTCATATATTAATTTTATTCGAAGTTATTTCATCTCCCAAGTGACAAAACTTTCAATAGATATACAGGGCTGTTCGATAAAAGTGACTCACCTGATTTTTTTTTTTTTACTAAATGTTCTCTTCCCCGATGAAACGAAAGTTGAGCTAAATTCAAAGGATAAGCGATCTAAAATCCGAAGAAGCTTTGAAAGCTCTTTGAATTTAGCAGTAAGTACTGTCAAGCATCCGTTCAGTATAATGTTCTGGGTGATGCTTTTCTTTTCATGGAACTGGTTTCTTAAAACCTATTGAAAAGACCCTCAGGACCGAGCAGTACAAGAGAATTTTAGAGTCTTGTCTGCTCCCTTCTGCTGAAAGGGTACAAATCGACCCCACTAGGCTCATTTTTATGCAGGACAATGCTCCCTGTCACAAATCAAAATTGATGAAGGAATACTTTGATGAGAAGCAGGTGAGTGTTATGACATGGTAGCCCCAATCTCCTGACCTCAACCCCATAGAAAACTTATGGAGCATTATAAAGTACAGGCTCTCAAGAAAGAAGTTGAACAACAAAGAGGATTTGATTGTGAATTTCATATCCGAATGGAATTCAATACTTGGAGATGAGATTTGCGAGAACCTAATCAAGTCAATGCCAAAAAGGGTTGAAAAGGTTATTCAAAATAAAGGAGAACCCATAGATTATTAAATATTTCGAACTATATTACCTATTATACATAAATTATACCTCTATTATTCTTTATTTAAAGCTGTTCGGTTATGTTTCTATTGATTACTAGTTGCAGGAAAAAAGTGAGTCACTTTTGTTGCAAAGAGTTTGTCCCTAAATCTCATTGATACCCAAAATTATAATTATCAATAGAATACCTTAGGGTGAGTAAACTTTTTTTACTAGTTGGTCGGGATGGGGTCTTTATATTAGTAAGATTCAAAATTAGTCTGACCCCAAAAACAATAGGCGAAAAAAATTTTCAGTAAAAAAAATCAGGTGAATCACTTTTATCGAACAGCACTGTACTTGTGTTTATATGTCAACCTTTGTTTTGTTTACTAATGTCAATTTTGTACGGGGCACACAGTGAGACGGGTTTTATTCATGTTTCACTAACATGAATAAAACTTCCCTCTGCTGACGTTCCCATCAAACTCCTCCAGATGTTGACCCCATTGAACGCGTATGTGTGGTTCTTTCGCTAACGAATCTTCATTATGTAGCTTGCAACAGTCCAAGCACCATCTGTTAACATTCTTGCACCATATCGAAGAATAAAATTTGCAAAGACATATCGAGAGAATGCGTTATCGTGTAAAAGGTGTTTTGTAGGCCAAATAGGATCGGCGCCTTATTGATGATAGTGTTCTGTTTGATGTGTGTATGTGTTTTTCTATGTTTGCGAGAGCTTCTATTCATCTAAATATCTGTAAATAAATTAGATGTATTTGTATATGAATATTTTGCTATCACACCATAAAATTTTGTATGGAATACATTTATACGGAGGGCAGAATTAATTTCAACTCTGAACTAATTTCACCTCGGAATTAAGGGTAATGTTTACGGTTAAGAGTAGGGGTTAGGGTTAGGGCTTGTAAATCGAGTTGAAATTAGTTCCGAATTGAAATTAGTTCCGAGTTGAAATAAATTCCTAGTTGAAATTAATTCCGAGGTGAAATTAATTCCAGTTGAAATTATTTCCGAGTTGAAATTATTTCCGAGTTGAAATTAATTCCAGTTGAAATTAGTTTTGAGTTGAAATAAATTCCGAGTTGAAATTAATTCCGAGTTGAAATTAGTTCCGTGTTGAAATTAGTTCCGAATTGAAATTATTTAAGAACTGAAATTAATTCCGAGTTTAATTAGTTCCGAGTTGAAATTTGTTCTGAGTTGAAATTAGTTCTGAGTTAAAATTAGTTCTAGTTTAATTAGTTCTGAGTTGGAATTAATTCCAAGTTGAAATTAATTTCGAGTTTAAGTTACTTCCGTGTTGAAATTAGTTCCAAGTTCAAATTAATTCCGAGTTTAAATTAATTCCAAGTTGAAAATAATTCCGTGTTGAAATTAATTCCGAGTTCAAATTAATTCCGAGTTTAATTAGTTCTGAGTTGAATTTAATTCCGAGTTGAAATTAATTCCGATTTTGATTAGTTCTGAGTTGAAATTAGTTCCAAGTTGAAATTAGATACGTGTTGAAATTAGATCCGAGTTTAATTAGTCCCGAGTTGAAATTAATTCCGAGTTTAATTTGTTCTGAGTTTAAATTAATTCCGAATTGAAATTACTTCCACGTTGAAATTTGTTCCGAGTTGAAATTAATTCCGAGTTTAATTTGTTCTGAGTTTAAATTAATTCCGAGTTAAAATTAGTTCCGAGTTGAAATTAGTTCTGTCACTCGTTTATACGAATATAGTCTGTGCTAAGATTTTACGCAAAGGAGAAAAATTTACAATTATTAGACTCATAATTTCTGTCTGAGTTTATGGCATGGGTAGTATTCATTATTTACACTATTTACAAGCTGATATCCTCATAGTTGTTGTTGATAACAATAACAAAAAGTGTGGACAATACTTCGCATCTAAATAGTGTAAATATTAGACTCATATTTGAACGCCATGAAATCTGTTAAAATATGAATAATTTCTGTATGTAGAATATCCATCAATCATCTGTCGCTGCATGAAATAATATTGAGTTTACCTTTGAAAGCATAAAAATATTTTTGGACGATTCCACTTTTAAAGGAATCATCATTAATCTGTATGTGAAACATGTAAAGAAAAAAAGAATGAACTCCAATGACTAACCCAACAATAATTTATTCAAAGAAATGACATCTGAAATTGCTAACAACGTTCTGGGTGCATCAACAAGACGGAAATGCAGTATTATTTACTGATATATTTTCCATCTTCTCTCGTAACCTGAAGCAGCTTACTGTAAAAAAAAAAAGGAAATTAAGTTGAGGATTCTTTCATGGGTAATGGCTTCGCAAACAACAATATTTTCTTTCAAAATTCCTATTCTCTCTAATGATTTAATGAGTTAATTTGAGAATGTCTTCCGGCGTAATAGTTTCACAAACAACTAATATTGATTCCCAAAATTAATTTTTGTAAACACATTGCTTCCTGCTCTCATAAACACGCTTATTTAGAACAAATGTAGTAAATAAGGTTTAGATCCGGGAAAATATGCCGGCCACACAATACGCCTGTAATTTCTCAACTCTGAAGTATTCTTTACTTGCATTAACGGCATTCGTTAGAGTGTTATAGTGGGTACTCGGACATTTGGTTGAGGGACATTTAACTGAATGGACATGTATGCCACACTCTTTATCGTAATGTCCTACATATTTTTATATTTATTTACTGTATAAATTTATGTTTTTCTTTTTTTTTAATCTATTTTGCATATATTATATTTTACTTCAAATATTACTGTAAGATGATTTTGAGATAAAGTACATTTTACTACAGCAAAAATCGTAAGCTTTTACGATATGGAAGCTCTTTTAATTTCGCTTTTGATGATCACTATCTTAAAGGCATAAAGTAGCTTTTATCTTACTGTTAAATACGAATTTAAATAATTAAGTGTTACGTTTTACCAAAATACATTCAGATATTTTAAAAAATTCTAATTTCAATAAACAAATAAATATTGAAATAAGAAAAATTTTAACTTTAAACTCAGATTTAGTAATTTAATCACTTGAAATTCAGTGTTAATTATTAACCCTATTCTACTTTATAATACTGCTAATTAAAATACTTAAAATATTTCTTGTTACTATTTGACTTGTGCTTTTTCGGTGAAATGTCCATCGGCTAAATATGCGTTCGACCAAATATCCGTTCGGTTCAATATCTCTCGGCCAAATGTCCGTCTGTGAAATGTCTGTCCCTAACCTTAACCCTACCCTACAAAGGGTAGTCGGACATTTGGCAGACGGACATTTAACCGAATAGAAATTTAGCCGAAAATGTAGTGGCCTCCTTGCATATATGTCACGCTCTTTATCGTAATGTGCAACATATAGTTATATATATTTACTGTGTTATATTATAATTTTTCTTTTCTTTTTTTGACAGGCTTTTTTAAAATCTATTCTGTATATATTATATTTTACTTCAAATATTACTGTAAGATAGTAAGGATGTTGAGAAAAAGCACATTTTACTACAGCAAAAACCTTAAGCTTTTACGATAGGAAAGATCTTTCAGTTTCGCTTTTAATGATCATTATCTTAAAGAGATGAAGTAGCTTTTATCTTACTGTTAAATACGAATTTAAATGATTAGGTGCTACTTTTTACCCAAATACACTCAAATTATTTTAAAATACTAATTTCAATAAACAAATATTGAAATAAAAAACCTTTTAATTTTAAATTTAGATTTAGTAATTTAATCACTTGAAATTCAGTGATAATTATTAGTCCTATTCTACTTTATAATATTGCTAATTAAAATACTTCAAGTATTGCTTGTTACTATTTGTTGAAACTTGACTAATGCATGGAATAATAATGCAAACACAAAATGTACTTAGAATAAAATGTATTGAAACAAGAATGTGTACACAATATTTACATATAGTCTTTTGTATATTTCTGGGAAGACCGTTCCTGGAGAATGTGTTGACTAAGTCGCAGTCGGGTAGAGTCTCTAGTTGGATCTCTTGATTCGCCCCCCTGTCTTCCGGTACCAACCATATTTATAACGTCGGTACTCCACTATGCAAATTAGGTGGATCCTACCACAACACTATTTTTACTTGTACTTTTTCAGTGAAATGTCTGTCAGCCAAATGTCCGTCGGCCAAATGTCTGTCGGCCAAAAGTCTGACCACGGTTATAGTTAATGGAAATTATTTTTTCCTTGAATAAAAATGTCTTCGTAAGCTTAAGGTTGGCATTCCGAAATTAAATTTCACCAGAAGAGGTTGTGTTCATCCAGCAGTCCCCCTTCCAATCTCCTTACCAGTAATTACACATTCCTTGCTGAAAGTTTAACGAAACAGGTTCCGCTTTCAAAGATAATGCGGGTTACCTCGTGCATCGACCCCATTAATCTGTGAGTACAAATGTCTTGAAATCGACTTTCATACACCGTTTCGTCCAACAACAACAAAGATGAGGACAATATTAAGGCAATACTAAATGAAAAGAAACAAATACGAGGGTCATTCAATAAATAAGGTGAATTTTTCGGTATAAGGACTTCTAATACAGATAGAAGCTTACTTTCTTTTAAAATTTTCAACGTAGTCTCCCAGCACTGTCACACACTTTTCCCATCTGTGCACAAACTTCTGTATTCCCTCAGCGTAAAAATCTTTGGACTGATGTCTCAGCCAGTCGCTCACAACACTTTTGACTTCATCGTCACTTTTAAACTTCGTGCCTCTCGTGAACGCTTTCAAGGGACCAAACAGGTGAAAGTCTGAAGGGGCAAGGTCTGGCCTGTAAGGGGGATGAGGGAGCAGTTCTCAGCCCAGCTCGTTGATGGTCTGCACCGTTTGGGCTGCTGTGTGAGGCCTTGCGTTGTCATGATGTAAGATGACTCCTTATGACTGACGACCCCTGCGTTTGTTCTTTATGTCTTTCAAAGTCCTTGCAATGTCATCCACTGTCACCCTTCTGTCAGACTGAATGAGGTCATTGACTGATTCGATCACCTCAGAAGACCTCACTTCTGTAGGCCTCCCAGGCCTGTCTTCATCCTCAACAATGCTCCGTCCTTCTTTAAACAATTTAGCCCACTTGTAGACATTTTTTGGCTGAAACATGTAGCACCATACACAGTTGACATTCTCCTATGAAATTCAACTGGTTTGCACCCTTCAGCAACCAAATACTTGATAACTGACCGCTGTTCAATCCTGGAGCATGCTTCTTGGTCGGCCATCTTTGTTAATCGCCAAAACTCTCAAAGTTTTTTTTTAATCTGCAAAAGAAATTAAATCTATGTGAAAAAGAAGTAAAACAAAAAAAATAAAAAAGAGTAAGCTTCTATCTGTATTAGAAGTCTTTATACCGAAAAATTCACCTTATTTATTGAATGACTCTCGTAATTTGTTTCATGAATCTTCCTAAAGTATGTGTGTATCGAGTATTTTAGGCTTATTAAGAAACCTCAGTGACTTAGAATAACTCCTTGCAATTCATAAGAGGTTATTTGCACCTTTCAATTTCCAAATACGTTTCAATTCATCGAGAGAAAATCAAAGAATACCATATCTTTCTTTTCTCAGTTTCTAAACTGTATTATCACAAAGAATTTACATATTTCTCATGGTTTCATTATTAGCAAGCATCCTTTACTGCCAACCTTGAGTAAAAATTAGAAAAATGGTAAAGACGCAATATCAGTAGAATGTTTACTCGTGCGGTGAATAACATAATACAGGAAATGATTGCGCGTTTTATTGTTCGCAAATATTTATTCGGTTTAAATGTACGCAGTCGATAAGAAGATATTTGAAAAAGATGGCCTGCATAAAATGATGGAAAGCACATTATATAAGTTTCCAGAGAATTGACTGAGAAGCATAAAATAAATTTCTTAGTATATCACCCCCGTGACGTTTTACTTCCTCCATGTTTGCTTCTTTGTGTGTGACTGTGTATGAAAAGAAATTACTAGACGACGTAAACATATACAGTGTGCGTCACTGAATTAAGAACGAAATGTAATACATAGAAAAACAAAAATATCCAATAGATAAAATCTGTTCATTATCAAATAAAAATTATACACAGGATATGTTATTCGTTAGAACTAATCTCCGTCTCTAGGACGGACAACGTTACTGTAACCACCCAGCTGTGACTGGATACCCTGATTTGGTGGTACTAATTCTTGCTGTCTCCCAAATCGACGATAGAAGCCTTCAACGATAGAAGCCTTCAACGAGTCCCCGAGTAACGTCTGTCCTGGGTAAGACGTTAAACTACATCGACGTCCTGGGTAAGACGATAAACTACATCTAACAGCAAGGCATCTGATCAGGAGGTTTTGAGGACCGTGGAACCACCTCTTAATTGCTGGTGTTCCCAGGTCCACCCTGACGCGGAATGGTAGCACCTGTTATGGACCCAGCTATGGGCAAATAGCTAACTATTACCAGCAATAGTTTTTTGAAAAAATTATTACCAGCAATACAATTTTGAAGGAAAAATATTACCAGAAACAGATATTACCAGCAATAAAAAAAAATGTTGTCCGCATTAAATAACACATTGAGGTTGATATGCCGTAAAACAAAATAAACCAAATCAATCTAAACCAAAGAATACATATTCTGTTCATACGAATCTATCCTAAAAATGTTGTCGGCATTAAATAACCCATTGAGGTTGATATGCCGTAAAACAAAAAAAAACAAATCTAAACCAAAGAATACATATTCTATTCATACGAATCTATCCTAAAAATATTGTCGGCATTAAATAATCCATTGACGTTGATATGCCGTAAAACCAAATAAACCAAACAAATCTTAACCAAAGAATACATATTCTATTCATACGAATCTATCCTGAAAATGTTGTCGGCATTAAATAATCCATTGAGGTTGATATGCCGTAAAACAAAATAAACCAAACCAAATCTAGTAACGTGGTGTCACTGGTTGGTCACGTTCTCTACGATGTGTCAGAAATTGTAGTCCAATTGATTAATATCAAATGAGCTAGCGGGGGGTGGCCATGTTTGGAGTAATATTTCAGCCCCTTCTTGGTCGGGTGGATTATGTGGGTAGAGAAAGTAGTCATACTGGATAGCGTAGCCCTCCTATGTATCTATAAATTAAGCACAATATACTGCACTTCTTTGTAAATAGTGACATTTATCCTGAGACACCACGAGAAGTGAAAAGGGATAACAAGGCCATTGTTGCTCACATCATCCAAGGACCATCGCAAATGGTGTGAAGTGTTGCTTTTCATTATCTGATTAATTTCAACTAGCTCGCTATCACCAAGTTGTTGTTAGCGGCTTGTGCTACCAGTACGTCTGCCTTTTCAGTTGTAGTGTCAGACTGAAAACATGCATGCTAGTGTTTTTCGGTACGGCTTCACAAGAGTCAGATCAGACCGAAAATGAAGTATTGCTCTCCATACATGGGCTGGAGGTGTACAAAACTTCATTTCATTACGTATGGCTATCTTCCTGTTATGACCCGCTGGATGTTTGTTCTTAAATACCTGATTCAGTTTGGATAATATATATATATATATATATATATATATATATATATATATATATATATATATATATATATATATATACAAATGTAATAGAACGAAGGGAATATGAATTCAAACGTTCATAACATTAATTTAAAACAGGGCTCAATACAAGAGTAGAGAAATAATATTTATTATAACCTGTTATATTAGAACATGCATGTTCCAATGTAACAGTTTATATATATATATATATATATATATATATATATATATATATATATACATATATATACATGTTCCAATGTAACAGTTTATATATATATATATATATATATATATATATATATATATATACATGTTCCACTGTAACAGTTTATATATATATATATATATATATATATATATATATATATATTCTGTTGCATAGATATGAGGTTGCCACACTAGGTTTTACGCTTTTGCGATCATCAGACAAAACGATTTATTTTTTTTTTAAATTAATCTACTTATGTTAGATTGAGTCTAATTATGTTTGGTGGTGGCGGGGGAATTATATATATATATATATATATATATATATATATATATATATATATATATATATATATATATATATATATATATATATACATACATACATATATATATATACATATATATATATATATACATATATATATATATATTATATATATATATACATATATATATATATATATATATATATATATATATATATATACTACTACTACTACTAACTGGCAACCCCTATCACACGGTTGGAAAGTTCTATATTGTTATTACTAATAATCTTTTCAAGACCAGCTGGTCTCAACATATATTTTCCTTCACTAATAATACTTATAGAATAATATATCACTGTCCAAATATTTTTGGAGTTTGAAAGCCGATAATAAAATTCCTAAGGTGAAATGGAAAAATTTTGAAAATGGCAAGGACATGTAGAACCTTATATAAACTCTGTTGTGTGTGTTTACATGAAAAATTCTAAATTTTCAGGTTCTTTGATAAGAATACATTATTAAACTAAAGATCCGAGTTAACGGTAAATTGTAAACACAATATTCATTTTACCTTACAATTCAGTTAGACTTGGAATTTGACAATTCGTTTTCTTAGATTTCTATGTATGTGTGTGTGTATGTCTGTGTGTGTGTTTGTGTGTCTGTGAATTACACTCAATGAAACCCAAACAAATTACACCATACAAATGGCCATTTCGTCCTTGGGAAAAATTTCCCTGGACTTGTCAATACAAATACATTTGTTAAAATGAACGAATTCGCACGTCTTTTTTGGTTTTGTTTTTCCAAAAGAAAATGAAAAGTAAAGAAAGGAAAGAAAGAAACTTGGCAGAAAATAAGAGAGAGTAAGAAACAAATAACATATAAAATAAGAGGGAGTAAGAAATAGATAATATATAAAATAAGAGGGAGTAAGAAATAGATAACATATAAAATAAGAGGGAGTAAGAAATAAATAACATATAAAATAAGAGAGAGTAAGAAATAAATAACATAAAATAAGAGAGAGTAAGAAATAAATAACATATAAAATAAGAGAGAGTAAGAAATAAATAACATATAAAATAAGAGAGAATAAGAAATAAATAACTTCTAAAATAAGAGGGAGTAAGAAATAAATAACATATAAAATAAGAGAGAGTAAGAAATAAAATAAATATAAAATAAGAGGGAGTAAGAAATAAATAACATATAAAAAAGAGGGAGTAAGAAATAAATAACATATAAAATAAGAGAGAGTAAGAAATAAATAACATATAAAATAAGAGAGAGTAAGAAATAAATAACATATAAAATAAGAGAGAGTAAGAAATAAATAACATAAAATAAGAGAGAGTAAGAAATAAATAACATATAAAATAAGAGAGAGTAAGAAATAAATAACATAAAATAAGAGAGAGTAAGAAATAAATAACATATAAAATAAGAGAGAGTAAGAAATAAATAACATATAAAATAAGAGAGAGTAAGAAATAAATAACATATAAAATAAGAGAGAGTAAGAAATAAATAACTTCTAAAATAAGAGAGAGTAAGAAATAAATAACATATAAAATAAGAGGGAGTAAGAAATAAATAACATATAAGGGAGAAGGGAGTTATAAAGATATAGAGAGGTAAAGAGACTAAGTTGATTATGTTGGAGTCAGTCTAGATAAAAACGACGATTGAAGATGAACACTGACCTTGTACAAAAAGAAAGACAGAACATAAAAAAGAAACATAAAAATGAGCGGAAAAACTTCCTACGTGGAGCGTAAAAATTATAAAATGGAAATAAAAATTTAAAACTAATACTATTATATAAATATTGTATAAAAAATTTGTTTCTAAAAAGATATTAATATTAATCCCTTCAATACTATATCTTTAATTATATAATAAAAAATATAGTGGAAATTATGTAAGTAAATTATTAATATACTGATTTCATTTAAATATAATAAATCTTAATATATCAATAGAATATTATTAATATTCAAATATTAAATCTATAATTTAAATTATATCATATTTATATTAATTATTTAAATATTCTATAAAGGATTAAATTTAAATTCAATATATAAAAAAAGAATTTAATAAGATAATAAAAGGTAGTCAACAAAAAACAAAGGAAAGGTAGAAGAATATAAAGGAATTAAAAACCTAATAAACACAGTAACATATATAATAAAAACAAAGAAGAAGAGTTAACGGAGAAAAAATAATTAAATATAGAAGAAAATTCCACAAATAGAAAAAGAAATACATAGAGAGAAACATTTAAATATAGGAAATTCAACGTCTCGAAAAAAAAAACACATATAGAAAAAATTTCACATATAGGAATGATGTCCCAATAGAAGAAATTCACATATAAAAAATAAAAAATAAATGAAAGTGAGAAGTGCGAGGTTGAAATGATATAATATCAGTTGAATTTTTTTCCTATGGCGATACTTGGAATCCAATTCATTCCTTTTGTTTAGTAGAATATTTTGTTTCTTAAATTTAACGATTATAATTTTTTCCTCCAAACATAAATTACATCTACCCTTAAAGCTATTTGGAATCTGAGCAGAACTTATAAATTCCCAGCCATTTTGAGGATTCAGGTCTTTCTCCCTCAATCCCAAAACTTTCGGGAGAGAGTAGTTTCATGTTTCAGTCTTAGATTGGAAAACGTGTGTCTGTGGTTATAAAGTCTTTTTTCCATTCCCCTGCAGAAGTCCCAATATAAATATGGTGGTTTGATCTATTTTCTTCAGGGTAAATCGTGGCTTGATATATAATATTAGATTCTGTACATTTTCCCTCGACTGGAAAAAGGTTGCTATTTCTACAATTACAAGAGGGGTCTATACTAAAATATATATGGGATAAATGAATAAATATTTATATATCAAGAAAAGTTTTGAAGGAAAGTTATATGAGAAAGTGGAAAAAACTTTTCTGTGTGACGCGTTTCGTCCCTAAGGACGTCATCGGACAAGGTTTGTTTACGTTAATGCCACTGCACATGCGCACAAACAAGATACTTTTTAAATATGTTTTTGGTGTATAATCTAGTCAATTTCATTTAAATTTAACATTTTTTTCTTTTTGTTTCAATCATTTTGTTATCACAATCTGATAGCAGAATATCCACCAAGACTGGTGGAAGGTTGTAAGAAACTGGACGAAATATTACTCTGGACAAACTAGTGATTAAAGTGCTTTATAAACAGTGAATTATTTTCTCTTTTAATTAGAGTAGCATTTTTAGGACAAAATTCTGTTCAGTCTCATAAAGGTTAGAAACTAATGCGTTTAATGTGTTGTTTATTTTTTTTAAATGACCATTTTGTGTTCATATAATCATTTATTTAAACTTCTTGAGTTTCTCCAATATATACATTCTGGCAATGCTTGATAGTGCAAGAGTTAAATGCCTCTTTCAAGTTTTGGCCCGCTCGTTGCTTTCTGTTGTGTTTATTAAGTCTTTTATTGGTTTAGATCTAGTTCTGACAAATTATATGTTGAGTTAGGATTAATTCTTTTCGATTGGAGTTGTGATAGAGTTAGTAGGTGCTAGAATATATATATATATATATATATATATATATATATATATATATATATATATATATATATATATCTATTAAAAATTAAAAGTGAATTTTTTTTTAAATTGTAGTTAAATAAAACGTATTCTAGTCTAAACATCCCCAAAAAATCTTTAAGTATACAAATACAAAAAATGCCGTAAGAATTTTTGCCGTTAACAATAAAATTTTAAAAAAAAACCTAGACGACATGCATTTAACGGATGTCAGAATTCGTTGAAAAATACATCCCTACCCGTCCCTAAACATAACCCCTTTTTCGAACGTAACTAATAACTGATATAACAAAAGTTAAAGAAAAATGAACATGCTCCCACCCCTTGTCTCGATGAGTGGATTTCTCTGTATTCTTGGAAACAGCGAATTATGTATTTTTGCCGTGCCTTTAAAACTCAGTAAATTTAAAAATAAGTTACTCCAAAATTCGCTTGAGGATGAAATGGAACTAATGTTTTTAATTTAATTACAAAATTAAATTCGAAGCTTTTAGCTTCCATTTTTGAAAAATGGTTATTACTGTGTAGCGAAAAACCATATTTTAAATCAGTTAATATATATATATATATATATATATATATATATATATATATATATATATATATATATATATATAGTTTTGTAGATATATTAAACAGTAGGTACAACAGAAGTAAGTGGGTGTCGGTTGACCCAGGGTTCAATCTATTCGACTGTTCCCCCAGGGGCTTCTCTCCTACTAATCTTATAGTAGGCGGAAGAGTCCAACATAGACTCTTTAGAGGGGGGACATCGCAACAACATATATATAATTAATAAATAATTATTATAATATATAATAACATTAAATAGAGTAATTGAGTCTCCCTTTTCTTGTATGGCTTCCCGTAGCTTCATGGTAATGCGTGTTTAGCTTGAATGTGTTTTCACATAATGTTTGCGTGTTGCTAAACACGCTAACACACACAACAAATAATACTTCAATACTGTAGGAGGAATCAGAAAATTGAATTGAAGAATGTTAGCTCCTTTTCTTGCTTCCAGTTCATAATACAGAAAGAAAGAAAGAAAGAAAAGGAAAGAAAGAAAAGGAAAGGAAAGGAAAGAAAAGGAAAGAAAATGAAAGAAAGAAAAGGAAAGAAAGAAAGGCATGGGGGAAATGAAAGATAATTAGGATAGAATCAAAATAACTATAACGAGCGATTATTCTAAAAAGAAATGAAGATTTTTCCTATTATTTTATACTGCACTTTGGTAGCAAAGTATTTTATTTACGAGTGAAAAGTTTGTGATATAGCCTCCTTTTCTTGTCAACTCAGACAAGATTATTATCTGCTGTCTGACATTTGACAGAGAATTAGCATTCTACAATAACTAGCATTAAGGACATTGAAAATGAAAAAAACACCTTGACATATATATATATATATATATATATATATATATATATATATATATATATATATATATATGCATACATTTCCAATTATACACAAAAAAAGACACGTGTCCATTTTTTGTTCAATACCAGCAGTCGTTTTTTCTTTATAGAATAGGAGTTACCAATGAATACTACAAAAAAAAAGGCGCATGCGCAGTTGATCCCGCACGCGCCATTTACAGACATAGCGTTGGCCCGGTGTTATGAAAATGATGTAAAAGTCAATATATTGAGACTTTTTCACTTATTCTGCTCTTGTTTTTTTGTTTTTTTCAAAAGTAATTTCGCACTAAGAATGTACATTAGTCAATAATAATGCTTAGCTTTCTCTCTGAATTTCTGAGATGGCGATCTATCATTCTTTTAATTATTTATAGTTGAAATAATGCCCGCCTCTTTGTTGTTCTTATTATAGCAACATTTTAGCTTGGCGTTACTGGGGTTGCAGTAGCAAATACGGTTTATAGACTAGAATTGCTTGTCAAATCTGTTTCGAATTTATATTTACCTTTCCTAGAAAGAAGTGCCATTTTGTTTACTCCAGCGGGGTGAAGGGTGCTACATCTGTTTATATTTGTGAGATGAGGTATTGCAATTATAAACATTATTTATTAACATTGTTTGGACTGTTGTCCTCATCTCTTTTGCCATGTTCACGACGATTCGGCTGTTGCACACTACGGCTTTCTTCAAGTGGTTAGAAATTTGGCTACTGTGCTAAGAAAAAAGCGTTGGTTGGATCCAGTGACTTGACCCAGGGAGTTGTGAGTTCCATACCTAGCTATTGCAGTGGTGAACAAAAACTTGAATTGATTTAAAGGGAGATAACTGAGACATCAGAGGGTGTAAAGAAGAGACAGGTTCATACTTTTCCCAACGCGAATTTGTGAGAAAGTCAGTGCAAACTCTTCGTTCGAAATGCGACTTTGGACTCTCGGATCCGTCTTATTCGTCGGTTATCGATACTGTTTATTTATATTAGATGCATCAAAAAAGTACACAGCGTTTTATTTTTAATCATTTCACGCCAAGCAAGAAAATAATAGTCACTGGGCTGCAGAGGGGTCACTGAGAATTAAATTAAAAAAAAAAACAAAAAAAACTGGATTTCAGTGGACAGAAAACGACAAAAAATTTCTTGAAAATTGTAGTTGACAGGAAATTAGTAGCCTGAAGAGAGGTCCACCTGGGAAAATTGTGCATGAAGAAAGTATTAGCATAGAATTTACGGTTACAACTAGCAATTTAGAACCTGAAACCGAGATACCAGGTCAGGACAGATAACGTCGCAGGATTCTTAGATTTAGTCAAGAAGAGTTGGCAAATACACCAGTCCAATAATAATAGATGTAGGGACGAATAGTAGACGTATACATATGCAAAATAAATTCTGGTGAAAAAGATTGTCTTCCACGACATAGTGACTCGACTTAACTCGCAGCGGACCTAGCAATTGACTCAACATCATCACTCCGCTTAATGTTAGTGGAAAACGTTAAACCAAAAAGGCGCAATGATTTCCTGTGGGTTAGCATTAGCCATGTTGATGGAGGGTAAAAATATTCTTTAAGATTATTAATAAGAGAGCAGTTTAGCTTTAGAGGAGTTCAAATTAACATGCAAACTTATTGAAGGTCAATTTAGAGATCTCTTGCTAATATTATTTTATTGAACCTCTCCAAATTAAGACAAGAGTAAATAGCTTCCTGGGTAAGACGATAAACTACATCCGCGTCCTGGGTAAGGCGATAAACTGCGTCCAACCGCAGGGTATCTGATCGCGAGGTTCTGGGGTGCGTGGAGCCACCTATTAATTGCTGGTGTTCCCAGGTCCACCCTGATTCGGGGTGGTGGCACTTGTTGGGGTCCCACCTATGGGCAGGTGGTTGACCACTAAACTGGGTTCGGAATACTATGAAAGTGTAAAAATATTACAAGCAATACATTTTGAAAAAGAAATTACCAGCTATACATTTTTTTGAAAAAAAAAATATTAGCAGCAATAGAGTTTTGAATAAAGAATTTTAACAGCAATAGATTTTTGAAGAAATAATATTAGCAGGAATAGAGTTTTCAATAAAAAAATATTAGCGGCAATAGATTTTTGGAAAAAAAGAAAAAATATTAGCAGCAATTGATACTTGAAGAAAAAAAGTATTACCAGCAATAAAAATTTTGTCGGCATTAAATAACCCATTGAGGTTGATATGTCGTAAAATAAAACAAAACAAACCAAACCAAGAGTAAATAGCTGTTTCATAAGTATGGATACCGTTCAGGGGACTGATGACATCAGAAAGGTCGTTTATGAAAATAAGAATTTGAGAGGGTCCTAGAATAGATCCCTGCAGGACGCCCGTAATGATGCGAAATGATGTATAGAAATGGTCATTAAAGACAGGTTTCATTACGTTGTTTGATAAGATTGAATCAATTGTTTCTTTTCGTTTCTTTTATTATAAAAGAAACGAAAAGAAACACCGTAACCCTTCAACTTAAATAGAAGACATGCATATCAAACCCTACTAAGCTCCTTCGTGATATATAATGCAACAGGAGCCAACACAGAGGACTTTTCTTAAGGACAGTATATACCAGCGAGTCTACGTGCTTTGTAAGGATCAAGTTTCGAGATGATAGCGGAAACGACAGACAGTTTTATACGCGTATCAAACAGCAGAGAGTCAATGCTAAGTAGAAAGTTAGGCAAAGATTTGCGGGCAAAGGATTCTGTTTTATCGGCAGGTGTTTGATCTTCAAATTGTTTGAAGAGAAGAAGGATTGAAACCTACCTTTCTTTAGCAGACACTTGTAGAATCGTCAGCGAACAAGAACTAAGCATCATTGATGAGACGTTTGTACCTACTGCGAACGGACACGAAGATATGTCGGTTGGGATCAAAGCTTTCACTTTGGTATATCCGGAAAAATTATCTCTTTGAATTATGGCAGATGAAGAGCGAGTGTGTACCATTGAGAATTTTGTGGCTATATCTGAAAAAAAGACTCCCAAAAGCTTCGATGCCGGCTGTAAGCGATCTGGGATTGAAAATGAAATATTTGTCGCAGATTACTTCCACAACGCAGAGAATAAATCACTAAGTTCAGACTCGAATATCGAGGACAGAAAGAAATGCCGCAGGTTCTATCTCACAAATCACAATGCACGTTTGCTTTTATACCCCGAGCATTTTTTCCATTCGTAAACAACTGGGAGAGGACGCCCAATTTTTGCATATCAAAATACTTTTACAGCGACTCCTGCGACGGACATGTTTTTTTTTATTTAAATATTCCGTCTTCAGCATGTCATACGGAATACGTGCCGTCTTTTTTTTTTTTTGGTAAGTAATTTTCTTTTTCGCCACATTTTCCGTCGTAGGAAACACGCGACGCGCTGTCGGTTTGTTTGACGAGGTAAGTCGCCGTTTTCTTCTTCGCTATACCGGCTTTCACGCAAAATGAAGCCACGGACGCACAATTTCGCGTAGATTTAATTCCAAACAGCATCGTCAAAATATCATGAAATGCATCTTAATCCACATTCTCGAAATACGTTGGCATTCTTTTCGTGAACTGTCGAAGTCGAACAGAGGTACGGGTTTTTTTTTAATATTAATAAATTTATATTTTTTTTAAATCTTAATATTTGGATCAAATAGAATCGACTTTCACTTTTGGAAAGGTATGAATCCACCTCTTCTTTCCTTGCTATTGGTTAATTAGCAGACTAGACGATATCAGCAGCAGTGACGATGATGGAAGAAAATATTCTCTCAGACGATTAAAAGAGAAATTTTTTTTTTTTTGGAGCCGTTAGTATTAACGAATCATTTCTTTCACGCAGTTTATTACAGGTTGTAGATATATTTTTTTAAATTACCTGCCAATTAAATTACCTTATCGAACTCATCATATTTAAGTGAAATATAGAATAAGTTGTCATACCACACGAGCAAACCCAAGTAAACTCTGTAGGTTCCTGTTGGCAAATGTCTGCTTTATAATCGAACACCAAAGAGTGAACATTTTCAGATAAATTCTGGTAAGGAATATGGCTCAGCTTCAATCTCTTACATATCCGGAAAAAGAGATTTTGATATACAAAACAGCAGATTATTTACATTATTCGGACTATTGTCCTCATCTTTGTCGCCATATTTATTACAACGTTTCGGCCGTTGTACGCGCCGGCTTTCTTCAGGTGGTTGGAATGTCCAACTGAACCATTTAACCACCTGAAGAAGGCCGGAGCGCACAACGGCCGAAACGTTGTAATAAATATGGCGACAAAGATGAGGACAATAGTCCGAATAATGTAAATAATGTACATAATAGCTCATCTCAGAAATATAGTCAAAATAGGAGATTTATAAGAGAACATGAAAAATATCCTTCACGAGTTCACAACGAATATAAAAAAATATCAGAATAATGAAAGTATATATATATATATATATATATATATATATATATATATATATTAGGAGTCAGTATTTAAGATAAGAAAATGATTTTGATTCTTTTTTCACTGCTTGTATTCTTGTCTTCTTTTGCCACATATCGAGAGTAATTTGACTATTGAAGATAACAATGGCAGAATCATCTTTAACTAGGTGACGGATAAAACGTAATTTGAGTCAGTTTACATATTGACTGAGGTAATTTCTTGTTCTTCCACCTTTTTTCACAACGGTCTAAGTTTTCGAAATCATGATTATCGATCGACTGGGAATTTAGAAACTTGTATATTTCTCTTCACAAAAACCGTTTCTTCTCTGTTTCGATATTAGGCATCATTCATCCTGCATACAAACCATTAATAAATTATCTCATGTATATGAGTTTCTAAAATGTTATTCTTTTCCGAAAATATATATGTAATGCTGAACATGTGATAAATACATACTTTTAAGCAGAAATATGATAGATAGATAGATAGATAGATAGATAGATAGATAGATAGATAGATAGATAGATAGATAGATATGATAAAAGCTTGCAGTTTTCATATATGTGAAAAAGAAAGATATGAACAAATCGAGATAGAAAACTTCATTTTTTGTAATGCTTGTGGTAGTAGAGACAGAGAGACAGATAGATAGATAAAAGCAGAGTGATAGATAGATAGATAGATAGATAGATAGATAGATAGATAAGGACAGAGTGACAGATAGATAGATAGATAGATAGATAAGGACAGAGTGACAGATAGATAGATAGATAGATAGATAGATAGATAGATAGATAAGGGCAGAGTGACAGACAGATAGATAGATAGATAGATAGATAGATAGATAGATAGATAGATAGATAAGAGCAGAGTGACAGACAGATAGATAGATAGATAGATAGATAGATAGATAGATAGATAGATAGATAAGAGCAGAGTGACAGACAGATAGATAGATAGATAGATAGATAGATAGATAGATAGATAAGGGCAGAGTGACAGATAGATAGATAGATAGATAGACAGATAGATAGATAGATAGATAGATAGATAGATAGATAGATAGATAGATAGATAGATAGATAAGGGCAGAGTGACAGATAGATAGATAGATAGATAGATAGATAGACAGATAGATAGATAGATAGATAGATAGATAGATAGATAGATAGATAGATAGATAGATAGATAAGGACAGAGTGACAGATAGATAGATAGATAGATAGATAGATAGATAGATAGATAGATAAGAGCAGAGTGACAGATAGATAGATAGATAGATAGATAGATAGATAGATAGATAGATAGATAGATAGATAAGGGCAGAGCGACAGATAGATAGATAGATAGATAGATAGATAGATAGATAGATAGATAGATAGATAGATAGAAGAGAAGAGAAGAACCACGGCAAAAAAGGATATGCATATATAAGAAAACTATCACACCCATGGAAAAGAGAAACGGCATGAAACCTTTATTAGAACATCGACAACGAATTAGAATTCATAGGGAGATATCTCACATTTTTGATCAACTGAGCCTTACGGTCATGTCACGTGGATAAACCTGTTTTCATCCGATCACCGATAGATCTGAAAAAATATAAGCACAATAAGTAAGTTATGGATTTCATAATGCGTTCACCTTTCAGACCCAATTCAGCGAATAGGGAATTGATTTCATAGCTGGAAATGCAAAACTTCTTGAACAGTTAGAATCCTTTCCTCTTTTAAATGGTCTTATGGTCTTCCAATATTTCCCAAACCGTTTTGTATAAATACATATTACTCTTCTGTTGACTGGATCGTCAGTTTGTAAAAAGAAAAAACAATGGCCAATGGCTATGGTCATTGAACAGTAATTTTGAACACCTCTATCTTCATTTATCAATCATTGCGCAAGCGACCGAACAACTGAATTAATCAATCAATCAATATGCCGTTTCCGTTTTCAGTGCGGCTGAAATAAACGCATCTACGATTTCTGTTTTAATAAATGAGTTCTTCACGATTGGCCCGAATAGAACGGTTCAACGATTTTTGGTATCTTTTCGCGTGATTTACTTTCGTCTTCTCCTCGGTCAAGCAGGGACCAAACAGCAATCCTGAAGAAGCGACAAATTCGATTATTGAAAAGCTTCCTTGTTTCTGATGATCTAAATGAATTTTTGGAAAAGAGGCAGACTGTCGAGTCGGGGTGAACCGATTACTTCTATTAAAGAGTCTTGATTGCATCAGTTGCGACTGTGTCACAGCGGCGTGGTAAGAGGTTTGCTATGTGTTTTGATTGATGAGACTTCCCGTTAGAACAGGCATATCCAAACAAACCGACGCTAGATTGTAAAATCATTACATTTCTGCGTTTTTAAAATAACATGATTCACATTGGACAACAAAATTAAAAAGATGGAAATAGGGAGATTATTTTGCACTGACTTACCAAGTAAAGTACGAAATGTTCTCTTATATCTGGTTGGAATGTCGAACTGAACCCTTTATTTCGCTCACTAGGTTAGACTGTTCTAGTTCCACGTACCATGTTTAATGGATGTCAGCTATAAGTTATCTCCTGTTAATTCCCTCTCCAAGTTCTCCACCGCCTTAACCGGATATTGAACTCACACTCTTTGGAAAGTATTCAGCAGTTTTCTTTTTTTTTTAAATACACTATTTACATTATTCGGACTTTATGCCGGAGCGTACAACAGCCGAAACATTGTAATAAATATGGCGACAAAGATGAGGACAATAGTCCGAATAATGCAAATAATGTTCTCTTATATACTGTTTCTATTCGTGATGTGGCCGGTCATGGCCCTCAAAAACTTCCTGTCCTTTGTAGCTCTAAGTAATGACTGTCTCCATGCTATCTCTCTGAGTCTTGTTCTGCCATCATTTTAGAGAAGCACGTTTGATAGGTCACTCATTGGTCTCCTCCGAACGTCTTGCCTTCGATATGCCGTGTGTGTACCAAATTATCCCAAATTCCAAATGATGTATCCCAGATATTTGAACGGTAGCATCCTTACATTGTTTACATTGTTCGGACTCTTGTCCTCATCTTTATTGCCATATTCATGACGTTTCGGCAGTTGTAGGCTTCGGCCTTCTTCAGGTGATTGAAATTTCGATCCGAACCCTTTATTTTGTCCACCGGGGTAGATTGTTCTAGTTCCCAGTGCTATGCTTCTTACGTATGTCTCAGTTATCTCCCTTCAAACTTTTGTTCACCATCGACGTAGCCAGGTATTGAACTCACAACTCCTTGGGTCAATTCACTGGATCCAGCCGCACCATTTTAGCACACTCGCTAAAATTCCAATTACCTGAAGACGGCCAGATCGTACAAAGTCCGAAACGTCGTGAACATGGCAATAAAGATGAGGACAACAATCCGAACAATGTAAATAATGTAAATAATTACAATACCTCATCCCAGATATGTAGACAGATGTAGCCTCCTTCACCCAACTGGTGTAAATAAAATGGTAAATGGTTATTTCTTTCTGAGGAAGGCTAACTATAAACTCGAAACAGGTTTCACGAGCAACTCTAGCTTAAAAAACTTATCTGTTACTGCAACCCCAGTAGCCGCAAGCAAAAATGTTGCTATAATAACAACAACAAAGATGCGGATATTAGTTCAACTATAAATAATTTAAATAATGATAGATCACCATCTCAGAAATTCAGTTTCATTTTTGTTTCCATTTTCCAATAAAAATTCCTCTCCGTTAAGTGTATTCGCAGCATCCTTCTATGGAACTACAACTCCAGTCTCTTCACTGTCTGTGGAGAAGATATCTAGCGTCCACAGCCATCTAGAAGGACGGATATTACATAGCAGTTGAGCTCAATGACTAAATTTTCCTTTTTCTCACTCTTTTCTTAGACTTCGGGCTAAATATTCCTCACATAGTTCAATTTCTTTACTTGATACTGACGTCTCCAATTCGTAGCTTGCATCTTGGGCTATAATTCTTGTTACCGATTATTCATTCTGTTTCTCATCCTTTCACCAAAGTTAATCAACGTCGAGCGAGGATAGTACCTAGATAGGTGACCGCTTGGGAATACCAGGTTGTGTAAGCTTGGATGTGCGGGTGGTGAAATAGATGACGGAATTCCGACTGGAATTGGAATTCAGCTCACAGAGTTCAAATTCCGGGTTATTTATATTAATTTACGTACAAATACCCTTGGGAAATATAAGATTTCACCTATTCTCCCCCCAGCTATAGGTTAAATAATAGTAAATCATTATTATCTACAGAAATTTCCGATCCTAGGTAAGATGATAAACTACATCCGCATCCTGGTTAAGATGATAAACTATATCCGACAGCAAGGTCTTTGATCTGTAGGTTTTAAGGAAGGTAGAACCACCTCTTAATACAACGGCCGAAACGTTGTAATAAATATGGCGACAAAGATGAGGACAATAGTTCGAATAATGTAAATAATGCACTTTTTTACGCTGTAAATCATTGTCACAATTTAAGCCGAAATTATACCGCTAGCTGTATTCACCCCAAACAAACAAACAGGTAAACAGTGAAAGGAGCGTTATAATAGATTTATTTAGTAAATTTTCCCCAGTCTATCGCTAGTCCATAGTTTTAAATCACCTCACAATCAAATCTACATCACTTGATAATGGTCTGTGAAACCAGCAACTTGCAGTATCTGGCGCCTTAAATTATTTGCGAGACAGATTTCTTGGCACAAGGCCATGGGGAGAGATTCTAAGAGAAAGAGAAAATAAAATGCTACGCTAGCGAATTACTAGTCACGAAATGTGATTGTTAACCAATACACAACGGCAAGCGCTTCGAATTGTTTGCAAAGCTGTCCATAGTTTATCACATGACCAGAGGAATAAGGTCGGCACTGTTGATCGAAATCACCACACAAGCAAAACAGTCAAAGTATTTTCAAGGTTCATTTGAATTTATCCGAGTTGCCCTACTTTTTCCGGTCATTGTGAATACGGAGGTCACATAGTCCACAAGGTCATTCATTGCCATCACTCGACCGATTAAATAACTCCGTGAGTCAGAGAATGTCTCTTCGGGTATAAGTAATAAGATACTTACTGACTGATACCAAGCTACATCAAGAAACAGCAAAACATTTTCGAATTATTCAAATGTATAAATACCGAGATAAAAGATTTTATACGTGATGATCACGTATACGAGTGTTCAGAACGTTCTCTTTAAACCTATGACTACCGGGTTCAAATCTCACTGTGATCGATTTTTCAGCAATATTCTTGAGGTTATCGTTGCAGCGTGCATCACTTTTGGAAAGTGGCTGAAAATGAAGCGAGTTGACCCAAGCCTTGTGAATGAAATTGGATAGATAGATCTCTTCATCGAAGGTTGTGCTAGAACGACATGAGTCATTTTGCTCGAATGTTTGAGCGTATACGCGTTTTCCAAACTGCTGATCATTCCAGATTATTGACTCTCTCCCACTTACGGTAACCGTTCTGGGTATGACGATAAACTACATCCGCGTCCTGGGTATGATGATAAATTACATCCGCATCTTGGGTAAGTCGATAAACTACATCCGACAGCAAGGCCTTTGATCAGGAGGTTTTGAGGAGTGTGGAAACACCTCTTAATTGCTGGTGTTCCCAGGTCCACCCTGACCCGGGGTGGTAGCCCCAGTTAGGGTCCTAACTATGGGCAAATAGTTACCCCCCCCCCACCGCGCCCAAACTTGGGTAAAAACACTATGAAATTGTAAATATACGTTCTAATACCAGCAATATTTTTTGGGGGGGGGGGAATTATTACCAGCGATACATTTTTGAGGAAGACAGATATTACCAGCGATACATTTTTGAGGAAAAGATATTACCAGCAATGCGTTTTGAGGAAAAAGATATTGCCAGCAATACATTTTTGAAGGAAAAAAAGTTACCGGCTATCCATTTTTGAGGAAAAGGGTATTGTCAGCAATGTATTTTTGAAGAAAAAATATTACTAGCAATATACTTTTGTAGTTATTACCACCAATACATTATTACCAGCAATACATTTTTGAAGGAAAAATTTTGCTAGCAATGCATCTTTGAAGAAAAAGTATGACCAGCAATACATTTTTTTGAAAAAACTATTACCAGCAATAAAAATCTTGTCGGCATTAAATAATCCATTAAGGTTGATATACCGTGAAAGAAAACAAACCAAACAAAACTTCCGGTAACTAAGGTCCGTTGAGTATAATTGCAGTCTAAACCACAGAGTGTCTCTGGAGATAAACAAAAGCGCCTGAAGATAATGGTTAGGAATCCCTAGCAGACAGGTGTGATCGGAAAACGAGAGACAGGCTATTATTTTCACACATATTAAAAGTAAAAGTGAAAACATTTATATATGTACGTGGCTACAAAAAATCACTTGTAAATGATTTCACGTGCATGGATCCTTGCATTTTCAGTAGAGACAACATATAATAAAATGAAGTGCGCATGCCTAAACGCATAATCAATCTATTGTCATATGAATGCCCCAAACCGGAAGTCCTAATCACTTCTCCCGTGTCCATTTCTTGAATGAAGAATCTCATTATTAACGAGCAGGTTTCTATTGAATGAACAATGTCTGTCTTCAGGCATCTCCTAGCGGTTAAATCAGATACGTTTCTTCAAATACAGTGAACACTCAAGTATCATCTTGGATTACAGGTGCCTTATTAAGTTATGGTCATTAGATACATGTGCCCGTGCAGCTAGCATGTCAACTCAAATACGTGTAACCAGAAAATAAACTTTTATCAAAAGAAATAATTTTGGATTAAATTCATTAATTAAAAAATACACATTCATTTTTTTTTTTTCAAAATTACTTTGGTTAAGTTTCAAGCATTAAAATAAAAGTAACATGGTAACAACGAAACAAATATTTTTTTCTTAAAAAGGTGAATTGATCCCTGATTGCCTGTGAAATTTTACCGGGGCTGAGTGGTCTAACGCACACCTGGTTTGAAAGTGAATTGTTCAATTTAAAGGCATCACCGTTACACTTCTTGCCGAAGTGCATATTTTTTTCTTAGAGAATTTCGTATGTTCAGTCTGTTAACGTTAATTAACAGGGTGTCCAGTTAAACATGTTCATTCATATAACATTTATAGCAGTAAGAAATAAATTCGGATTATTTTTCAAAATGTATGAATCCGTTCCATATTGCAAGTTGTAGTGTGTTGGAATACAATTTCGTAGAGTTTTACAGTTTCGTAGCTTTTGAACGCGCGATTTCGTTTCATACATGCCTGAGATTTACGACAGACTGGGTGTAACAGCAAAATTATCCATTTGTTAGATTAAGCTTTGAACCGTTGTAACTTAGAAATGATTAAAGATATCTTACTGGAATACTCCGAGGATTTTATAACACTATTGGACTCTACTTTGATCAATAAGAATGTGTAATTACTCTCCAAGCTTAACAAAAGAATCGTGTTGAAATCGATCATCAACGAAAATGGCATGTTCCTTATTAATTAATCATAGCTAAGGATCGGAACCTCATGAGGGATTGAAATAATGTTCAAACACACACATACACACACACACACACACACACACACACACACACACATATATATATATATATATATATATATATATATATATATATATATATATATTATAATATTTTTTAAAAAATATTATAATATAAAGCTCTATTTCTGTATGGGGCACAGTCTTTTTAAAAATAAAAGCAAAAATACTAAGGAACTCCTGATTATTTACCTAACGTGTTCTTTCCTATTTTTCTGCATACCTGCGCACACACACACACACACACACACACACACACATATATATATATATATATATATATATATATATATATATATATATATATATATCTTATTCCAGGACCATTTCCCAACTTATTCAAGATAATCCCGCCCTCTCTAACCTTCTAACTTTCTCTTCGTATAACAAGTTGCCTCATAGTTTCACGTAGGAATTCATCTTCATGTTGTTTTTTCACTGTTCTTTGAACTGTCATAGCTTAAACTCCTCTCTCGCGTGAAATGTCTTATGCATTGAGTTGGATCTTTTCTAATTGATCTCTTTAGCTCTAAGTTAAAATGATGATCCCACTTCCTGTTGTGACCTCCTGATCCAGTTTTCCTCTCTACTGTTCCCTTTTTTTAAAAATGTATTTTTCCGTTATTTTGATGGTTCTTGAATGGGCTTTGAAGATGGAAGCCACAGTATGAATGTTGGTCCCATTACTGAAGTCCTGAATGATTTTCCCTCTCACCCTTGCTCAGTTGGGAAGACATTGGGGCTGACACAAAACGCTTTTAACTTGTTCTCTTTCTAGGGAGATGTTGTTCTACAGAATGACGTTGTGAGTATCATGACCGCAACTCCTGAGCAAATTTCATGGAAACTAGAAACATACTTGTACTTAGAACCTTAGAAACGGACAGCTGAAATTTCAATGAATCATATTGAGGTAAGAGGGCTTGGCAAATTTTACATCAACAGGACATTTCGCAGGACAGATTTACAGTGTGAAACAGTGAGTTGCTTTATCTGGCTATATCTCTGAGATGAGGTATTATGATTACAAGAAAAAGAACAAAAAGATAAATATATTAAGAGCTACAAAGGACAGGAGATTGTGGAGAGCCATGATCACCAACGTCCTGAATGGACACGACACATAGAAGAGGTAGAGGCACTTGGACACATGACTGATATATGCCTGTTATCCTCATCTTCATTGCCATATTCACAACGTTTCAGCCGTTGTGCGCTTCGGCCTTCTTCAGGTTAATGGAATTTCGAACCGAACCCTTTATTTCGTTCACAAGAGTAGAATGTTCTAGTTCCACGTGTCATGCCTCTTCCGGATGTCTCAGTTCATTCACTTTAACTCACCATTTTATTTTGTTCACCACTGCTGAAGGCTGGTATTGAACTCACAACTCTTTGGGGCTAGTCACTGGATCTAACCAACGTCTTTATCTACTAGGCTATTTGTCCGTAAGAGGCATGGTACGTGGACGTAGAACAATCTACCCCGGTGGACGAAATAAACGGAAGGTTCGAAATTATAATCACCTAAAGAAGGCCGGAGCGTGCAACCGCCGAAACGTTGTGAATATGGCAATGAAGATGAGGATAACAGTCCGAATAATGTAAATAATGCAAGCGAGTTGCTTACCTAACGGGGCTGTGTACATGGATAGCAGGATATGGACTGGGAGGGATGGCAAATCAACAAAGAGCTATAATGGATAAAAGGGTTAAGTCACATAGAAACTGGGGAAAGTGACGTGAGAATCAAACTTACTACTTACCTGTATTGGTCTGCCACAACAACTTGCTATTACGTAACAAGGCGCTTATTTGGAATAATTTATGGACTTTACAGGAAACTCTGAAAACTTAGTTCCTGCGTTTATCTCCCAAACGACAGAGTTCTTCTTGAAGAAATATGTTTAACCTATTACTCTTGCTGGCTATAGAAAGAGGGTTCTGGGAGTTATGTCTTTGTGCCAAAAGTGGTTTGTTCAACAAATATCTACAGGAAGTCAAACAACTGCATGGGCGTATAAACATTCTTCGACACAAGAAAATGTTGGAAAAACGTTTAACAGCGAATACATATCAATAGATATTATATTTATGAAAATGTGTTTCTTTCAAAGCATGACGTTTATCCAGAAGGCTCGTTACACGTTAGAAAATAAAACAGCTGCTGGATTCATCTTAAGTTTATTCAAAGACTTGTTTTCCGACAATCTTGCTTTTTGATTTCAATTTTCGGCTTCCATTTTCAACATGATTAGATTTCAATGACTTGATATTCTGTAATCATAAAAGGCGAGATTTTTTCCCCGACCTTTTTTCCTTAAATCGAAATAAGTGCTAGTAAAGAGCATGAATAACATGAAAAAAACGTTTTATTTCTTCTGAAAGCGTTGGATTTGCAATCCTTTGGATTGGAGTGAATTTAGTAGCTAAATTACTTTGCGTATAAAACTGCAGCTTAAAAAGAAATAGACTTAAATTAGATCCAAGTTAATCTCTCTGAGAGACGAAATATGTTTTCAAAAGGATGATGTAATGTTGTAGGAACGATTTTCTTCCCCAGTTCTGACCAAATGATCGGATTGATTTTGAATTAATTTTGGAAAGGAACTTGTTCGAGGCATGTCATTTGCAGCCTTCCCTCAAGTATCTATCTACACAAATCTTTAATTTTGTTTCTCTCTCTTTCTTTCTCTCTCTCTTCGTCCTTCCATCTGTTTTCTGATATGTCGTTTCTTTCTTTCTTTTTCTCTATGTCTCTTTCTGTCTCTTTCCCTTTACACATATAGATAGATAGACAGATAAATAATGAACAGAGCGAGATAGAGAGATAGATGATGAACAGAGATAGATAGATAGATAGATAGATAGATAGATAGATAGATAGATAGATAGATAGATAGGTTCAAATATTTTCTAAAAATGACCAATACCATGATGTAAAAAGGCTGCAAACATGATAAAAATAAGGCTTTATCGTCTAAATTTTTATATTATTAAAAGAAAAGCCCGAACTATTTTTCATTATTTTATTAACTTTTATAATTCTATGTTCGAAATTTTTTTTAAATATTGTTTTTCTTAATCAGCGACTGGGCTAAAGATTAGTATGGGAAATGTAGTCTTTTTTTGCGACAAAAATACATTGTTTTAGAAACTCTTGCAAAAATCAAATAATTGTCAGATTTCAATGAAATATTCAAGACTCATTCACAAATGAATGAAATTGATTCTTTTAATTTTTGTCTTTAGAAAATCTTGGTAAATTTTGTTTACATCTGTTACCCCTACTTACTTAATGTCTATATGAGTGAAAAGCAAGACTCTTTGCAGAATTTCAATTTGTTTTTGTCAAACATAAATACCCTTTACCAAATCTGCTCTGAATCATAAAATGAAAAATGCAAAAAAAGCTAAGATATTATTTAAACAGAAATGTTTTCAATTACTTTCATAAATAAGATATATTATGGACTCTATTGTCTTAAGAAAAAAATAAATACATAATCATCTTTACCTAATGAATTGTTCTTATTTTTCAATTTTAATTAGAAAAATCGATTAAGTTTTAAGTCTTAAAATTCTGTATTAATTTAAGCTTTTTTGATTATATTATTAAATGAAAGCTATATATAATGTTCATAAACACCGATATTTTTAAAGAATTTTAAATGTTTTGTGTGTGCATTGCTATTGGTTACTTTGGAAAGAAATAGTCAAATCTGGTGATCAATGAGATGATAGGAAAACCATTGTTAACTAGTGTCCTTTTTGCATTATTGAGTTCTTTAAGGAAAAGTGGACGAGAGGAAGAATTCTCGTGTGCTCTCTTTGGAATTCTTTTTAAATAATGCAAAACCAGAGACTAGTTAACAATGGTTTTCCTAACTACCTCATTGACCACCAGATTAGGCAATTTCTTTCAAAGTAACTAATAACGATACTGAACATACAGATAAAAACAATAATATTAACATCTTCTACAAAACCAAATAAATGTTAACTATAAGCAAGATAAATCTTCAGTTAGAAATATCATTAAGAAATACACTACCTCAGTCGACCCGAACAAGATAATTAAATTATCTATTACAAAACTTTTAAACAGTTAACCTTATCATAAAAGATAACACACCCACAAAATCAAAGCTACAAAGAACCAACACTATTTACGAGTTCAAATGCCCCTTAAGGAACTGTGCTCCTGATCAAACCAAACTCATAAATAATTATATCGGTCACACTGCTACATGCCTATCCAGACGACTTACGTTGCACCTAGCCAACCATAGCTCCATTAGGATACATTTAAACATACATAAAATCCTACCAGACTCCATCTGAAGTACACTAGTAGAAAATACAATCATAATAACCTCATCCACATGTAAAAAAGATAAAACATAACGGAAGTCCTAACCCAACACTCAATAACATTAACTATGAACACGGCCAAAATGTGCTGACCGTGTTCGGAAAATAATACATTCCAATAACTTCATACACATGCATAAAAAAAATATACTTCGTTAAAAATTTTAAAAAAATTAAAAACGCCTTTGATACTGGCTAAAAGAATAGCCGAAAGAGCTCGGATATGCAGACCTTTCGAACAGTTCTTAAAAACTTTGTGTCCAGCAAAGAAAACATTTGTACGAACACAAGAAAAATTAAATAAAATGCAGTACCTTATCAGTCGTCTTTAACGAAACAAGTGTGATTGCTGCCTAATGATTTGGTCGTGGTACTAATAGCTTTACCCCGTAAAGTATATTTGCTCAAAAGAAGAGCAAATTCAATTTAGGGAGTGTTTGTGCCTCTGTTTCAGACAAATATATAATGCGTGGATAGGTGACTGAGATAGATTCGTTACGATAAGACCCAGGTAAGCAATAATGACCTGTGAAAAGATCTTGCTCGCTATTGTAAAACCTCAGCTAATGTGGCATTGGATGCTAGGCAATGCCTTCACAAATAAAGAGACTTGAATCAGCAAAGATCTGGCCCAACCGACAAACATCTGAGTAATGAAGAAACATGGGAACTACAAAATTGGTACATACAATCAGAAAGAAAAAGATGAAAACTAAAGTAATATATGAATATGGGAAAATGCCTTCCAGAAATTAAGTAAAGTATGAAGAGAAATAAAAACCACATTAGAAATACAGTTAGAAATGATCAACTGCTCAGTGAACGCTGGGTAATCCCCTTACATATAGGGAAAGGTCTTGATCTGGACAAAGTCATTTTTATTCTCAAAAATATTTTACTACAATACTTACTCGCAAAAAAAGAATTATTCTTACAATCCAAAATATGATTCAACTTTAAATCACCCACGAAATGTTCATAAGCTGTCAAAAAAACAAAAATAAAGCAATATTTAATTCCTAATTTCCTCAATAAGGAATATCACAAATTGTTGTGTAGTAAATAGAACACACTTGGTAACACAAATGAACTAGACAAGACGCCTTAAATAAAGAACTCAAAGTGACTCAAGGAAAAAGAAAGTCGAGAAGAATTTTTAATGATGTCATAGCGAGTAGCCTAAGCGAGACATAATATTATAATCGCTAGGAGCAAGATATTACACAAACCGTGATTAAATTGCTATAAGTTTCCTATGAATATTCCTAAAGATTTTATACTTGCGTTAACACGATACACCGTTTTCCCGGATAGTCAACTCTTTCCTGTGAAGTTTATTTCATTGATAGAGACATTAAATTTCTTGTCGAAAGCAATCATACTTCTAAAGGAAAAGAAATTCGAGTCGGCCACTTGAAACAATTCGCAAGTGCATTAGCTTTTAACAGGAGACAGCAACAAGCAGTTTCTTTCTTACTACAATGTGATAAACACAAGGCACATTATTGTGACGTGTTAGATTTAACGATTGTCTGTCTGTCTGTCTGTCTGACTAACTATTATCTATCTTCTCCTATCTTCAATCTGCGTCAGATAACTGGAAACAAATATAATAAGGAAACAGTAAGATATTTGACAGTAAAATAAATTCAGTACATTTATCTTTTAATCTGTACACACAAGTATTGAATAAAAGTACGCTACTTTCGAGGACAGACTGGATGTCGACAATGATGTCCTTCAACGAGTGCTTCATATTGTGAAGCTGTTGACTGGTCACCCACACGATGATGCCGCAGACGTAGTAATCCAGGGGATTCGAACCAGTACGGTCACGTGGCCGAGTGGTTAGAACATTCGCATTCTGACCATGAGAACCGGGTTCCAATCTCACCATGGTTGATTTCTCAGTAAGGAGACTTCCTGATGTTACCGAACTGGAAGGGTTGATCCCAGAGTGCGGCACCATTGGAAAGTGCCTGAAAACCATACCACGGTTTGACCCAAGTCTTGTGAGTGAAATTAGGTTGCCGTTGATAGCTGTGCTAGAACGAAGTCACGAGTCATCGTGGCCGAGGGCGTGAGCGTGCTGGCCTTGTTCAAATTACTGATCACACTAGATAACACGCTATTTCCCAGAAACTGTAACTAAGATCTCCTCAGCATAGTTGCTGTATAAAGTTCTGTGGATGTTGAACAAATGCACCTGAGCTAGCTACTTCAATGGGGATTGGCTAGTAGACAGGTATCCTCGAATACGAGTGGCCAGCTATAGTACTGCTACTACTACAAGGTCAAATGTTAGAGATAATATGATTGTGAGAATTTCCAGGTAAACACTCTTAGATTACCTGGGACTTGTGGGAAGGAGAGGAATTCTGCTGGCACACGTAATGCCATCCTCGCCGGTTTGACCGGCGTGTCCAGTATCATGATGTAGGCGTTGACATTGAACTCAAGGCTCTGTGAGACGTCATTGGTATCTTTGTTCATAGACGAGGAAATTTTCGTATGCCTCACCAACTCTACGGACCAGGCAAAGACACCTAAAGTTATCTGCTCTTCATCTTCACTTTCAAGAATTCTATGGTCTTTCAAAAGACCATAACGAAGATTCTAAATTGTTCTCTATTCTTCTGAAAGAGAAATAAAAACGTTAAATTTGACGTATGCTACGTAACATTATCTTAGGTCGACTTTCATTTCAGGCCTTCTAAATATGTGTTCTGAAATACCTGCCGCACCTTTATAGCACTTTAATAAACCTAGAGTAATGCATAGTGGCTCCGAGTGAGGAATCGGGGTGTCGATTTCTAATTCCTGTCGGCTTCATTGCATTCATTCACTTACGTGCTAATACACCTGGAGAAAGAAATACATCAATCTCTTCCCCCCAGCTATGGGTAAAATAGCAGGAAAGACTGGATATTGTTTGGCAAACCAGTCTAAGAGAATTCAAACCACCTGCTGCCTTGTAGGTCCTGCCTCTTTAGGCAAAGGCTAGAAGAAGATAACTTCAAAGAAAAATCCACCTCGCATGTCGTCTTAAGAAAAGGAACTACCCTCCCCAATAGTTGTATTCTCTACGGTACTTTAATTGACGACGAGTAAACCTTCCATCGGATTGTACATACGTTTAGGGCAGCGAACGAACGTGGAACACTGTATCCGGTTGTAATTTCACTAGCAGCATGGCCCGGCGTTGGCCGTGCTTGATTCAAAAATCGTACGACTCATACAGCAATCGCTATCACTTGACTTAAAATATTTTTGCCCTTCCTTGCCATTAAAGGAGTGCCCTTTGCCATGCTAATATTGCTACATGCCTTACTTATTGCGAATTTTTCTAAGCTCTATACTAAACATTAAATCTGTTACCAAAAAAGAACTAAACAAAATGAACACAAAACGATCAGCTTTAAAAAAAGGACTCGTAACTGGAAAAACCGAATGAAAAAAGAATGTTAACAACAAATACTTTTTCACACCCAACCCAGTTCTGCGGAATTAGAATCAACGTTGAGTTTAAGCAAGCGAATGAGCCAATTGGAGTAAAGTGCCATGCAGATTTAAATTTTTTACACTTGTGACGAATGCAGTTATCGATTTTTTTGCATGCTAGCATGCTAGTTAACATTCGTATCAGTCAGCTGTTGGCTCTCATGCTGGCCTATAGAATATTCCTGCCTATTCGTGGCAGCCAACTATAGGCTCTCACTCTAGCCATTAGAAAATGGCCTCAAACTACATGAAAACTGCCGTAGAAGCATGAAAAAATGGATTATTTCCACTATCGATGGCAGTTGGAAAATGCAAAGTCGGTCTTGGCCTTCTCACTAACTTGGAGCATGTGCATGTAAATTTTGGTGCAAAAATTTTGGTCCAAAATTGTCGCCATGAATCGTTACACGCACACACATACATCCTGCCTTTTATAGATAGAGATATTGTTTAAAAGATTAGCTTGCTTAGTATTTCCCCATGACAATGTGACTTCTCAGTTTATATCAGGTGAGTTTTACTGCTTTTTGCGGTTCTAACATTCGTATAAAGATGTATCCACTGATATGCCCGTTTGGCATCTCGTCGTGGTGTAATGGTTAGCAAGCCTGTTTCGCTAGAACACTTAAGACTGAGTAGTGTGTTCGGTCCTCACTGAGTATTACATACTTTCGGCCTTGTGCCACATCTAAGCTACACTTCGAAAATCATTTATATGTCCGTTTATATATGCTAATTTATTTCTTTACCATTTCTAAGCTTAGGGTACATCAGCGTGACGTAATGGTTAGAAAGCTTGTTTTACTAGAACAATTACGGCTGAGTAGTGATCTCGATCCTCACTGGGTGCCCCATACTTTCGGCCTTGTGCCACATATAAGCTACGCTTACGAAGTCATTTATCACTTCGACGTAGTGTAATGTTAGCAAGCTTGTCTGTCTAGGACTATAACAACTGAATAGTGAGTTCGTTTCTCACTGGGTGTACCATACTTTCGGCCTTGTGCCACAAGCTACGCTTAGAAAATCATTTTGCCGCAATTGTTTCTATTGAAGCAATAAATAACTTTGTCTTTATTAAGCTCTCTATAGTCTTCAAGTTCCATTCATTTATTCAACCGTATATTACATCGGAGGGGAGCAGGGTCTCTATCCTTCGACCTACGTGTTTTTCTTATTTTATCCTATGTATTTATGCCGATGACACATCTATTTATTGCTGTCTTAATAGTAAGAACGAAAGATCTGGAATCTGCCCTCGAAAATGATCTCAAAGCAGTTGTTAAACGAGGCAAGTAGTGGCTTGAAAATGTTAACACCACCTGCATAAAATTGTTTAATCATCAGAGAGAACCATTTTTGCCTTCCATCGGCATGGCTACTGGTAATTTCCAGAAGAGCAATTAATTGCACCTTGGCCCTACATGTTCCGCTGATATGAAAATGGGTCAAGTATATTGGATCAACAGCTAGATTTTATACTAGGAAATTTGCTTTATTGGGTCGCCAGATACTTCCTTCTCGCGAGAATCCATCTTGCGATAATTCTTCCAAGCATTCAATATTGTTGCCACATGCAGTATGCTCTATATGTAAAGATTCTCAACATAATTCAAAGAGTCTGTAAGGTTATCGGTCCTCACCAGGCATCTCAACTTCACTCACTTTCCCACCACCGTAACGTTGTTTCCCTCTGACTTTTCTATAAATATTTTCCTGTTAATTATTCTATGCTCTCCGCCTGGTGCATTAATTTAATCCTGCCAAAGGTAACATCGACGATGCTCTTGAAAAGAACCTCCAATTTGCGGTTAACTGAGGAAATGGCTGGTAAATTTTAATGCCTCCAAAACGAAACCACCATTTAATCACAATAAAAAAAACCTTACTTCCCCGCCATTAGTATGGCTGATACTCGACTCCTGGAGAGCGTCACACTGTTCCTTCTTGGCCTCAGATTTTCCAGTAACTTGAAGTGAAAAAACTACATTGAAACAATAGTTGCATCTACCTGCAAGAAAATTTGGTCACTGTGACGTGCCAGAAGATTTTTCTCGTCAAAGTCTTTGTTGCCCATTTAAAAATCTACCATCCGGCCGTGTATTGAATACTGTTGCCATATCTGGTCTGGTGTTCCTGCTATTCATCTCGTATTTCTTGACAGAATCCAAAAAAGGTCAGTAATGTAATCGATTCTGACTTATATTTCTCACAGACATGATATGGCTTCCCTCTGACTTTTCTATAAATATTTTAATGGCAACATTTCTGACAAGCTTTTTTCCACTGGTGCCCGGAATACAGAACGTTAAATGTGCTACTAGATTGGCATCGAGGTCCCACTTTTTTTACTGTTGAGTTAAATGTAATCGCCACTTCAATTCCAACAGTTTCTTTTCTCACACTTCCGCCAATGAAACGCACTTTTGTTTACTTGCTTCCTTAAAAGCTACAATCTTCGATAATATAAATACAACGTCAATCGCCATCTTCTGTCTTGAATCCCGTTAATCTTTTGTCCTTTCATTAACCTCCCCTATACCCAGTCTCTTCTCTAACGTTCACTCTCTATAACCCTCTGCATACTAATTGCATTCCCTCTTTGCTAGGGATGAAATTATATATATATATATATATATATATATATATATATATATATATATATATATATATATATGCAGCAATTTTTCATTAATGCATGTTTCATTAAATAATATAGACAAGTTTTGTCTGTTTATTTTAAGTAAGTTCCTTTCATATTCTTAAATGCCTATAATTTATAACAGAAGCCATTGCTTTATAGCAACGGCTTCCCATACTTAATATTTCTCGTTTTCACTCTCGCGTGGTCATGTGTGACGTCACGAGTTGCGACGCGATTTTCGCTTCCGCGTCTCGTATACACGAATTTTGTCGTTGCTTTGAAATTTTTCATGCAGCAAGGGCGGACTATCATTGGTGTTTCGTCTGTGTATTGTTTGATATATTGAAATTGTTATCTTGATAATGGCTTATGTAAGCCGAAAGCTTAGAATGGATTTAAATATGGTGATTTCCTTTCGTATTTCAATGATAATGTGATTAAGCTTATCAGACAATATGAAAGGAAGTTACTTAAAATAAAGACAAAACTTGTCTATATTATTTAATGAAACATGCATTTATATATATATATATATATATATATATATATATATATGTAGAGAGAGACGTAGAAATGTTCTAAATAAAGAGATATAATCAACCATATATATGAGCGATTACGCACACATACAGGTGAGCAAGTAACTATTTATTTAATCAATGATGTACACAAAACAGAGTTCAATGTAGTTAAACAGTGCGATAAAGTATATATCAATGATTACACGTATACATGCGTTTTTTTTAGTGCGACTCAAAGTTTCATGGCGTTGCCAATCCTCAAGTACCAAACTCATTAATATGGTTATATTTTTAATTTCTGGATCTTATGGGAACAAGGCTGTGTGCGTTCAAAGTTCATTTTATTATAAATATATTATAGTATTGAGGTATAAATTAAAATATAGAGTGTTGCTAGGTAGATATAAAAAAATAAACAGTTATTAATAGTAAGTTTAATAAGGATATTGATCCGTCAATGTGTATTGTGTCAACAAGTAAGATTATTGCAATACGAACTAAAATAGTTGGTAGTTACCATAGTTAGTGAAACACTAGGATGGTGTGAAGGAGTTAACTGGATATTTTTTAAAAAAATTAAAAGATATTAGAGGCAAGTCAGTTGGGGTATTGCAGGGATGCTGAATTGTTTCAGCCAGCATCGAAATATTTGAAGAGAGACTTTTTCTGTGGCTGCATGCAATCATACGTTCATTACGCTTCTTCAGCAAATTATGATTAATGTTCGTTTTTCTAATAAGCATTATTTATCGTTGTTGAGTTTAAAAGGTTTTGTTATCGCGATGAGATCACAGTTTAAAACAGGTGTGTCTGTCTTAATTTCCCTGAAAAAAATAGAGATGGCCGTAGTATTTTAATATTGCTTATTGATAAGAGTCATTTATGATCCTAATACTGGATTTATACGTTACACCTATCGATCACAGCTCTATTAGAATTTATTTAAACACACACACAAACTTACCAGTCTCCATCCGAAACTTACTAGTAGAAAATACAAACATAATAACCTCATCAACATGTAAAAAATGATTAAAAATAATGGAAGCCATAATAATAAAAAAGAAAAAGCCAACACTCAATAATATTAACTACTTGATTATTATTCTTGATATAGAAGTGGGGCCCCGTTCATAGTATCGATACCTGGCTTTTTACAGAGTTATCTGACATAACTGTTATTTATGAATGTCAAGTATAAAGTACAATTATGCCACTGACATCTGTATCTTTCATTTCAATTTTCTGGACGATTAAAATATCTTTTAACATTTTTTTAATATTTTTAATTACTTTGTAGTTTTTTTCTGAAGCACTTACAAAAACATTGGGGATAAAAACTTTGGGGATAATAACTATTTATCTTAAATATAGAATAAGCTGCTATATACTTTTATTAATTCACGTAAAATTTGTTAATATTCTTTAGTTAAAAATGTAACCAAGTTGCGATGGGCAAATTATTGCCATTTTATATTTAAACGACAATTTATCCATCGCGCTTGTTCTTAATTTAAAATAAATTTTTTTTATAAAAAAAAAGAAAAATGGTGTCTCTTTTCATACGCAGAACAAGTCTAGGTAACTCCGTCAAATGCCAGAGAGCGATTGTCCACAGGACCCCGGTTATAAAATGATTTTAAAGAATTAATATTTTTCGATTCTGGCAAATGATGCATGTTGAGGAAGGTTTCTTCTTCTTTATGTGTCGTGCCACTTCAGGACGTAGGCGATCATGGCTTTCTCCAAAACCCCCGCCCCTTGTAGCTCTTAATAAACCTCATCTTTTTGCTATTTCTCCCAAGACCTGCTCCCCCATCCATTTACACAAGCTCATCAAGTATATCCTGTGATGTCTTCCGCTGTCCCTCTTGTCCTCCATCTGTCCTGTGAGTATCAGATTTTCCAAGCCCTCTTTCCTCATTATATGCCCTAGAAACCTCAATTGTCTTTTTCTGGTGTTAAGTATTATTTTCCTTTTTGTTTCAAGTTTTTCCAAAACTTCGTTCAGTACATGATATCCCCACCATCCTTCTGTAGAACCACATTTTTGTTACGTCAAGTCTCCTCTTCATCATTGAGGTGATCGTCCAGCACTCACAACCATAAAGTGGGGAAGCTACCACGTAGCAGCTTAGCACTCTTTTCCTTGTTTCTAACGACATTTTCCTATTTCTTAGTACTCTGCTTAGCTTTTGGAAAGCATCTTTAGCTATCCCAATACGCCTACGGATCTCAGTGTTGATCTTTCCGTCCCCTGTTAAAATATTTCCAAGATATTTAAATTTTCGCACATGTTTGATTTTGGTACCTACGGTTTTAAATTGGAACTTTGACTCATTCTTTTGCTACCCAACATACATTCTGTCTTCTTTCAGTTGAGGCTTAGTCCTTTCTTCTCGCTTTCCTTCACTACATTCTGTCGGAGATTTCACATCCTTGTTTAGGAAGTTATAATGAATATTAATCTGCTATAATTATTTCCGAACAAAAAATCACTTTTAGGACTGGAATGTGTTTAAGTATTTAATGCCTTGTTGCCCTACGCAGCAATTAGAAGGAATCCTTATCTTAAAACAATGCATTCTTCTATGTTATATTGCGAGTCAGTGAAGGTTACTATTCACAAAGGTCCAAGCGTTATTCAAATTCCCAAATCATTTAAATATGGCAAAGAATTATCTAAATAGAGGAGACGATTTTACGTAGTGCAAAATCATCTGAAAGACAAGTATGCGTAGCTTTTAAAAGAGACAACCGTTCGTTAACATGGCATTCGATCAATATATTCGATCAATATATTCGATCTATGAAATCTATACATTGTGCAATTGATGTGTGAATATTAAAACGCATCAGCACCTTGATTTATTTATTTTTTTAAATACTTTTTAACCTTTTCAGAAACGGATCTCTGATCACAAAAATAGAAATCAGGAAACTGAAGAAAGCGTTCTCTCATTACGACGCGCTTTCCTTATTCGTTTTGAAATGTTGTTTTTGAACGAAGTTAGTCTGTCTTTTGACATTCCTCTTTTCTTTTTGAAATTTATTTTTAATTTGTTTTTTTCCGTTATAACATGGTCTTTATATTTTAAGCAAGTCGCAAAAAGTTATATTGGGACAGAAACCTAAGAATTTGGAAATTTTATCTTGATGAACCGACATGGCTTGGCTAAAAACCGCTCCTCCAAGTGTAAAATAGTTAACGCTTATGCTAGCCTTTATCCTCAACCCGTCAATCCATAGATAGGGTCTCGTGACAGATACTCGGTTCGGTTAGTCCTCTAGTTTGTGGGAGCTATCTCAGTGAAATTTTTATCAGGGTTTCAGGCCTTTAATACCGTGATTACAACTTATCCGTGCCTATCTCTTTTCTACATACGAGAAAGACGGCATAGCGAGTTTCACATTACTAATCGTAAGGTAAATACTGTCTGTGAACTTGTGTCCATGAAAACCATGGCTAAAGCACACTTGGTTACTCTTCTACTCCAATAGCTTCATGTCTCGCACTTCTCACCTGTGGAACTCCCTCTTCATTTCTTGTTTTCCTGATAGCTATAATCTCCAATTATTCAAATGTAATGTCAATCGACGTCTTCAGATGCCTTGATCTATCCCCTAACCTTCTATTTATCCTTTCCTCTATCGCACCTTTTTGCTCTCTCTTCAATTCTCTGTAACCCCTTGCGTGCTAGTGGATTCCCGCTTTACTTTTGGTGGAATGCTTTAAAAAAATACGCTAATGCTCTTGGAAATATGTGAATTTAAATTCGTCCAGCAGTAAAAGCTACTATTGAAAGTTCGGTGCTACTAAATTTAATTACTTGCATCTAGTAGGGTACACAAAGGGTAAGCTTAGTTGAAAGTTAATACCAAATTTACTCGCTCTGGTCTTTCAAATTGAGATAATTTCCATAATTTATAAGAAGTGTTTTTGAAAGAATGTATCTAGAAGTGTGTATAAACTATTTAATAGAAGTATAAAATAAAAAAGCATACATAAAATACGTGATAAATTCTTTTCCGGGGCGGTTTAGCTCCGTCTAACCGTTTTATGCATGACGTTACATTTGAATGATTCGTATTCCTGCCCTCTCAATGACAGGATTTAGCCATCACATTCCTGTCTAACGTACTGAAAACATTCAGTTCTTGACAAAGACAAAGTGAGCCAAAAGAACAGAATAAAGCATAAATCTCTGACAGTTTATTCGAAACCTATGTGAAGCATCTTACCTTAGTCGAAAATTGGTAAAATACAATAAGAAATTAAAAAGGCAGATCTTGTCGGTTGAATTTAGTAAAACCTGTTTGTATTTTATATTGCTACCTAAATACACATACACACAGACACACACACACACACACACACACACACACACACACACACACACACACACACACACATATATATATATATATATATATATATATATATATATATATATATATATATATACATATATATATATATATATATATATATAATGGGCTCTCCTGTCGGTTTCGATGTATGAGGATCTGACAGCTTAGTTGATTCAGTTATGAAATTTTTTTGCGATAATCTTAAGTGGCACTTAAGACCCGCTACTGATTTACAAAGGAGGCCACATATGGAGCAAGAGTGAGGATTGTGAGATGAGATCACTGTTAGATTGGCTGACCTTTTAGATCTTGCTCTCGTTTCTTGAAGATGATTCAGACAAGCAGATTGAAAACTGCTGAGTCCACTGAAACACGCTAATCTCCATTCTACCCGCTCCAAGGCTAAGCGCTCAAGGTTGTTATGTGGTATATTGACAACTGACAAGTTGCTTTTCAGCTTATTTTGTATCTTAGCCATGGGTGTCCTACATTTCTTTAGCCGTGATCTAACTGGCTGTACATTAGGATCTTGAGTATCCTGTCATCAGACATTCTCAACACACACACACACACACACACACACACACACACACACACACACATACACACACACACACACACACACATATATATATACATATATATATATATATATATATATATATATATATATATATATGTAGCGGAGCGTGTTTTTGTAAAGCGTTGTGATATAGACACGTGTGGAACTCTTGCTTGGAATAAATAGCCCACTACAAAAATATGGCGGACTAGAGATGAGTCCGACCAAAAGAAATCGTAAGAGAAAAACAAGACACCGATATACATGTACAAACAAATATGTGTAAAAGGATTTACAAGAGGCACAATTAGTGTGTGTGTATGTGTGTGTATCAACGTAGAGAGTTCGTGTTTCAAAGTATGTTCGTACGTACGCGTGTGTGCTTGTGTAAGTGTGTGCATAATGTTCATGGCGTCTCCCCAAGGAAACGCTTAGCGCCTCTACACGAAGGGGAAAACGCAATCTTCTGCGAGAGCCTACATTTTCATAGTGTCTGCTATATATGAAAATAAAATCGTACATCCAAGTCAACACCAGAATTGCATGAAACAGACTGTCGGATCTGGGACTGGTTTCAATGTCCACTTTTATATATATATATATATATATATATATATATATATATATATATATATATATATATATATATATATCATTAAATCTAAAATTATTATATATGAAAAGGATGTATTACTAAATTATAAGCGAGATAAAATATAGTACTCGATGCAAAAGTAACCTGGTAGATTAAATTATATCCTTAAAAACTAAGACGCTAAAAGGATGCAACTGTGGTTTCAATCCCTTCAGCGTCTTAGTTGTTAGTATTTTATATATATATATATATATATATATATATATATATATATATATATATACACGCACATATATACACATATATATATACAAACATATATATTTATACATACATATACACACACACACACATATATATACATATACACACACACACACACATATATATATATATATATATATATATATATATATATATATATATATATATATATATATATATACTTTAATTGACCAGTAGCAGGAGACAATTTAACATTCAACCAGAGAGCTGTCAAAAAACAAAAACAGTCATAACGCTGGCACCTGGTTTGTAGACGAAAAGAAACTTTGCTTCACCTGAGCCGACCAGATGTCGATAGATGTAGAGGAAAACACATCACTTGTTCGTTCAGATAGAATAATTAACAAATCAAATGGTTCTAAAATTGCAAAGCTTTTGAGGTGTTGGTCACTTCAAAAACGAATAAAATGCGAATCGACAAGTGAAAAAGTCACTCCCAGTATATCGAGTCGCCACAAAATACCAATTTCGAACGGCGATGATTTTGACAAAATACTATCGACTGTGTTATTTGCAATTGCCATATACACCATTCACTGATTTCGTTCTCCTCATTCTGAACAAATCATCAAATATTACCACTTACATTGAATTGATAAAAAGCCATACTTTAAACAGGTAATCTATAAATATAATTCCTCTAGAATCATTTTGTGAATAACATTTGTATATACTTTGTTTGATTGTTGATATATAAAGGTATTTCGTGTCCACTAAAATATCAAATACAATATTTATAAACCAATCACGCTCAAGAAAACACTTACAGCTTAAAACACACCAATAGAATCATCGAATACAAATCAGAATGATTCTTGTATTACTCATCATTATTTTTAGGTAGATAGCGAGCAAATATCGTGCGGACGTAGTAGAAGTCATACCACGTGCCCTTTTAGGGCCCATTAGGAATAAATGAATAATTTAATTCTGGGGCTGATTTTGTCACGAAACAAGATACAGGCTACACACAGTTGTCACCAAACTCCACGCAACTCTCACTTATGATCTTCACGACAAAAAGCGACAGCGTTGACAAACTTCAGACTACGGCAACACCGCAAAGAGTAAGAAACAATTTTTATCTCTCGTATCCGCTTTACTATGAATCACGCACACACATGTTGACTTTTTCATACAAACACACATATAACTACATTTTATTGTTTCTCACATACGTACACAAAGACAGTTTATATTTTATTTCAGAACTTTATTAACCCAAACAAAAAGACATTACTTTCCAATCTATCAACTGCTTGTATTCTTGTCGTTATATTAAATTAATGTTTATTTGTTGAAACTAAGTTGTCTTTTCTGCTGAATGTTATTCTTTCAATGAAAATTGTGTGATTATTTTAGGCGGCCAAATTACGAGCGGCCCTGTAACGATATTTTGTTCATGTATCAAACCCCGACACTCCAAATTCTAACATTCAACGAAAAACCGAGTAGAAGGATTCCCACGGGTGTACAGTTATTATTTGTCATACACCCCTGGTCAAAATCTTAAGACCAGATAAAAAAGGGTTAAAAAATATAAAATACTGTTACTTTAATCAAAATATATTTGCGAAACATATACATTTAATTAGAAAATGTAGTTTATCAACAAACAAGTGAACATTTTAAGCTTTTAATTGATTAATTTAAACAAACATTTCGTTTTCCTATTTATTTCTGTATTGTTAGACACTAAAAAATCTTCTCTTCCCAAAAGTTAGTTAACGAAATAGATTCGTCGTTGTGCAAAGACTTATTAAGGGTTTAGACGAGGTGTTTTAGGGGATCATTGTTGCTTGGAGTCACGGTGGAATAATGGATATCGACCTTGCTAGCAGAGTCCAAAGAAGAGGATAAACCAATACAGTGTGGTACCAACGCGGCTGCAGGAGTTGCCGGAAAATTGCACAAAGTGACGTCCATTCACCTTCGGGGCTCCAATCCTGGTTTGAGGAATCCTAGAGCCGAGTTCGAATTCCAGTCGAATCCATTACATTCACTTACATTACTTACTTTCACCCTTGGGAAAGGTGTGAATCCTCTTCTTCTCCCTCCAGCTATGGGCAAATAGCAGGACAGACTGGGTTCTATAGCCTTTTATGGTAACTGGTCTAGGAGAAGGACAAACCCGGAGTGGAGCCCCGAAGGCGGATGGACGGCACTTTGTGCTACCTTCCGGCAACTCCTGCAACCGCGTTGGTACCAAACTGTATTTGTATCCTCTCCTTTGGACTCTGCTAGCAAGTCCGAAATGGGGAACATATATCCCACCCAGGCTCGTAGCACATTAGCTCTCCTCCATCGTCTCTCGAGACCGACGGATGCCGACGACGACGATTATTGCTTGATGTAGAAAAAGTGGCATAATCAAAATCACGAACAACAAAAACAGTTGAAGGTAAGATTCTAATTTATTCGTTTAGCGAGACAAAATGGATGCTACTTATTCTATGTGCCGTGCCCGTCAGGACGTACGCAATAGTTCTCCACAATTGCCTGTACTTTGTAACTCTTAATAAATTTTGCATTTTTATTATCTCTCCATCCATTTACTCAAGTTGTTTTCGTCTGTCTCTATCTTGCTTTCACTCTGTCCTGTGAGTATTTTTAATACGATAGATCAGGGTTCGGCAAACATTTTTGCTAACTATGTGGCGACTTTGGTTTATTTTGTTTCACGGCATATCCCCCTCAATGGGTTATTTAATGCCAACAACATTTTTAGGATAGATTCGTATGAATAGAATATGTATTCTTTGCTTTAGATTGGTTTGGTTTATTTTGTCTTACGGCATATCAACCTCAATGGGTTATTTAATGCCGACACCATTTTTAGGATAGATTCGTATGAATAGAATATGTATTCTTTGCTTTAGATTAGTTTCGTTTATTTTGTTTTACTGCATATCAACCTCAATGGGTTATTTAATGCCGACAAAACTTTTAGGATAGATTCGTATGAATAGAATATGTATTCTTTGGTTTAGATTAGTTTCGTTTATTTTGTTTTACGGCATATCAACCTCAATGGGTTATTTAATGCCGACAACATTTTTAGGATAGATTCGTATGAATAGAATATGTATTCTTTGGTTTAGATTAGTTTCGTCTATTTTGTTTTACGGCATATCAACCTCAATGGGTTATTTAATGCCGACAACTTTTTTATTTCTGGTAATATTTTGTTTTGTCAAAAATCTGTTTCTGGTAATATTTTTCTTTCAAAATTGTATTGCTGGTAATAATTTTTTTTCAAAAAAGTATTACTGGTAATAGTTAACTATTTACCCATAGCTGGGATCCTAACAGGTGCTACCACTCCGGGTCAGGGTGGACCTGGGAACATCAGCAATTAATAGGTGCTTCCACGCTCCTCAAAACCTCCTGATCAGAGGCCTTGCTGCTGGATGTATTTTATCGTCATACCCAGGACGCGGATGTAGTTTAACCTCTTACCCAGGACGGCCGACTTAGGGTTTTAAAATCATTCAGTGTGCCAACAGCATATGTACTTTTATACAAGTCAAGTTCAATATATCTTTTTTACAATATATTTTATATCGTAACATGGAGTATATATAGTTTAGTATATATGTAAATCGAAACAACTGTCTTCTTTGCGTTGTAGTAGTTATTGGTTCGGACTTCGTGATGTCATTTGCAGTGGCATGCTCTTGGAAATTGTTCGGCGTCCCACTTGTGGCACAGGTGCCGTAGGTTAACGACCCTTGGGGTAGACTGTCAAACTGTAACGCTTGCCGAGGTGCACTGACAAATAGGAAAAACGATTCCTCTTTCATGGAGTTTGGATTCGTTCGCCTTGTCAGTTGTAATAGGAATGTCATTATTCACAGATCTCAGCCCATACATTTTGGTCGAGTCTGATTAGGGATATAATATAGCTAACAATGTTACCACTAAGTGTGTTTTGTGCTGCCATGTCCAATTAAAGGACCATTCTTCAATATCCCTGCTCGTTTAGTGAGCATCATCCTATATCGCTACTTCTTCTTATTGTGTCCCTTAGAATTAAACTAGTATTGTTCATTATAATTCTTATCTTATAATATGAACGAAAACGAAAGCAAATTGTTAGACTTTTCAATAGTTTCATATTTCTTTTCGATTGCAGTCTTTTTTTTTTCTTTCGCCTTTAACTCCCTATGTCGAAGTTCTTCATTTAAAGCATAAATTGGGTTAAACTGCAATAAACCTGCATTTACTTTATACTCAAATTAATAAAACTGCATAAAACTGGACAAAAAAACATTATTTCTGCCAATCTTTTTGTTTCAAATTACTGCAATAAGACGTTCACCCTCTGAAAGGTACTTCCTCTAATTCGCTTTATTTCCGCGTAGCATGATGACTTTTTTATTCAGCCCATTAGTTTCGTATTTCATATCAGCGGATTAAAGTACCAGTTTCACCAATATCCTCCCTGTTTTGCATTGAGCAACACTCGGATAATGTTTCAAACATATTCACAGCCAACAGCTTTGTTTTGAAAGTGCTTTTAGCTGATGTGGCAATTACTTTTCCAGTGCCTGCTGCTCTGGTTGTTATTGTCGTGTTTTATTCTATTTTTCAGCAACTTTACTCTCAAGGATTTTAAAGAAATATATTGATTTACAAAAAACTAAAGCTGAAAAGCAAATTTTCACTGAGGCAACGTGACACTGGATAAAAATCTATTTTTCAAGTGTTGCAGCACATTAACATTGGGTGAGACAAATGTCACTGTCTTTTTTTACGCGAATCCTGCCCTATGCTTTAAAACTTTTAACGCAGACTTTCAGAGATAATTCCTCGTCTCTCCTGCTACCGATATGTGAAAATACCTGTAACAACCGTGACAAACTACTCCAAATCTTTGTTCACGAAATCAACTGATCATAATGATTATATACCCATTAACAGTTCAGGAATATCCAGCCTTGTATCAATTTAGAGTTTAGTTGTAACCGTAATTTCCATGCTAACAATTTCTTCTCTCACACTTCTCGCTTGTGGAACTTCCTTCCGGTCAATTGCTTTCTAGCCAACTTTATTCTTCAAAGATTTAAATGTAATGCCAATCGCTATCTACTGTCCTCCTGATTACTTTTCTTTTGTTCTCGCGCCTTCGTAATGTTTCAGATTTATAATACTTCCCCACCCAGTAATCCCATGTGGCTTAGCGGTTTTACTGCGTTGCTTGGGGTGAACTCGATTTAAAATAATTAAGCTGATGTTGATCGTTGTTATTTTTATCAAATTCAAACTGGTAAAATTATTTTAACCATACTGGTAATTCATTTTGGCAAGAACCTCTGTGGTACACATTGCACAACACAGAAAACAATAAAACACATCACAATAAACGCCCTGCTTCCGTTCCAATTTGTTAGTCGCTGATTGAGAAATTCTACCTAACCCTTGGTTGATGCATATTACGCCTGTAATGGGTTTGTGTCAACATGTTTCAGATACTTTTAATATCATATTTGCGCCATTTGTAACGTTTAGCGTTTATTTCTAAATCTTTTTTTACGGTACAGTAGTTTAGTGAACAGTAAACATAATAAAATCGTTCGCGGGTAAACTTTATTTTGTACCTTACCTCGGTTTGTATTCTGCAAATACATGCATTTTTTTAAATTTTTCAATGTATTTATCCGTTTTATTTATTTGGATTCATTTTAAAGAAAGGGAAAACAAACACGGTCAAAGTTATCGGACAACACAGTAGTTGGATTTTTTTTTAAATTTCTTTCATGAGATTTTATCGTTGGTTGTATGCTGGATGAAACATTTCAGCACCGCCGACTCAACACCGACCACTCATCTCCGTGACGACTCAACTCGCGGACAACTCCCCACTAACCTACTTAGAGCGAGGACAACTCAACTCTGGTGCCAAGTTCATAGCTTCAGACCGGTGTTGGCTGTCCTAGTGTGCAGATCACTGAGACCAACTATTTGGTTGACTGGTGTTTAATTTTCAAGATCGGGCACATAACCATGCTCGTTTCCTACGGCTTCTGAACCAGAAAATGTTTTTAGATTGTAAATTTCTTCATTTTTGTGATAATAATGATTTAGTGATACAAGTCTTACTAATTTACCCATAGGTTGGGGGAGAATATGTAGATTGGTAACATTCGCAAGGGTATTTGCGCATAAGTGAATATAATGAACCCAACAGCGATTGGAACTCTTTTCTCCTATTAATAATTCTGAGCCATTATCCATTACAGCACTAACATATCCAAGATTAGAGCACTTCGTATTCCCAAGCGGTCGCCCATTCAGGTACTAACCAGGCTTGACGTTGCTTAACTTCGGTGACTGTATGGGAACCGGTGTTTCAACCTGATATGGCCGTAAACCTGTGCCTGTAAAATACTTGAAAATGTCTTTAAAAGGAGAAAAGTAGATTGTTGAATTACTATTTAATTATTTCTTTTATTTTTTACGACGATGTTCTCCCTATCCAAGGCCTAAGTGCCACTTGAGGTAGAGGATTACAGGGTAAGATTGTAGCGACCAAGGAAGCATTCTCTTGTGAGTTGGTTCCACAGAGTAGCAGTTGGTGGAAAAAAAGCTGCTCGAGGGGAAGTTATATCTCACCACTGGAATACGGAGTGAATGAGGGTGGTTCACTACAGAGGGCGTGGTATGGCTGGTCTTAGCCCTGAAGGTTAGAACCGGCGAAACTAAAGAATGGAGTTCGTCTGAGCAGATTCCATGGAAATAGCGATAGAGCAGTGAGAGGCTTCCGATGTTTAGTCTGTAAGAAAGGGGTTGGAGGGTGGAAAATAATTCGTCGCCCACATGGACGCGGAGACGCTTTTAGATTCTATCGAGGCTGGAAATTGAAGATAGGGCATCTGAATCGCATATATGGCGGCATTATTCACTATCGGTCTTTTCTGAAGATATAGGATAACAGGGGTAATAAGGTACATATTGCAGCAGTAGAGGAAACCGAACATTTTTCCTTTAGTGAGGGATCGTATGTACGTGGTCCGGTTTAGGTATAAGGCGCAATAGGCGCCCAAGAGACGGGACCTCCCTCAGGGAGCATGCGTTTATCGCTATTGATGAACGTTCTGGGTCAAGAAGGCGATGATGCAAATGTAACTATGGGGTTGGTGTATAATTATCAGGCGTTTTTAAACAGCATTTATTATGAAAAAAGAAACATAAAAATTCAACAATAACATTTTTAAATGAGTACGATTATCGACACGGCATGTTTGTAACCTGAAAATAAAATTATATTTTTATTTTTTTAAAAAGTGAATAAAACATCATTTTTTATTAATAACTCGCCTACAAAAACGCCTGATAATTATGCACCATCCCACTAGTTTGGATTTCGAGGCATTGGGTGTGACATTCAAGTTTCCTCACAACTACCACCACCACCACCACCACCACCACCACTTAGCTTTCAGAGCACGGTCAGAGAAGAGATCAGCTACCAAGCTCTGGTTATCTAGAGTTCTGGAGCTGCACCTCTATACCGTTGTATCACCAGCGGAGATATTCACAAATGAATGGAGAAATATCTAATTTTTGAAATGGCAGTGAAAACCGAACAGATTTCTTTACAGATGAAGCAACAGATATATGCGTCTTCAAGCAACAGAGATATGCGTCTGTCGTTGAAGGCTGGGAATAACATAGCCAAAGCATATGCGAAAAGAGGAAGCTTTGTGGATAATCAGGACTGCAAGGAAACTTCGAGTAATTATCGTTAAGAGAAACAACTAGTGGCCAACTTAACATGTTTGAGGCATAAACAATAAAACAAGAATGAAGATTTACTTAGAACAACAAAAGAAGTCGTGGAGAGCAGTAATCACACACATCCCGAAAGAACATAATATAAAAAAGAAAAATATTAAAAAGAAAACAAATCTTGACCAATTTACTTTTTACCATTTTGCTATTTTTTTTTACCAAACAAAAAGTGAAAGACAAAACTTATTAGGTCGATATTCGACCAATCACAACAGTTACTTTTTTCAGTGTCTGGGCCGACATGTAAATAAAACCAGTGTTTCTATTTTTTTTAAATAAAAATTTTAATGTGCTTTTTATATGAAATTTTTTTCGTGAATATATGATTTCAATCGTGAGCGATTTCCCAATCTTAAGACTTTTTTTTCTGGCTGCTCCAGCGAGCGAAATAAAAGGTTCAGTTCGACATTCCAACCACCTGAAGAAGGCCGGAATTACAATGGCCGAAACGTTGTGATAAATATGGCGACAAAGATGAGGACAATAGTCCAAATAATGTAAATAATTTATTTTTTTTTTCTGTTGTTAACTATTATTTGAATGAAACACTGGGAAATATTTTCCAATTTTAATGTACCGATACAAGCAAAATAATAGGTGTGTGATGTTAATTAATATTTAGGGAATCATCCGATAATATTTTTATCCTATTTTAAGTATTTTTCTTCAGAAGTTGATCTTTGACATTTGTCACGCAAAAGTTACATATCAGAAACAGCCTCAAACATTTGATTATCTGACTAAACTCTCTTCAGATATGTCAACAATAATCAGCATTATTAAAACTGAAACGGCTTTTGAAATGACCCGATCGATCGTAATCAAATTCTAGTTGTAATTATCTGACAGAAATTCCTGCACCAACTTCTGAAGGCACATTATACTATTTCAGAATTAGCTAACATATTATGTAGCTTAATATTTAGTTAGTAGATTAGACATGTGTAACTTAGAGAATTTAGTAAATTGCAACCAATTATATTTAGAAATAAAGTAAAGACACTATTTACATTATTCGGACTATTGTCCTCATCTTTGTCGCTATATTTATGACAACGTTTCGGCCTGTCAGTATCTGTCTGTATTTCTGAGATGAGGTATGATGTACATTATTTACATCATTCGGACTATTGTCCTCATCTTTGTCGCTATATTTATGACAACGTTTCGGCCTGTCAGTATCTGTCTGTATTTCTGAGATGAGGTATGATGTACATTATTTACATCATTCGGACTATTGTCCTCATCTTTGTCGCAATATTTATGACAAAGTTTCGGCCCTTCAGTATCTGTCTGTATTTCTGAGATGAGGTATTGTATACATTATTTATATTATTCGGACTATTGTCCTCATCTTTGTCGCCATATTTATTACATAGTTTCGGCCCTTCAATATCTGTCTATATTTCTGAGATGAGGTATTATGTACATTATTTACATCATTCGGACTATTGTCCTCATCTTTGTTGCCATATTTATTACAACGATTCGGCCTTTCAGTATCTGTCTATATATCTGAGATGAGGTATTATGTACATTATTTACATTATTCGGAACAATGTCCTCATCTTTGTTGCCATTTTTATCACAACGTTTCGGCCGTTGTAATTCCGGCCTTCTTCAGGTGGTTGGAATGTCGAACTGAACCTTTTATTTCGCTCGCTGGTGTTGACTGTTCTAGTTCCACGTGCCATGTCTAATGGATGTCAGAAAATATAGACAGATAATAAAGTAAAAAGTGCTGAAATTTTGTGTACTACAATTATTATTGTACTGTTATATCTTAAAGAATGCGGAGAATGTCATCACAAATAAAAAGAAACATTAAATCAACTTAAATGTGGCTCTGCAGAAGGATGCTGAGAATAGTATGGACGGATAACGAAAACAAAGGGGAAATATTAAGAAAAAAAGAAGCTAAAAAAGACACCTGATTTTGGAATCGAAAAGAAACATGTGAAATTTCTGGAATATATAATGAGGAAAGATGGCTTGGAAAATGTGACACTCACAGGATATACTGAAGATAAGTGTAGCTGGGGAACATTGAGTTACATAACGAAGTTTGTATAAATGGATGACAAGACAGAGTAGGATGGATAGGAAGTGGAGAAATATTGCTTTAAACCTACAAAGGATAGGAAGTCGTGGAGAGCCATGATAGCCGGCCTCCCGAAAGGGGATTTAGTCTTAATCATTTCACCACAAACAAGGCAATAATTCTACAAAGATGCAAGATGTTACTCTTAGTGAAAGAGAACAAGAAGACATTAGTGAGGAGAAAGGACAATAAAATAACTGATCTCAGGAAGACAGAAAATGGCGGTTGATGTGACATATAAATTGTTGAAGATTGTAAAGGAAGCGAGAAACGGGAAGATAGTCCTGCAGTTAATAAATACGGGAAAAAAGAAACTATTAGAATATAACTTAGGGTTACATCTATTAATTATGCTTAGTTTAGGTTGTTGTATAGTGAAAAGGATTCGCCTGTTTCTTGTATTTTATAAGCCGTGACCCTAGCGAGTTTTGTAGAGTTGTTAACACTGACTGCTCCCTGGATTTTACACTTATAAATAAAAGCTTGTTAAGACATAGTGATGTTCCAAGCGTAGCTTAGATGTGGCACAAGGCCGAAAGTATGGGGTACCCAGAGAGGTTCGAACTCACTAGTCAGTCGTAATTGTTCTAGCGAGACAAGCTTGCTAAACATTACACCGCCCCGAGGTGTCCAAAAAAAAGCTTGTAAGATATATATGCAGTTGCGTGTCAATCTTTCTACTCTTGAAGAATACGGAATTTTAACGATGGCGACAAGGGAAACATTAAAAACGTTGGGTACCTTAAAAAGCGGACTCAGTAATATATTCTTAAAACTGATGTTGGCTGAAATGGCAAAAAAATCTACATTTTCCTTTACTGCAGTGAGCGTGGCGAATTCCATCAGAGAATGTATACTACAAGCCTGAAGCTGAAATAACAGTGCATACTTTCAACGCTACGAATTACATATAAATTTTGTTAACTGAAAAGAAAATATATAAATTGAGTCCGATAAAGCATGAAGAATTTCCCTCTGTCTTTTCTACAAATATTTTCTGACGAGCTACTTTCACTGTTACCCAAACTGCATGAAATTAAGCGTGCTACTAGGTTGGCATCTCAGTCCCACCATTTCACAGTAGAAACGGTTAAATGTAGCCGTCTCTTCTACTCCAACAGCTTCTTATCTCGCACTTCCTGACAGTGGAACACCCTTCCTCTTAATTGTTTGTCTGTTAGCTAAAATCTTCAAATATTCAAAGGTAATGTCAATCGACATCTTCTGATGCCTTGATCTTGATACCCGTCCTTCTCTTTATCCTTTTTCTCAAACACCCTTCTTTACTCTTACTCTCACTCTCGGTGACCCCTTGCGTGCTAATGCCACTCCTGCCTTGCTTGGAGTGAAATGCTTAAAAAATTAGTTGTGTATGTCATTTCTATTACATATCACTTACATATGTCATTTGTCTTTTTACCTATAATTACAAGTTAATTCTCTTCCTGTCGCTATACCTGGCTTTAATTGTTATGCTCTTGCTACTCTCTTTCTTGTATTTTGTCTCTTTGTTCGTTCCCTTTTCTATTGTTTACTTTGCTTTAGGGTTGAAATGCTTTAAAAAAATTCATTTTGCTGATTAAACTAAAAAACTTAAATATGGGAAGAATTTATCTTCTCTTACTGTTATCGGTCCTTACCTATAACTACAGAATGATCTCTTCCTAACACTATGTATACTACGCCTCTCAAGAGAGAGGGACAAATCGAGTCGAGCCGCCCTGAATCCGTTTATATGGGTTCTTAAGGGAGTATTTTTAGCCGAGCTTACGGGCGCGGAGAAACCCACGTTAAACTCAGCCTTGTGCCACATACTTTCCTCGTGGGGGGACTGTTAAATATCGAATAGAGTCGAGCCGATAGTAGTTCACTCCAAACCAGACTAACAGTCATACTAACACCTTCCACATCTTGTATTATTATTCCGTGTAATATATCTTCGTTATTTCTACTCTTGTGTTCGTGTTGTTCTTCCTTGGTCCTAATCTGGACCATAACACTTACATAAGACTCTATCGTAAAAAGCATATCTATCTCATACGAATTGGTAGCGTTTCAAATTAACCAAAAATTTAAAGTAGTCCAACAGGAATTGTGTAACCCTGCATTTACTTTCTGGTCCCTTTTTCTCACGTTCATATAGTTATTAATGAACCTCTTTCAGCTTTTGATGGTTAATCTTAGATTTGTGGACAGATCTTGATCTGAAATCTTTCCAACAGTGAACATCATAACACATACCACAACGAAAATTTTCCCAACACTTTTAATAAACGCCGGTTGATGGATGATGTGCTCCTAATTTATGAGAAGACATAGCCCTTTGCGTCAACCTTTAGTTTTTATACGGCCTCGGAGAGAAGGTTTGTAACATATTTTCATACTTTATGGGATTGTTTTCGTTTTCCGAAAATAAAACTTAATTTTCGTTTTTCTACCGTATGGACATCTTTGTCCCCACCCCCTTATAGAAGAATCGGCTAGAATATCGACTAGGCATAAGCAAGGCCACCCAATATATATTTTATGACCCAAAACTTTAAAGAGTAGATACCTTCATCTTGGTTCCCATTTGTAACTATGTGAGCGTTGCTGCATGAGGCGCAGACCAAATTTTATAGAAAACTTTCTTGTCGTCGTTGGCGGAACGCGTTGCCGAGTGTTGGAAGGCAAATCGACATTTCCTTCTGTGTGAAATGAGTCGTATGTTGGATCTGAAGAGACGTCCGCTGCCACCGCATGGTAGGCTAGGAAGATTCAGAGGATGAAAGGCTCTGTCTTTTCTTTGCGATCTCTTCGTCTCTTCTATTTGTTTTGTGGTGTTTTCGAAAGATATTTGTATTTTCGTGTACTTCTCTTCTCCATTTGTTTATTTAGACGTGAGAAGAAGAAAAGTCTTTGAGAATGAAAGTCTTGGCTGCGAATTGTTTGAGTTGGTCCATGGGTCGCCACTCCACGGCACACATCTCATGAAACTTTAAAATGATGGACTCTTCTGACAATTTCAATTAAATGAAGACCCGACACTTCCCACACAGATTTGAGTATAGTGATGAAAGCTTTGGGTAGAACCGACAATTCTTTACGGAAGAAGTGAAAACAAAGAAATGTTGCATGGGATACGACGGCATCTCCGAACAACTCCGTTTTTATTGTCTCGGCAATATCAAAAATTCCAGAATAATGTTAATGTTTTTTATACGTCTCATGTCGTCGTCGGTGGAATGCGTTACCTATTATTGGGGTTCACATCGACATTTCCTTCTGTGTGAAATGAGTCCGATGTCCGCAACTACCACATGCTAGAATAGAATTTTTCAGGAGATCTATGGCTTTTCATTGGACTCACTTCGTCTCTTCTATTGGTTTTCTGGTGTTTTTGAAAGAAGGTTTTTTCTTAGACTCCACTTTTCCTACTAAGTGGGGTCTGATGGTAAACGGACATCAAAAGCGTTTATGAAAGAACGCAGTCGTTCTATCTGCAAAGGAAGGGTCGTAAAATTGCCTTTTCAGCATTGTTTTTACGACACTTATATATCTTCCCGTCTTGTAGCTTCCGTTTCACAATTGACCAGATTGATTTCTGTCCTCAGCAAAGTGTTTTTGACCTGATCCTCAAATCTCGACGTGGGGCTCCACATCGGCTCTTGCCAGACGAGAGCTCCGAGAAGGTGATTTTTTTAGGTAGGCGGATATCTGACAAGGGGTGTCCGGCTCATCGAAGTCGGTGACAAGTCATGACGGTTTCTAGGCTTCGCATCTTCGCTCGGAGGAGATCTTTGTTGTTCATGACCCGGGCCTATCGCGTGTTCCGCAAGATATGACGAAGATTCATGTGATGGAATCTTTCAAGTTTTTGGATCCCTCTTCGGTAGAGTACCCAGCTTTCACGGACGTACAGGAGAGTCGAGATTACAACAGCTCGCAGACCATAAGCTTGGTGGTTTGTGTTAGCCCTAAAATTGCCGAAGTCTCTTTTGAATAACTTCCGCTATGCTACGTGGGCGGCCTTGACCGATTATCGACGTCTTTTTCAGTGCATCTAAAATTATTCTTTAGAAAACAACCGTAAATATTTGATCTATTCATACTGATCTAATTTACTATGCTATAATATAAAATCATTTTCTAACATTATTATGTCATGTAAAATATACAGATCATCGAATTCATATAAGATTATTTGAAAACCGTTCACATCATAAAAGTCGGAGGCTCTATGCTAAAAGTTTAAAAAATTAATACTGCAAATACGCGTCGACATAACTACTTTCATGAAACGAATACGCATGAACCCACACATACGTACACATACAAACACATAGCTATATTCGTATGTGTACAATGTCATACATATATAGACAACTACTAACGACCAGGCATACAAATATTCTGGCAATTTTACAGACCGACTCATAGACTGATTTATCTAAATATATCTTCTTGAAAGTTAAAAGTTTTGTATGCCTATTGTTAACGCCGAGATAGAAATATCACACGCTATGCAAGGTTCCTGATTGGTCGATGCACCTGCTCGCTAGTAAGCCAATCAAATCATTTACTCTGATACTATTATTAACATCTTTTCTAATTTGCCATCATAATGCGCCAGGGTTATTTCCCTTGAATTAAATTGGCACCCGGCCACCGGACATGTCCGTTCAAGTCCGCTGACCAGAAATATACAGAATTTGCCAGGCCCAGTGCCATTTGCCTGTCCAACTTTTGAAAATTGGTTTTCGCTCTGTTTAGTAACTCATCTTGGAATAAAGTAACAGCATATTCCTCGCCCGATATTTCAATCAGTTAACATTTCTTTTCCTCATTCTACCCAGACACGACACTTTGCTCAGTTTGGATAACATACTGTCCCAAAATATAAAGAAATTTTTCGGGTGATTCAATTTATATGTTTGGACAAGAGCTCCTTTATTTTCTTATCCATAATCTATAAAGTGATTTGGTGATAAACGGACATCGTAAGCGCTTATAAAAGAACGCAAGCGTTCTATCTTCAAACAAAAAGTAGTAAAGTTGCCTTTTCGGAATGTTTCTACGACACTTATATTATGGCGATCATCACCACACACGCATGCACCGTTACAAATTCAAATCTCCAACAGCATTCATTCATTGGTCAGGAAGCGACGCTGCTATCTGAAGCGACAATTTTAAAATCGCTGTATTTTCATATAGTAAATTTTGTGCACTTTTGGGAGAACCTGCTCCCAGATGTCTCCACGAAAATCATGCACTGATTGGTCAGTATCGACCAATCAGATTCTCTGCATGTGGAGAATGATTCTTCCCGCGCGGAGCTCCTGATTCAATGACCACCTATATAAGCATAAGAAAAGAGGAACCGCACTAGTGAGACTTCAGCTGACAGAGAAATCCACGACAGTTGAAGCTATGCGCCCATCTCCTCACTCAATTCACAAACTAGTGAGAATTCAGCTGCCACAGAAATCCACGACATTTGAAGCTATGCGCCCATCTTCTCACTCAACTCTCAACCGCATATTCTATCACACCTACATAATATTCCTCTTACATGGCAGAACTGTTTAAAACAGTTATAACCGACTAAACTCTTTCATTTTCTTTCAGAGAACTTTGATAGTCTTAATAGTCAAAGAGAGGCAACTCTCGTCTTACTCTTTGCATGCTTTTTCGTATACATTCTGTTATGGTCCAATATCCTCGCACCACGGTTATGGTCCATGGTTAGGACCAAGGAAGAACAACACGAACACAAGAGTAGAAAATAACAAAGATATATTACAACAGAAATATAATACAAGAAGTCGAAGGGTTAGTATTAACTGTCAGTCTGGTTTAGAGTGAACTACTATTGTCTTAACTCGTTAGGTCTCGAATCATTCCTCTTTCTCAGAGAGGCGCAGTATTTATAGAGTCAGGAAGAGTCCATTATTGTTACAGGTTACAGGTAAATTTCCCATAACACATTCTTTATTGTATGTTTCGTTGAATAAAATTTTATATATATTAATACCTATGCCTCGTCTATGTTTAGATTTATAGTATTAAGGAAATTTCGATAAAATACATATTTGAAGAACATTTACTGAAATATTTGCTGATTATTTATTGAATTTTTTCAGTGCCATGATGAGCCGTCATCAATCTTCAAGTTTTCCCTCATAATTTCTCTTTTTAATGCTATGTTGCTTCAGGACGTAAGTGACCATGTGTCTCCACAGGTTCCTTATCACCGAATTACGACGGAATATTAGTGGAATGTTTTTCCCGTTAACTTTTCCGTAGTTTTGAATTCTGGATAGTCTTTCTTTTCGACTGGTTGCTACACAAGGTTAGCGTGAGGAGAAGAGGCTTTCTGAAACCGTTAAGTTATGGTACGCAAAGATTAAACTATATATATATATATATATATATATATATATATATATATATATATATATATATATATATTCCAAAATTTGCTTGGAGATGAAACAAAACTAATGCTTTTACATTTTATTATATAATTAAATTTGAAGTTCTTAGCTTCGGTTTTTGAAACGTGGTAATTCCTGTGTAGCGAAGAAACCATATTTTAAAACAGTTAATTTATAATATTTATGCTCTGTAAATTTACATTGAGCACTGTTTTAAACAATAATAAAAATATCAATAAGAACACCGGATTATATATCTAACTGTTCTTTCTTTTTATTATAATATATATATATATATATATATATATATATATATATATATATATATATATACAGGGTGTCCATAAAGTGCGTGTGCACTTTTAAAAATTTATAACTTTATTTGTATTTGCGATAGAAATAATCTGTAAAAAATGTTATAAAGTTTAATGTACCTAGTTTTAAGTATAGCTAAAATAACTAATGCGATTTCAGGCATTACTGTAAATCAGTTGGCAAATGTTTTCCGTGAACTGCAAAATCGTATTACCCTTTGTATTGCTAATGATGGAGGACATGTGGAAACTTAAATAAAATTTCAATACATACTTAAAAAATATAGATTTACTTCTTTCTAATCCTTTTTACAAATTATTTCTATCGCAAATACAAATAAAGTTATAAATTTTTTAAAGTGCACACGAACTTTATGGACACACTGTATATATATATATATATATATATATATATATATATATATATATATATATATATATATATATATATATATATATATATAGCGATGCATAATTTTATATATCAACAAACCGCATTTAAAAAAAACCTTTCCAATTAGCTATATTTCTCTCTCTCCTTCCCTCTCTCTCTCTCTCTCTCTCTCTCAGTCTATATATATACATTTTTACAGATTATTTCTATCGCAAATACAAATAAAGTTATAATTTTTTTAAAGTGAAAATGAACTTTATGGACACCCTGTGTATATATATATATATATATATATATATATATATATATATATATATATATATATATATATATACGATGCGGTGGGAACGAAAGTAATATATAAAATGTATAGATTCTAACGTTCGCAGCATTCATTCAAAAAAGCGCTCAATACATGTAGTAGTTGTGAGTGTGTGTGTGTATGTGTCGTGTATGTAAGTTTCCATCAAATTTTAAATTATTTGGTATCAGCTAATGTTCTCACATTTTCTTACTAAATTTAATTTTCTGCAAACCGCGATAACTTTTTTCCATGCAAATAAATTAAGAACAGTTTTTTTAAGGTATATTTAGTCTTCAGTATACTAAGATATGTGAGGTGGGCATCTTATTTTGATAGGCAATATATTATTTGTCCAGTCATATATATTATTATCACAAAAATCTTCTAATCTGTCAAGTACAGCAAAAAAAAATCCACCCAGTTACAATTTGTAAACTGGCAAGGAACACGTAGTTTTTTTGCAAAATGTAATCATCCGACGAGAGAGTAAAAATTCCAACACGTGGAGACATTTTTGTATTCGCAAAAGAAGAGAAAAAGAAAATTATATGGGAAAAGAAAATAAATATGACACAGTGTGTGTGTGTGTGTGTGTGTGTGTGTGTGTGTGTGTGTGTGTGTGTGTGTGTGTGTGTGTGTGTGTGTGTGTGTGATGTCGATTCAGTTGTGTGTGGCGTGTATGTAAACGTATGATTTCCAAGTGGTTTGTTTGAAATTAACGAGTCTGTGGACAATCAATTCTCCCCTGTCGAAGGGAATGGACCCGTCTTGTACTTACAAAAGCCTGATTCTAAGGAAGAATGAGTGCGTCCTTTTGATTCTTTAGTCCACAAAAAAACACCTAGCGGTCATTTGGCAAGCAAGGTGTGGTATCTATCACAATATCTATCTATCTATCTATAACTATATATATATATATATATATATATATATATATATATATATATATATATATAAATAAATTTGGTGAGATATGAAAAAAAATTCTAAAATCCCCAGCAGCCTTCGTTCGTGCACATGTGTAGCCGTACCGTGTTCACTCATTCCCTCCCGAGAATGAGATGTGACACAAGGTATTTTTAAAGTGGGGACCGGAGCGCGTGCACCCGGGCAGGGACAAAAATTGCATTCGGTTGCGCTGGCCTCGGTGCGAGCACCGATCCCTCCCTCTCGGCCTCGGGCACCTCTCAGTATAATATTCTCAGTTGCCCCTCTGCCCTTTGACAGAGAAGCCCGTGAGCGCACTCTGTGCAAGGACAGAGACACAAATGAGAGATGATAAATAATACGTACAAATTGCATTATAGCATGTGTAGCCGTACCAACATAACAAATTTAGTCCCGTAAAATATGAAGTAATTTCTTCCCACTTTGTCATACATTATCCCCAATATTGTTTTTGTGGAATGAGTAGCGATGGTCAAATGTAAAATAAATAACAGAACTGTCCAACAAACAGAACTAAAGTTTGTAATGAAAAGAAATGGAAGAGGGCAAATATGAAATATCAAGCAAGAAATATATGCAAAGGAAATTAACAGTAATAAGGCGAAAAGATCGCAAACTAAGATTTGGCATCGAAACACAAATGCAAGTTCGGACAAGTGAACTTAGCGTTCTGACTTCTAGACAAGAAAAAATAAAGACTGACTCATATCAAACTGAAAACCGGCCTATTTTATTGGTGAAGAAAAAAAGCAACCTGCATTTGTGTACTTTTGTATATAAAAGAGGAGCAATATCACCATATTGACACATATTTAAAACCAATCTAAGCTTTCGGCTTGCATAAGCCATTATCAAAAATGACAATTTTAATAAATCAAACAACACATATACGAAACCCCAATAATGGCCCGCCCTTGCTGTTTGAATAAGCTCAAAGTAACGACAAATTCGTATTTACGAGACAAGGAAGCGAAAAACGCGTCGCATCTCGTGACGTCACGCATGGCCACGCGAGAGTGAAAACGAGAAGTATTAAGTATGGTAAGCCGTTGGTATAAACCAGTGGCTTCTGCTATAGATCATAGGCATTTAAGAATGTTTGTGGAGATGTCATAGTTTATTTTGTTCAGGTTAGGTTTCAACTGTTTTATGTATATAGCTTCCAGGATTTTTAATTTTTGTTAATTATTGTTTATTTTTATGGTGTTTTCTTTCGTCTTTCAACGATAATGTGATTAAGCTTATCAGACAATATGAAAGGAACTTACTTAAAATAAACAGACAAAACTTGTCTATATTATTTAATGAAACGTGCATCAATGAAAAATTGCTGCCGAAATATACACAATATATAAATGGTGTGTGGGTGTATTCAAGATGGGAAAGTGTCAACTGTATCTTGTGTCGGATTTAATAAACACGCTGTAACTGTGCCCACATACCTGATGTCAGTGTATTAGATGGCATCACTTTGTAACTTAAAGCCACAAAGCTTTTAACTTGTTTCAACTTTACGGCCGTTTTGTTTCCATGTAGAATGAAAGAAATTGCACACACACACACATACACACACGCACACACACACACACACACACATATATATATATATATATATATATATATATATATATATATATATGTGTGTGTGTGTGTGACCCTTTTGAGGGGCAAGCAATAGTGCGCGATAAAGTGATCCTGTTTTGCGAGGAAAGCAGAATCAATAAACAGTTCTGTCATCTCAAGTTTCATTTCAGTCACGAAATAAAGACGTCATCTCACCAGTGATGTCGTCAATCCACTTTAAAAAGCCCAACTTTTGTTCGTTCGATCCGACTACTTATTGTGTTAAAATGCAGAAAATAGCAAACAAATAAATCATTGATATATATCCGTTAACATGCACAGAAACACACACACACACACATACACACACACACACACACACACACACACACACACATATATATATATATATATATATATATATATATATATATATAGTATAATATGTGTTATATTTATGGAGTAAGAGTGCTTAGTATCGGCGAGGGAGCATTTATAGATGTAGAAAGTATTGATATGCCAGTTGATCTTCAGACCATGTGTTACTCCCCCTTTCGCGGGTTCATAATTAGAATATAGGGGATTAATGGAAGTGACAGAAGATTGAAACCTGCCGCCTCCCAGTGCATTTGGTTAGGGAAATCATTAAGATTATCTATGATCATGACATTTAATTTGCTTAATTTATTTATTTATTTATTTATGATTTTAAATTAATTTAATTATTCATTCATATCTGTCATTTATTTGTATACTTTTCGAAATTTTGATATTTGAAATAAAGTCAACTAGATTCATATTATGTGATTTTGTTGATTGTTTTTGTCCATAATGTGGCTTTAGTTACTGTAGTTTTCGTATTTGCATTCTGTAATGAAACTCGGATCATTTCTTTAAGAATTCGTCTTCTTCAGCAAATGTAACTGTCCTTATTTTCCTCTCCGGGTAAAAATCTCGTATTTCTTTTATCGTGGTGCTATTTTTCTGATTTTCCATGTTATTTACGATATGTTTAGTTTTGTGCTTTATGGTTTGCAAAAATGTATAAAGAGAGTTCTGCTGTCTTTTTTGCAGTTAAATGATATTTTTGTGAGTAGCTTCTCTTTTTACAGGTACTTCTTGTTATCCCCATATACACCTTTCCTGGATTTTCATCGGATCGTACTGTAGCTTGGTATAGTACGTTATTGTATAGACAGTTATTGCTTAGTGGGCATTTGTACGTTGTTCTGTAATTACAGGCGTGTGGTGTATTGGTGACAGTTCTATTTTGTTTTTTTGTTTGTTTGTTTGTTTGTTTTGTTTTCTGCGTGGCTGTATTCTTAAGTTTGACAGTATATTTATAGAATATTTTGTGCATGATTTTGAGAAGTGGCTATCGATGTGTCGGATGAATATCTTAACTATATTTTACTTTTGTGATATCGTCGGTCGAATGATATATCATGATAATATTTCTGTTGGAATTTTTGGTCCGTTAGGAGTAAATGTAATTTTATAGTGCCATTTGAGATTTTGGTATATGTGAAGATTTATTTCACTTGTCATATAACCCGCAGCTGATAAACTAGAATTCGGGGGTATGTTCTGGGCGGATGGTTAGAGGAAGTGTGCTTGGGTTTTCTGAAGGATTGATATGTTCCTTTGTGAAGTTGTCATGCTATATTGCGGAAATAAAACGTGTGTATATATATATATACAAGTGTCGGTGCTCGTTAAACAAGACGAAAGAGGTACTTTTGCTAAGTTTTCATTTTTCTTGAAGCGAGCAATTGTTTTCTTTACTTGTTTTAATAGGTATAGGAACTGTTCAAATGTTTGTTAATTACGAGCGTTTTCGGCTGATCTACTAGATGTTCTTGTCATACTGCTATAATAGGTTTGTTTAAACAATATTGTAGACATTTTAAATGTTATTGAAAAGTAGATATTTTAATTTCCAAATAAGGCCAGTACATCGTGACCGTCTTCATAATTGATATTATTAAAGGATTGTTGCTTATTTTTATAATACGTTCTCCTCTTATCTTTTATTGCTTTTACATTGTTTTATTGTGAGGATATTGCCCAGCACTCACTGCTGTATAGGAGGGGAGTGATATTACATAATAGTTCAGTACTCTTTTCTATGATTTTAACGGAATTTTTCTGTTTCCTAATACTTTGCTTGGCTTTTGGAAAGCATCTTTCGCTATCCCAGTGCACCTTCGGATTTCAATATCGCACTTTCTGTATTCTGTGAAAACATTTTGTAGATTTTTAGTTTTTTTTTTTACAGTAAGTTTGGCCCTTTACAAGGCCAATAGGCCACTCAAGGTAGAGGATTACGCTAGAAGGCAATTTGTGCGGATAAGGTTGGAAGATAACGGTTAACCCTAGCTTTAAACAGATTAAAATAGTAGCGATGGGGAAAACATCCTGTTCCACGGTTCCACAGAGCAGTGGTTCGAGTGGATTAAGGATGTTATGTGCGTGGTTTGCTACTTGACGTGGCGTGTTCTTACCGTGAAGGTTTAAATTGGAGGTACCAAGTGATGTAGTTCGTCCCCGCACTTTCCGTGGAAGTCGCGATAGAACAGCGAACGGCTTTACACATCCCGCCTGTGGAGGTTGGAGGGTGGAGAATATTTCGCCCTCCACAAGGGCTCAGAGACGCGTTTGATCTCTATTATGACTAGAAGGTGAGGCCTGGGCAGCGCCCGCCTAAATATGACAACAGTACTTTATCTTTAGCCTGATCTGGGTCTTGTAAAGGTAGAGGATAGCAGGAGAAGTCAGGTACTTACTGGAGCGGTCCAGGGAAACGGACATTTTCCCAATATCTATAGCGATGGATTACGTGTTGTATATGACATCTGGGTTGTGTTTGATCCAACAGGTGCTCAATAGTTTGATCCAACAGTCGCTCAATAGTTTTATCCAATAGGCGCTCAATAGTTTTATCCAATAGGCGCTCAATAGTTTGATCCAATATGCGCTCAATAGTTTGATCCAATATGCGCTCAATGTTTTGATCCAATAGGCGCTCAATAGTTTGATCCAATAGGCGCTCAATAGTTTGATCCAATATGCGCTCAAAATTTTGATACAATAGGCGCTCAATAGTTTGATCCAGCAGCCGCTCAGCAGTTTGATCCAATATGCGCTCAATATTTTGATCCAATATGCGCTCAATAGTTTGATCCAATATGCGCTCAATGTTTTGATCCAATAGGCGCTCAATAGTTTGATCCAATAGGTGCTCAATAGTTTGATCCAGCAGCCGCTCAGCAGTTTGATCCAATATGCGCTCAATAGTTTGATCCAATAGGCGCTCAATAGTTTGATCCAATAGGCGCTCAATATTTTGATCCAATATGCGCTCAATAGTTTGATCCAATATGCGCTCAATGTTTTGATCCAATAGGTGCTCAATAGTTTGATCCAATAGGTGCTCAATAGTTTGATCCAACAAGCGCTGAATAGTTTAATCCAGTAGGCGCTCAACAGTTTGATCCAATATACGCTCAATATTTTGATCCAATAGGCGCTCAATAGTTTGATCCAATAGGCGCTTAATATTTTGATCCAATAGGTGTTCAAGGCAATGGTTGTCCCTGAGAGAACACCCATTCATTGTGATAGGTGAAGATTCATTGTTGTTTTTTTGCCTGCATCCCAGTGTTTGAGGCCTAATATTCTTTCAAGGGACGGTGCCTCCACGAGGGAGCATCTGTTTATCCTGACCGGTGGTAGTTAGGGGTCAGATCGGCGATGATGAAATTCAACAAGCTTGTTCTTCGAGGCACTGAACTTAGACAGCGAGATTTTATCCCACTGGGCAGAGTTTGTGAAAGATCAAAAGTGTTACAAATGCGCTCGTATCTTGTCGTATCATCGGCATAGAGGATGTAAATAAAAAAGGTTTGGTTCAAGGTGTGACCACCTGGAAACGCCTGCGTTGAACGCTAGGGCTCCGTAGGATTGGCCATTATCAACTTTCAGGGGCCTACCTGTTAGGATGGTTTTTATGATTATGATATGGAGATTTATTTATATTTTTTGTACTTGTTTGAATTTGTTATTTCCAATTTGTATTGTTGTGGATTCCGGGAATGGAATCCTGCACAAATAAATAAACAACGCCAGTAATTGAGATAGACAAATAAGTGTATTAAACGTAAGAATGCAGACTTGAAGTGAAGATTAGTAGTCCATGAATGCGGGTTAGTAGAACGTATATGTACAAGTCTCTGTAAGTGAAGCCGTAATTATCTCTCTCTGGACTCTCGTATAAATCTCTGTGAACACCCCTTGTACTCTCTCCATATCTCTCACCCTGACTCAACGTATCTCCACCCGCAGGTATTCTCTCTGTCAATATAAGTATACTTTGGACGAGTCCATCTTGTGTAAGAAGGCTCTGCCCCACAACATGTATTTTGCTTGTTGGGATGTTCTTTTTCTTAACAACCATTCCATCTGTAACTTGCAATTGATGTTTAGTCATTTCTAAATTTTCATAAGTATCTTCTCGCAGTTTCTCTGTCTGCTCTCATAACCGTGTCATCTGCATATCTTATGATGTTAAGATTCAGGCCGCCAATAATGAATCCTAGTACGACTTCTCAAAATCGCCTCACTATAAGTTGAACAAGTTCAGTGAGAAGACACATTCTTGTCTTACACTCTTTTTTTACTATTGTACATTTACTGAATTCTTTTTCTATCCCGATGCAGGCAGTTTGCTAGCAGTATAATTTCTGGATTGTTCTAATGTCCTTCCCAGTAGTCAGATATATTAGTGGTTTAGCCTACCTCCAGTACTTTTTAAGCATATCACCCCAATACAAGGCGGGATTGCCAATAGCACACAAGGGGTTACAGAGCGTGAGACCAAGAGTAAAGAGGGGTGTTTGGGGAAAGGCTAAAGAGTAGGGCGAGGATCAAGTTCAAGGCATCAGAAGATGTCGATTATTACATTTTAATATTTGAAGATTATAGCTATCAGGGAAGCAAGTAAGAGGAAAGGAGTTCCACTGCCGGGAAGTGCGAGATAAGAAGCTGTTGTAGTATCAGAGACGGTTACATTTAACGGTTTTGACAGTGAAATGGTGGGACCGAGATTCCAACCTAGTAGCCCGCTTAAATTCATGAAGTTTGGGAACTAGTGAAAGTAGCTCATCAGAGCTGTTGCCATGGAAATATTTGTAGAAAAGACAGGGGGAGCCGCAGCACGTCTCTGAGAAAGTGACTGTAGGCGAGATGCCAGATCAGGACCTATCACATATCCGTCTCTGGATTTTGTCGAGAACCTCGAAATGAAGAGCGGAGGCTCCAGACTATATATGACAGCAGTATTCAATGCAAGGACGAATGGCTGATTTGTAGATTTGAATGATGGATTCAGGCGAGAAAAACCTTCTGGCGCGACACGGAGAAGCAATATTCCGAGTTAATTTTTATGTGTTGAATGAGTCATTTACGAGAAAATTAAGACTTTTCATGAAAGAGAAATAGTTATGGTCAGAAGACTAAGTCAGAGAATTTCGGTAACGACACGGCTTTTTGAATGCTCAAGTTAATTTGTGATTATCTGTGTTGTTATGGGGTTGAGTGGCAGATGAAAAAAATTGCTCATCTCCCATTTCTTTTTCCTTTTTAGGCTTGGCTTGGTTTGGTTACATGCAACGATGACCTTAAAAGTGTTTATTGATGCAGAATGGGTTGTTGGAGAGAGTGTATCTATAAATATGTCAGATGTGTTTTTGGTTACTATCTCTCACTGTCCGTGAGTTGTTTAATTATTGGTATGTATTTTATTTGAATTTTTCTCATATTTGGATTAAGTTTTCTTTTAATTTCCGGTTATCTATGCTTTTTATATTAAGGAAGTGTGCTTTCAAGTCATTATTTTTACTGGACTTTTCCTAAAAAGCTATTTATGCTATTTTAAATGGCGCCTAAGTGCTACTGTATATGGTGTGTATATTACTGAAAAGTAGACAATTTTAATTTCAGAATACGGCCAAGACATCGTAGCCGTGTTCTTAGTTAAGGTTGTGTTGTTTGTTTTATATTACAATGGCTTCTCTTATTTTAGACGCTTTTTGCGGATAGACGTACGTATCAGATTTGAGTTCTCGGCGAATATTTTGTGTATGGACTTGGAAGCTTTTCATGCTCTTTTATGGAGCTGGCTCCTAGAGATGTAGGGTCAGCCCTCTTGATAAGCGGCAGGTGGTATGTCCGTCAAAACTATTTATGAATTTATCTTAAACGGGAACACAGTTCCCTATGGGCCATATAAACTCATAAATAGGTATTTACAATTCATTTATAATAACACAAACAAAACCTCTTGGAAATTGTCAATAGATGAGCCGGAAATCCACGAATATTACAATCATTAGGACAAGATCTTCACACACAAAAAGAAAATCTTGTTCGCAAGCAAGAATATGCATATATATATATGATTTTGCGAGAAGAATGTGTCCTTTACAAATGACACGTGCTGCAAAGTAAAAAAAAAGTAGAGATTGCAGTAAAAGAAAACAGACTTAGCAAATCAAGAGTAGAATAAAAAAACTAACTACAGAAGTTGTCATGAAAATAAGAACACAAAAGAAAATATTTCGCACCTTAAAGTTAACCGGTTAACATTCCTCACCATTCGGAGCTCGATCAAAGTAAATAAATAAAATTGCTGTGCACACAGATTTAAAAATCATGAAAAATAAAATGCACCTGTCGCAATAATATATTGAGATGAATAAACAGATCATATGAGGTGAACACAACCACCCCTTTTGTTTAAACAAGGATGTCTGCAACCTACTCAAAATTGAGAATATGTCCACGATGAAGGATGCAGTACATACTCAATTTTTATAAGATGTTCCGCGATTGCAAACATAAACCTATGCAAATGATGTAGCTGAACCTTTCTAATGAATAAACAGACATGTTACTTCCTTCTTCAAAAGGGCCCAACCATCAATGGAGAGTACAATGCAGTTATGAATGATTATCAAGTCCAAACGCCCAGAAAAAATTGACGATGAACAATACACACGTCCTTGGATTCAATGGCTGTTGCGCGTGACTGGCTTTGAACTGGTTGATGGCTCACCCTGTTCTTCAGTTTCAGCCCCATGTGTCTATCATCCTTTCCCCAATATAAGCAAACACGTGGCTGGGAACCAGTATCGCAGCGATGATTAAATCATATCTGCTGTTGATGACGTTTTGACCAACAGGATGAAAGCTTATTCACCAATAGGATGCAAGCACGGTTATACGGATGTGAGAAGTATGTGTACCACAAGGGGCACTATGTTAAAAAAATAAAACACATTAGGTCACATTTATGAGAGCATCTTGAGCAGCCTATTAACTTTTCAGGCGACCATCTTATATAATATATACCAATGTGGCTAGACGTCCGGTTGCCTCTAGCTAGGATCGAAACCCGGCTGAATTGGCGTCAGTTGGGGATTTTACTCCTAAGCCGTTGGCGCACGGCAGGCAAGCAGGTGAATTTAAAGCGCATTTATTTTTAAATAAGCACACAGTGACCGAGAGGACTCGATTCGATATATATATATATATATATATATATATATATATATATATATATATATATATATATATATATATATATATATATATATATTAACGATATATATATATATATATATATATATATATATATATATATATATATATATTAACGATATATATATATATATATATATATATTAACGATATATATATATATATATATATATATATATATATATATATATTAAGAAAGACAAAGAAACTCAGTGACTTTTAAAAAATCGTTTAACATTTTAAGGTCTGTTCTTAAGTGTCCGAGTTTAGTCACGAGCAACCCCAGCTTGGGAAAAAATATAAGATTTCATCCTTTTAAACACATACAAATGCATACACACGCAACGAATATTTCGTCTTCAATTTGACGAAGCCAAGCAGCCGAAATGCGTAGCTGATTGTGTTTTCGAAACATACTTTCATGAAGGATTATCTAAATGTCCATAATATATATATATATATATATATATATATATATATATATATATATATATCTTTGTGTATTTAGAGAGCAATCCTTCTTTCATGCACATTTCATTGAAAACGACAGACAAGGTGCTTTTATTATTTTTTTATACAATTTCTCATGCGATCTAATATTTTGTTTTCTTTTCGGATGATATAAAAACTGTCCGAATGTTCTTTTTATCCGAGGGCTTTCGGCTATACATTTAGACATTTTCAAGGATTATATTTTGACTGTTAAAATAAAAAATAGTTTGTTGTATGTATGTTTTATAAAATGTTTTCATTTTTTTTTTGTTTCAAAACACAGTCAAAATATTATGTCCATGTTCAGTGTCCGGTAGGTTTCCATGAATACTTAAATGAGATCTAATTCAGCTATTCTCAGAAAGTTGTAGAGTGAGTCTCGTATCAAACATCTTGCAGTGTGGCCTATATAATTATTTACGAATTTTGATTGATCAGGAATAAAATTCCTTATTGGGCATTTAAATTTATATTATTTGCCCTATTTAATTTTATCGTTATTTTTTAATCAGTAATATCTTGACCGTGTTTTGAAACAAAAAAAGAAAACATTTTATAAAACATACATACAACAAAATTCTTATTTTAACAGTTAAAATATAATCTTTGAAAATGGCTAAACGTATAGCCGAAAGCGCTCGTATAAAATGAAGATTCGGACAGTTTTTTATATAATTTATCATCCGAAAAGACAGATTTATTGGATAGCATGAGAAATTGTATAAAAAAAAATAAATAAAAGCACCTTTTTTGTCGTTTTCAATGAAATGTGCATATATATATATATATATATATATATATATATATATATATAGGATATAGAAAACCCGACAATTTTTAAAGAATTTTGCAAATGGAAAACGTCTCAGTAACTGTTAATAAATATTAACAACTTTCGACATGAACTAAGAATTATAAATCTATATAGAATAAATATTAATGGCTTCTTTAAAAGTCACTCTGTTTTTTATTCTTTAAGCACGAGAAACGACAGGAGAAAAAGTTCTTTGATTCATTATATAAGCATACACACGAATATACACATAAATATATTTCTTCTTTTCGTTTTTGGCTCTGATGAAGCCTAGAATGGCGAAACGCTTAATCAAATCTATTTTCAATTAAACGTTTCCTATTTGTCAAAGATATATATATATATATATATATATATATATATATATATATATATATATATATATATATATATTAATATGGCCAAGAAAAGCTTCCTACTCAAATATTTGATCAGATTTTTGTAAGGGAGCTAGGCCGAGATTTTTGGTACCCCCTCCAATATCCGCTTCTGTCGTAGCTAAAGAAAGCGATAAATTAATTCAATCAGAGGAGAGAAACTTGTAAAATTCCAAATTAAATAAATAAAAATTTCGTTTCCTTTTCTTTCCCGAAAAGCGGGAAATATTCCAAGTGTGCAAAGAAACATGGGAGAAATAAAATCATCTTAAAGAAAGCAGAAAACTTTTATATCATCATCATAAATGTAAACTCATTTTATTTTTATTTACGCTTGCTTTTTCTATTGTAACCTTGACAGCAATCCAGTTATGGATCAAAAATTGAATTGCTGTTCATCGGTTTACCTCGCACGATAGCGGACACGCGCGTGCAATAACCCCCCGACACACACACACACACCACATAAGTACATACATTTCCAGGCATCACACGCGTTAATACTAATCAATACGTAACACACATTTGCATATACGAGATTGGATTCTGATAATTTATTCTTACCGAGCCACCTCCCTAAATTTAACTAAATGACCCTAAATCAGGTTTTTTTTGATCGGTTTGATCCCAAGCAAGGTATTAAAGCCACTAAGGCACAAGAGGTTACTGAGCGTGGAAAAATTACGAACAGGAACATGAATAATGAGCGGAAATAGAAATAGAGTAATTAGAAGGACAGTAGATAGCGATATATATATATATATATATATATATATATATATATATATATATATATATATATATATATATATATATATATATATATATATATATATATATATATATATATAATTGTCATCCACAGACAGACTGTTTCGCAGGTCATCAGTGTGGCTAGACGTCCGGTTGCCTCTAGCTAGGATCGAAACCCGACTGAATTGGCCTCAGTCGGAAATTCTACCACTAAGCCGTCGGCGCACGGCAGGGATGAAGGTGAATTTTAGTGTGTTTATTTTTAGATTTAGCTAAACACACTGACTGTCTGTTTCTTCATATATATATATATATATATATATATATATATATATATATATATATATATATATATATATATATATATATATATATATATATATATATATATATATATATATATATATATATATATATATATATATATATATATATATATGGCATCAAGTGCTCAACATCAGAGACAGAGCGTGTGTAAATATAAAAGTGAACATAGAAGTCAACACTTAGAGGCGACAGTCTGTTTCATGCTGGACGCAATCGTCAGGCCATAGCCTGAAACGGACTGTTGCCTTTAAGTGTTGACTTATATGTTCACTTTTATATATATATATATATACATATATATATATATATATATATATATATATATATATGAAGAAATATAGTCTTAAAGTGTGCTATATTTATGGGATAAAGTGCTCAATAGGTTGGAGGAATAAATGAGATGTTGTTCATTGAGATGCGGAAACATGTCTCCAACAAGAGGGCCTCGAACTGAAACAATGAAATGGATAATAACTCTTCTTTGAGAAGGAAATATAATACTGAGTGGAACCAAAGACATCCATCGTTACCAGTTAAATTGGTACCAAAATCGAGGCAATTATAAACAAAACGGGAATTTTATAAAATAAAAATAGCTAGAGATAGACAACGGAAGATTTTATTTTCAGAATAGAAAAGTAAAAGCAATATCCTTTTAAAATAGAAAATGCATCACAAAATAAACATAAAAAGAATTTGTAGAAACAGAAGTTAATATTTTTTTTATAGAACTATATGCAATTTGATAATTTTTCATAAAACATTGATTCCATAATTGATTCTTAGTTTTGATTTAAGAAGATTATACAGTTAGTTAAAATAACTGGATTTAATTTGCTTCATGAAGGCAAAAAATTCAGCTGTTAAATAATTTTTTTTATTTCGTTGTTGTCATTTTTATTTGGGCTATATAAAAGGAAAATAAGACAGATAAAAATTCTTGGTGATTTCATAATTTTATCCAGGGATTTTTAAAATTATTTTCAACCGAAACAAGGCGATAAAGCTGCTGAAGTGAAACGGATTATTGAGAACGTAAGAAACTGAGATAATCCCCTCCTCAGGATAAAGAACAATAAAACGATCAGGATTTAAAATAACAGAAGACGACGATTGACGTCACATTTAAGTTTTTGAAGATCGTAAATGCCTGGAAAACAAGAGTTTTGAGAAGGGTTTCCCGGGCGAGAAAGCGTCAGAATAGAAACTATTATAATAAAACTTACGCTTTCATCTAGCAATTTCAATAGTAATTAGATTTCGACAAACTTTCGGCCGAATTCCCAAGGGTAGAGTCTCGTCTGGGCAGGTAGACAAACCCGACCCTGCTTTTCATTATAGCAGCAAACAACCGTCAATCCCAGGAGACCTGGGGTCTACTATGGTAGCTAGCTAATCCCTGGCACATTTATTTGTGTTTCTTCAAAACTCACAGATACAATCAATGTTAACATAACGGAAATATACTGACCCAGCCTTGGTTATAATTCTCAGCGCACACAGTTCTGTCTAGGAAATTTAATTCAAAATGGGGTACGACATTCATTTTTCAAAGGTGCTGTACGTCTACCCAGATAGGAATTTTCAAGACACATCGATCACTGTGCGATTCCAACCAGGGAATATGGTCAGACTTCTAATATTGTAACTACTCGGCCGCCAGTTATTATTTGCATGAAAAACTCAGTGAGTGAAAAGCAGTAATAAAATCCAGATATCTCGAGTCCGAATATGCAAATCATAATTATATCACCCCCGCCCCCCAAAACCCCCCAAACAAACAACGAGAACCGCGACCTGATTTATGAAATAGGAAACGTCATGACGGCAGTATATCATAGTCTAGGGTTATTACCTAAGTCTCCGAATCTCGCAAATATTCGTTCCTGAAATACAACACAGATGGTAATTTTTTGAAGATTTGTGATTTCCGGTGACGGTTTCTTTAATTGAAATGGAAATAGTTTAGAAAATGAAGAAGCCGATATTTTCCATCATAAATAAACATATTTTCTTTTTCCTCGGGAAATATTTAACAGCTGAAACTTATAAAATTATGATCGGTATTTACCCGCTGATTTCTCAACGCTGGAAATAACACTAAGAACAAAAAACCTTGCAAACTCTGCTGACATTTCAAGATGGCTGAACGATAAAGTAAGAATTTTATTAATTCAAACCGTTTTACGTACTTACGAAGCATTGACTAAAAGTAACCGAAAATTCTATGCTAACACTTTTCCCGCATTTCTTGCCTGTAGAACTCTCTTCCGGTTCCATTCATTGACCTTCAAAAATTTAAATGAATCCATAATAATTATTTCATGCTGAATAGAATGTTTCATATTCGATATGTATCGAACATAAATTAGAATATTCAAATGGGAAATTTTAAACTCTATTCAGTAAGGCTTTTCTTCATTTACAATATATTTCCATAGTCAAATAATTAGCAATACATTTCAATTGGACATAAAATATGTATAATAATTTGGGAAGCATCACAGAATTTAGAATCACCCAGCCAATCTGAGAATTTGATTGAGGCTGACTCTGGGTCTGTGAAGTTTAGAGATAACACAAACCAAAAGGTGAAGCTGATAGTCACAAGCAAGAAGAAAGAACATATCAGATAGTGGATTTCTTTGTTCCGGTACACTAGGTATTATATTTAAAATAAAACTGAATATCTGTAAGTATTTCGATATTGACGGAGTGTATGTTGTAGAATGCGAAAGTGAAAGTCCTACAAGTAGTTATCAGAAAACTGGGAGAAGTTTGGAAAACCAATGAAAAAAGCTGGAAGTTTTATAAATCTGAGGACGGATTGCGATCAACTAGAAAACAGTATCGATAACGTCAGTCAGTACACTGGGAAGGTTTTCGTCGTTTTCGAGAAACTTGTTGTCACTTAATTTTCATTATAGCAGTAGACCTCCGTCAATCCCAGGAGACCTGGGGTTTACTAGACTAGCTATCTAATCCCTGGTACATTTTTTGTGTTTCTTCAAAACTCACAGATACAATCAATGTGAACATAACGGAAATTATCAATAGTTATCAATCGTTATCTACTGTCTTTCTGATTACTGTTCTGTTGTTCCAGTTCCATCATAATGTTTCCTGTTTGTAAATTCTTTCACAGCCATTAACCCCTTATGTCTTAGTACATTTGATCAAAAAAGAAAAAAAAGTTAATTTTTCAAAAATAGGAGATATTACTTACGTTTGAAAGCCAATGTTACAAAACGCCGATTTCTGTAACTGGGACAAGAGTAAATTGTACCCACGAGAGTGGATGGTACCCAGCCTGAATCCAAAAATCATTACGTTGAATTGATAAATTCTAAACATTTTAAATAAATTATAACAAACTTAGAGCTGAGCAGAGGATAACTTGCGCTAAGGATACTTTTATCCGCTAGATTAAGATATTACAAAAGCTAAATATTGACCTGAAATCTCGAGTGATATTCTTTGTGAATATCACTCGAGATTTCAGGTCAATATTTAGCTTTTGACAGTCAAACCGTCATATAGGAAAAAAATGAGTAATTACTGACACCAAGGTTCGAGCGTGATATTCTGGACTTATGTTTCCCGACAATGTGTATAAATAGCGGTGTCAGGTTACTGAGTGCAGTGATTCTTGGTTGATTATTGAGTGACTATTGAATGGAACTATCCAGTCGAATTAGTGTGAATTATTGTGCGCCAATATCAAGGTATTCTAATATCAAGGTATTCACTGAAATGGTTAATCATTTTTTATTGACTTTTACTTCTTTGTTCTTATTAAGTATTTATTTGCGGTTGTAATTAAATACTGTTTTACCCTAACATTGAAGTATTGAGTTATACTTAATTATTAACGTCCAATCTACGTCACAATTTATTTTAATCATTTCAGCCATATACTCTGGTGTATTTCAAACAGACATATTGATTAGAATCAATTTTAATTTTTTTTTCAGTAATATCGTCACAGTCGTCCATTTTTGAAACATTTGTAAACACAAGTTAGTTCTCGGTTGTAAAAATCTTGCAAAATTAAAATATATTTTCTGAAACTTTATTTGAGGAATATTAGCTGATTTAAATCATAATTAATCTGATCTGGAACAAATATTATTTACTTTAAGTTTATTGCAGAAATTATTTTTTAAGCAAACAGTTGTGGTTTTAACCGACAGTAGCTTTATTTTTGATCGACAATAGTTGTATTTACGTATTTGACGAAGGGATGACAAAACAAATCCACCATTACACGCACACACAGAAACACACGCAAACACAGAAACACGCACACACGCACACACACACACACACATACACACACACACACACACACACACACATACGATATCTGCAGCTTCTTTACAGAAGATAATCCATCTCTTCAATGTTGAGCCAAGTAACCATGGGGCCGAAAATGACTTTGTGAGCCAGCATAGCTCCTGCATTATATTTACATATGTAAAGCTTTTTGGAAGCAGGCAATCTTATCACAAAATTGACACAAGTACCTTGTACGCCCGTCAGGAAGGACACCACATCTTCATCCTTAGATAGCGGATAAAGATGTGATCACGAGATAGAACAACCGTCCCGTAGATGTTGCATACAAGCTCAGACTAAATGTCTTCTGGGGTCGAGAGCGCATCACATTTCCTAAGAACTCTTTTTTTTTAAACTTCAGATGCTGAACTCTTTTGACATCAAAGCAAATTACCACTACCAAAATCTAGCTTTCTCCAACGATACCTATTCTCAGCCTCCTTTTCCAAGATCAAGTGTTTTCAGGTTGTCTTTAGAATAGTTTCTTGGTTCTGTGTCTGGGGCATCTACCAAGACACACACACACACACACACACACACACACACACACACACACACACACACACACACATATATATATATACATATATATATATATATATATATATATATATATATATATATGAAAAATCAAAAAGATCTTTACAAAAGGAAGAGATGAATGAAAACAATTATACTTTCCATCTACGTATCTTTATTCCCATAAATAATGTCCTCAGGATTGTAATGTGCTGAGAAAGCAATCATATAAATACGGTCGGAAATTCCCATATAACCTCGTAGATTTGTTAATAAGTTGCTCTGTCAAGGGTGACAAAAGCTGTAATAGGTTTTGTTGCTATCTTGTTATAAGGATATTTATGAGCTCGTGTTTATTTTCTTCTTAAATAAGATAACGAAGTTGAACGCAGAATAGGTCGTGTTATTGTTACTTTTTTCCAACACGATAGGATGCTACAAAATGAAAATACAGACAGGAAAACCAGAGTCACCTTCTTTTGTAACCGAGGAAAGCTTATTGCATAGAATAATCACACGAAATTTGGTAAAGAACGGTAATACTTAGTACTTGAACAACACATACAAGATTCGCCAGCGACTCGAAGAAGAAGTAGTCAACAACTTGAAGTGAGTCAAGAAGTGAATCTACTAACCGCCACACGCGGTAAGATGGAGCACAAGGCCGAATCTAAAAATTCTCCGTAGACCCCGTATAAAACGGAGGCAGAGAATTTGACCAGAACAGCTAGAGACGAATCTCTAACTGTAGTATATATACCAACCGCCCCACGCGGTTAGATGTGGCACAAGGGTTTCCTGAGACGAGACTCTGCCCTTCTACATAGCCTTGTCCGGGGATCCTCTCTACCCGGAGGCAGAGTGTTTGACCAGCACAGCTGGAGACGGATCTCCAACTGCAGACCAACATACAGTATTTACTACTGTATTTATGCGAATGGGGACGTATCCATTATCGCCCGTAGGTATGTTACAACACGTTCCTAAATAGTCTCGTCAGATTTAAACTTTAATATTGATGCCATCCACGTCTACTAATCATCTGTATACAACCGATTCCTCAGGTTGACGGTGAATATTGGCTTCAAATAAATAAATCATAATTAATCTTCAAGAAGACGAAACTTCTCGACTGGCACTGTAATATCACAAATGAAAAACATTACCAAATAACAACAAAAAGAAAAAAAATAACGCATTTTTAATCAATTCACCCCAAGCAAGGTGATAATGCCACTAAGATGTCCAGAGCTACTCGGAGGGAAGGAGGTTGAGAAGACTTTAGAAACAGAGGTATATAATTCTACGCCCGTTCAAACGACCAGAGAGGAGTGCGAAGCGGACGAAAGGCAAACCTATCTGCTCCTATTTACATTATTCGGACTATTGTCCACATCTGTGTCGCCATGTTTGGTTGGAATGTCGAAATGAATACAATATGGGAAACAGTAATAAGGAGTGCCAGAGAAAAGCGATAATAACAACAAAAATTGCAATATGAGCTCTGGTAAAAATATGTTTTGATAACAGCAAAAATTGCAATATGTCCTCAAGGACACCTGGCACAGGGGATAAAGGCGTTGACATGACCCAAAGAGTGTGAGTTCAATACCTCTTTAAGGCAGTGGAGAACTTTCAGAGGGGAATTAACAGGAGATAACTGACATCCATTAGACATGGCACGTGGAACTAGAACAGTCTACCACAGTGAGCGAAATAAATGGTTCAGTTCGACGTTCGAAGAAGGCCGAAACGTTGTAATAAATATGGTGACAAAGATGAGGAAAATAGTCCGAATAATGTAAATAGTATACATAATACCTCATCTCAGAAATATAGACAGATAGTGAAGGGCCGAAACGTTGTAATAAATATGGCGACAAAGATGAGGACATTAGTCCGAATAATGTAAATAGTGTACATAATAACTCATCTCAGAAATATAGACAGATACTATCTGCTCCTATTAAACTTACATTAACACTTTGAACAGCAACAACATGAAAAAGTAACACAAGAATTATTTTTTCGTGGGGTGATTTTTCTAAACCCCAAATCCTATAGACTCGAAGAAAATTAGACCATAAACGTTCCAATTTCATTTCCGGTTGTAAAATAATTTTACTTCCTTAGTTCGCATGCGTGATCATATCTCGTTTCGATTCATCTTTGACTTGGTATAAGAATCCCTTCAGTAGGATGCTATTTCTGCGTTAGACTGGTTGCTTAGAACTCAGTCTGTCCTAAGCTGGTGGAGAGAAGATATGGATTCATATATCTTTCCCAAGGGTATTTACACGTAAGTGAACGTAACAAACACGACTGCAATTCGAACTCGGCTCACCAATTTCTCATTCCGTGCCGTTATCCATCACACCCCCCACACATCCAAACTTACGGCACTCAGTATTCCCAAGCGCTCACCCATCTATGTACTGATCAAGCACAGAGTAGAATAACTTCGATGATCGAACGAGAACTAGTGTTTCAACGGGACATGGCCGTAAGCTAAATAATGTTAATGGTACCAATTTTCACGCAATAACTGTTTGATTCTTTTACTTGAAGATTCTTAGAATTGTATGTCTAATTGTTTGCGTCTTCCATAAAATTTGACTGCAAATTCTTATATTAAGTTTCTGATCGGTAGATTAATTTTAGACATAATATTTTTTGAAGAACTGTCCAGATCTACCGTTCAATTATTCAGGCACTCTGATTTTAATCAGAGTAACCGTCACAGAGAAACTTCACTGTTCTTCATCAGCATGCCTGATGCTCGACTCCGTGGAAGTGTCTCACTGAGCCTTCTTGGTCTCACGTTTTCCAATGACTTGAGGTGGAACAACTACAATGAATCAATAGCTGCATCTACTGCAAGGAAAGTCGATTCACTGTGTCGTGCCAGAAGGTTTTCCTCGTCAGAGTCTATCTTACAAATCTACCATTCTACATTGAATATGGTAGTCATATCTGGTCTGGTGTCCCTGATGCCCATCTCGATGTTCTCGAGAAAATCCAAAGAAGGATCTGCAATATAATGGGTCCTGACTTGGCATCTTGACTCCAGTCGTTTTCTCATAGACGTGATGTGGCTTCCCTCTGTCTTTTCTACAAATATTTTCATGACAACAGTTCTGATGAGCTATCTTCTCTGATACCCCGACTACATGAGTTTAAGCGTGATACTAGGCTGGCATCTATGTCTCACTCTTTTACTGTTGAAATAGTTACATACAGCCGCTACTCCTATTTCAGCAGGGTCTCATCTCACGCTCCCCGAGAGTGGAACTCCCTTCTTTTTACTTGCTTCCTTGATAACGAGAATATTCAAAAATTTAAATGCAACGTCAACCGCCATCTTCTTTTGCTTTGATCCCCGATAAAGAAGCCGTTCCAAAACGAAGATATATATATATATATATATATATATATATATATATATATATATATATATATATATATATATGCAGGTATGCAGAAAAATAGGAAAGAACACGTTAGGTAAATAATCCGGTGTTCTTTAGTATTTTTGCTTTTATTTGCAAAAAGGCAGTGCTCCAAATTCTCGCTTGACGAGGAAGAGTGACCAGACACCTTAACTCAACATAATTTCAAAAATTAAATTAGTGGTCTCGGCTCTCGCTTTTGAAACATGAGAACTCTTATGTAGTGAAGAAATCATATTTTTAAAACAAAAAATATTATAATATATATATATATATATATATATATATATATATATATATATATATATGAAGAAATATAGTCTGAAAGTGTGCTATATTTATGGGATAAAGTGCTCAATATCAGAGATAGAGCGTGTGTAAATGTAAAAGTGGACATGGAAGTCAGCACTTAGAGGCGACAGTCTGTTTCATGCTAGTGCAATCGTCAGGCGATTGCACTAGCATGAAACAGACTGTCGCCTCTAAGTGCTGACTTCCATGTCCACTTTTATATATATATATATATATATATATATATATATAAAAGTGAGCATAGACGTCAACACTCAGAGGCGACAGTCTGTTTCATGCTAGACGCAATCGTCAGGGTACGACGATTGCATCTAGCATGAAACAGCCTGTCGCCTCTAAGTGTTGACTTCTATGTTCACTTTCATATTTAACTTAAGAGTAATTTACGTATTAAAACCTGTGCTGGCATTTGCTTCAGAAATGCAAATTGCATAAAAGTGGTTCCATAATGTATTCCTTTACTTTATCTGGAAATATGCCATTAATTTAAATAATTTAATCTAATTTATTTAGGTTTATTACATGAACCTAGAATTTTCAGCTATTAAACAGAAATTATTTTGTTATATCTGTTATTTGGTTATTTGCTTAAAATTAAAAAGCTGGGTGAATATCCGCTAAGGGCGCTTATGCCATCGAAGTCTAAGTAAATGTTCATATTTCTTATTAAATAATTTATATAAAAATGTATATTTATATAAAAAAATTTTGTAAGCGATCTGGGATTGCAAAGGAAATATGTTCACAGATTACTTCCACAACTCAGAGAATAAATCAGTAAGTTCACAATCGAACATCGGGGGCAGAGAGAAATTCCGAAAACTCGATTCGCAGGTACTATCTCACAAATCACAATGCACGCAACCAGTCAGAAAAATAACTCACTCTCCGACAAACGTGGTAGCCAAAATGCCCGATTTTTTTTCCTGTCGATTCGAGAACACATAACTGCTTTTATCCGCCGAGCATTTTTTCCATTTGTCGACAACTGGGAGAGGACGCTCAAATTTTGCATATCAAAATACCTTTACAGCGACTCCTGCGACGGACTTGTTTTTTTTTTTAATTTAAATATTCCGTCTTCAGCATGTCATTTGGAATACATGCCATTTTTTTCTTTTTTTTTTTTTTGTTAAGTAATTTTCTTTTTCGCCACATTTTCCGTCGTAGGATACACGCGACGCGCTGTCGCTTGGTTTGACGAGGTAAATCGCCGTTTTCTTCGCTATAATTTTTACACAAATTATTGGAACAAAACATGCAGCAAATTATTAAAAGATTTAAAACAAGTTTCTTGTATATAAAAATGTTTCTTATATGTAAATATAAACCTTACAAAGCAGGTTTAAAATGTCCTTCGTTTTCTATTTATTTATTGACGTCCTGTTTTGACGTATATGGCTATCAACTAATTTTGCTGTTGTCCAGCACACGCCTGCAGAGGCGCCAATAATCTTTAAAACCAAACTTGCAAGATCCAGTACGTTAAAGACAAAACAACGTTAAGTGATCAACATTTACAGAACTCACTGCTGCTCTAAGTAATATGGTAATATGAATAAAATGGTCCCACATGCGTCAAACACTGAGTATATTTTTTATTCATTAGTTGATTTTTTTTACAGCTTAAAAACTTAAAGCCAGAAAATAACTTTAGATAGTCAGAATTTTGAGGGATGTTAATGATTTACTGAAACGAGTCCTGCTAATAAACCCATAGCTGGGGGTAGTAGAAGTGAATTCATATATTTTCAAAGGGTATTTGCGTGTACGTGAGTATAACGAACCCAACGGGAATTGGAACTCGGCTCTCTGATTAACAATTCTGATCTGTTATCCACTACACCATGTGCACATCAAAGCTTAGAGCATCTACAGCATACAGCATAAAGTCCCTTCTGTACGCATTTAAATCATGGAGAACATACCGGTGGCATATAAAGTGGCTTGAGAGATATCACCATAAAATGCCTGTGGAGCATCCTTAACATCAAATACCGCTATTTGATACATTATTTACATTATTCGGACTATTGTCCTCATCTTTGTCCCCATATTTATTACAACGTTTCGGCCGTTGTAAACTCCGGCCTTCTTCAGGTGGTTGGAATATCGAACTGAACCCTTTATTTCGCTCACTGGGGTAGACTGTTCTAGTTCCAAGTGCCACGTTTAATGGATGTAAGATCTAGTGAGAGGACCCAGAGAGTGTGAGTTCAATACCCGGCTAAGGCAATGGAGGGCTTTCAGAGGGAAATTAACAGGAGGTAACTGATAACTGACAACCATTAAACATGGCACGTGGAACTAGAACAGTCTACCCTAGTGAGGGAAATAAAGGGTTCAGTTCGACATTGCAACCACCTGAAGAATGCCGGAGCGTACAATGTCCGAAACGTTGTAATAAATATGGCGACTAAGATGAGGACAATAGTCCAAATAATGTAAATAATGTACATAATACCTCATCTCAGAATTATAGACAGATACTGAAGAAGGCCGGAGCGTACAACGGCCGAAACGTTGAAATAAACATGGCGACAAAGATGAGGACAATAGTACGAATAATGTAAATAATGTACATAATACCTCATCTCAGAAATATAGACAGATACTGAAGAAGGCCGGAGCGTACAACGTCGGAAACGTAATAAATATGGCGACAAAGATGAGGACAATATTCAGAATAATGTAAATAATGTACATAATACCTCATCTCAGAAATATAAACAAATACCGCTATTTGATTCCAGACACTGTTGTCTTCCAAAGATATAAATTCAACAACATTGAAATAATAATAATCTTCAACCAGATGCGATTGGCGGGAAACATTATGAGAATAGGGGATAACAAGATCACCAAACAACTTTTCTACGGGGACAAGAAAGCGTTCACTTATTTCAGTCTTGATAGTAATGTCCCGATCTAAACAAATTCTACTCTACAATTTACCAAATAAAATACATGCCTTCTGAATAGGTGAAAAAGTCTCCACTATACGGTATACCCAATGTGTGAAAAAGTTTCAATAACCGCTAGCCTGATAGTCTTCACAAGTAGTGTTTGGTCTTTGTAAGACGCACCAGGTGTAAGGGGGAAGATCATTCCTTCTTCCTCAGGCTAATCTTCAGTTCAAAAGCATCAAGAGTGGCAGAGAAGAGATCCATAATGAGTTCCAAATCTTTTTTTCCAAATGCACTGCAACATCTGCAACATCTGCATTATCAGCATACAGCAAATATCGGATTAGGCACTCGAAGGTCTTACATACGTACATTCGGCACACAACGTTCTAACATGGATGTGCAAACATATATATATGCCCCGGCCGCCCAGTGCTTTCTGCATTCTATTAAGGATACTTATTCTAGACTCAATGAATTATTATGTCATATATATATATATATATATATATATATATATATATATATATATATATATGAAATCTCCACATATATTCTTAAATGCCTATAATTTATAACAGCAGCCGTTGGTTTATACCAACGGCTTCCCATACGTAATACTTCTCGTTTCTCACTCTTGCGTGGTCAGGTGTGACGCGATTTTCGCTTCCGAGTCTCGTATATACGAGTTTGTCGTTGCTTTGAAATTTTTCATGCAGCAAGGGCGGACTATCATTGTTGTTTCGTCCGTGTGTTGTTTGATATATTGAAATTGTCATCTTTGATAATGGCTTATGTAAGCCGAAAGCTTGGATTGGATTTAAACATGTATCAATATGGTGTTTTCCTTTCGTATTTCAACGATAATGTGATTAAGCTTATCAGACAATATGAAAGGAACTTACTTAAAATAAATTGACAAATTTGTCTATATTATTTAATGAAACATGCATTAATATATATATATATATATATATATATATATATATATATATATTGTCTTTGGACGGTAATCTCACTTTTATACAAGTTTTGTTAAATACAACTGACAAGTATAAGGACACAAAAAAACAAAATGCAATACCTTGTCAGACGTTCTCACAGTCCAAAGAAGTAAAACCAAAACTAGTAAAAAGACAACTACATAAAGTGCTCAATACATTAAGTAGAGCAAAACCTAAAATAATCCTAAGGAGCCACGCAAACCGACCTAGGTTTCACGTAAATGGATCTTCAGGGTAAAGCTGTAAATCTTCAGGCTAAAGCTGGCTTTACCCTGAAGATCCGTTTAGGTGATACCTAGGTAGGTTTTCCTGGCTCCTTACGATTATTTTATATATATATAATATATATATATATATATATATAATGGACTCTCCCGTCGGTTTCGACGTATGAGGATCTGAGAGTTTAGTTGACTCAGTTATGAATTCTTGTGCAATGATCTTAAGTGGCATTTAAGACCCGCTAAGGATTTACAAAGGAGGCCATAATGGAACAAGAATGAGGATTGTTAGATGAGATCGCTGTTAGATTGACTGACCTTTTAGATCTTGCTCTCGCTTCTTGAGGATGATTCAGACAAATCCCTTTACCTCATATGGGGAATAGTTATTTCAGCAGACGGCGAAAATGGTCGTCAGTGTTTTCAACCCCGGAGAATTAAACAATAGAACAACAGTCTGGCCCACTCTCTTGATGTTATTATTAGTACATTTCAAAACTTCTTTGCTTTAAGTATTTCCTACAAAGGTTTGATACCTGAAACTATTTAACCCATTAGTGTCTGGCGCCGGATATTTTAGAAAGGGCTTATCAAACATTTTATATGAGACAGCTCTAAAATGGTCCATTACCAAAAATGTAGATTATTCAAAAAGCGAATCTTAACGAAACTTCATGCAGTCATGGTTTAATTTCGTTATTACCATTGAATATACGATAAACCCTTCAATAAATGTAAGTCACTTTGGCCGGAAGTGAGCTAATAAAATAGTTTTGAAAAAGGCATTCTGGGTAGTATATTTATAGAGACATTATTCTGTGTATTACATGTTAGAATGTAACCTGCTTCCTCGTTTCTTGTCGATCACATCACGATGTTCATTTAAACTTGATCTCCACTTAGTTTTGGGCTTAAGTGCAAGTCTAATAGAAGAATCTCCAGTCGAAAGGCTATGCCTGGATGTCTAAAATGGTAAAACGTAACATAAGGTCAGCGATTTCCTTATGGGAATCCATATACGATGCTACGTTCGCTCGTAAATTCTTGTGGGTCTTATAAAAATATGTTGCTTTTGGTCTTTGCCACTTATATCAGGCCTGGACTTAGTCTGCTTTATACAATGTAGAGTTGATGTCTAAGAAACAAATCCTCCGTCAGGAAACTAGAATTGTTTATGGAATCATTCCGTATACGAAACTGATGGTAATCCCGAGACTACAGATGTAGAAATACTTTAATCAATTTGATATTCAGTTTAAACAAGTCGAAACGTTCAATACATAAAGTTTAATTTTATAAATATATTCAAAGTCTGAAAAAATAATTCAGTCATAGACACGAACAAAGCCAGTGGGGGGAGACCTTTCTTTTTACAGGAAATTTGACTTGTCTGATCATTTGAATATTAACAATAGGTCTTCTTTCCTTCAGGCTATGTAAATACAACAAAAGAGGAGCTATTTGCTGAAATCTCAAGATGAATCACTTGTAATTTTTCAAATTATTTGAACAGTTATTTAATTTTGTTTCTGTTTAGGCGTTGTTGGCTTGTTATTCTTTCAATGTATTCCAGTACCTTTTTAAGCACACGAATTTGTAAGTGTTACTATTAAACAGATTCTCAATTAAAAATTTAAAAAGTGGGTATTAGAAAAGTATTCTCAGATACAACATCTACTAAAAACGAAGAATACATCGGCCGAAGACTTTTGATCCTAGATTTTTATCTGGAGCCAGAATAATTATTTTTCTGCGAGTGAATCATACATTAATAATCTTTTTAAGAATAACAATATTTTTTCCTGATAGTAGTCTTACTATTTAACCCATAACTGGGAGGGGTAGGATATAGATTCTCACTTTTCCCAAAGGTATTTTAGTGTAAGTAAATATATCGAACTCAACAGGAATTTGAACTCGGCTTTCTGATTTCTTATTTCAAACCTCTATGACACAAACAAACCGGAGGTCAGATTACCTGCATTAACAGGCAAGTAAATTACTAAAGGTTATATGATTAGCTAAAACGTCAATTCTCCAACTTTTAGCCATTTTCTAATCTAGTATTCTGACTTGAGCAGACAGAAATTTGACACTCAGTGAGGAGCAAACTCAGTGGACAATTGACCGTTAGCGAACGCGGTTATTTTGCTTTCATTAGAATAGGAGATTCTGTGTTCAAATTTCGGTTGATTCTGCTTTGTTCAATTCGTACTCTTGCATCCATGCACCGCAAGAAATCGAGCAACAACATCCGAGATACCGCCGTCCGCATTAAAATGCAGAGAAGGACATACATCCAAGAAAGAGTAACGTAAGACCTGAAACGGTAGTTGAAGATAGTCTGTTCTCCGAAAACAATTGCCATATCTACTTAGCTCCATTGATTCCGCATTACAAGCAACTTTCCGACCCCACCAGCTGTAAAGATAGGTAATCCTACCCATATGCTTATGTGGGTGGAAGTTTACGACAAAAAGGCATTTATCAGTCCCGCGGCTGCTTCATTTGTCGAGAAGTTCATAAGGCCTCCGGCGGTCATCAATAACCATAGATAGATCCCATCCATCTGCTCCTCTGGAACTTCGCTGCCTGTGGCTGAACAGACTGATTAGCGAGTGACAGTCTATGTTACATGAGTAATGTCTGTATGTTATCTATGCTGCAGCGTTCTTTTCTGCCGGTCCTCTTGTCTTCGGCTGCGTTGTTCAGTTTCTCCTCTCCTGACATTAGTTGTTTACTCAAGGTGCTTCTCCATTCAAAACGGTCAGCAGCAAGGTTCTTCCAGTTGTGGCTGTTGAGCTCAAGGTCCTTAATGTCCCTCTTTCAAACATTTCTGTAGCACAACTGAGACCGACCGGTGTCTCTTTTGCCATTTACAAGTTCCCCTTAGAGGATGTCTTTGAGAATTCGGCCATCCATCCATACGATGAACATGACCCAGCCATCGGAACCTGCGCTGTCTGAATAGAGTGAACGCGACTTTTAGGCCGACGCGATACAGAACTTCAGTGTTGTGCACTTTGTCTTTCCACATAAGCGAAGTTAAAGACATAAGAAACAGACACCCACCTTCAGAATAATCTCTTGGCGGTCTCTATCAGGACTTCCGGTATTGTCATGTCCGTCCACTCTTTGCTGTTGTCAGACCAGCTCTTGCTTTGCTGTCTTCGATTGCGTCCGCCTTCAACGGTCCATGTCTCACACCCGTAGAGGAGGACGGATAGAACCAGCCATTTGTAGAGTTTGAACAGGATCTGGAAGTAATATGATTTATTATCTATTAGTAATATAATTTATTACTAATATGATTTATTATCTATTAGTAATATGATTTATTATCTATTAGTAATATGATTTATTATCTATTAGTATTATGATTTATTATCTATTAGTAATATAATTTATTACTAATATGATTTATTATGTATTAGTAATATGATTTATTGTCTATTAGTAATATGATTTACTATCTATTTGTAATATAATTTATTACTAATATGATTTATTATCTATTAGTAATATGATATATTATTTATTAGTAACATGATTTATTATATATTAGTAATATGAATTATTATCTATTAGTAATATGATTTATTATCTATTAGTAATATGATTTATTACTAATATGATTTATTACTAATATGATTTATTATCTATTAGTAATATGATTTATTATCTATTAGTATTATGATTTATTATCTATTAGTATTATGATTTATTATCTATTAGTAATATTATTTATTACTAATGATATATTGTCTATTAGTAATATGATTTATTATTTATTAGTAATATGATTTATATTATATTATTAATATGATTTATTATCTATTAGTAATTACTAATACTAATATTACTAATATGATTTATTATCTATTAGTAATATGATTTATTATGTATCAGTAATATGATTTATCATGTATTAGTAATATGATTTATTATCTATTAGTAATATAAATTACATTAGGAATAATATCATCTTTGTTATTATCACAACGTTTCTTCAGTTGCTTGTCGATCCAGGTAATCTTCTGAGTATTTTGAAGTGAAACATTTTTTTTAATCGACGGGGATAAATTGGTCTCGTTCCGACGTCCATTCCTAGCGATAGATCATCTTGTCCTTTTTATTACTAATTAGTTATTGCTCGTGTTGATTCCACCGTACAAACTAGGGATTGAACCCACAAACGTTATGCTGACAAATTCAGAAACCAACGCTTTAATCTATTTGTATCATCCGGAGCCTCGAACTATCGCAAGGTTTACACTCCTTACTAGTTTATTTGAACAGGTGTAGAAGTGTATCCATTGTTTCCTGTTTAGGATTGGATTTCCGGTTACTTCTAAAGTCTTCTGATTCTCTTTTACTTCTAGTAATCTCCTGCGTCTTAGTGGCATTATCGCCTTGGATTGAAATGATAAATAAAACCTGCAAACATATAACTAAATTTCTTATTTCTTATCAACTGCCGCCATTACTGCTGATTCTTGACCTCCTCCTCCCCTGCCGATATTACTCTTTCCCTTTTGTTGCACCAACTGAAACCTTAGTGTCGTTTTCTCTTTCTTATTAATGACTCCATATCTTCTTTTTTCACCGACAGAATGAATACAAAGGTTAGATCTCTTGCGGTGGTGGTGTGAGACCGATACTTTCCTACATCATGGACTCTCCCAGTACTATATTATTATGTGAATGGTAACATCATGGGCGTAGCACCAGTAATGGTGCTCTGCTGTCGAACTCTCTGTTTGGCAGAGAGGAACTCGGACGAGGCTTTGCCGCAGCGCAAAGTTTCGTTCGGGGAGGTAGACAGTCCCTAAACTGGTGTATACGGGTTGTAAATGGACATATTTTTGGTAAGCCCACGTTAAACCGGCCTTGTGCCACATTCGACCCGTGTGGGGGGTTGTTAAATATCGTAGCACCAGTAATGCGCAGCCGCGTACGATACCAATATCGGACACCACTGGATAGTAAGCTCTGCTTACTCTTACACTATTCTTTGTAACTTTTCTGTTTAATATATCTTTCTTACCTCTAACCCGTGTTCCGTGTTTTCCTTCCGTGGCCCCTACTTTGGGTCCACATCAGGTGGCCAGTCTAGGAGAAGAAAATTTTAAATTCAGGCTGTTTGAACGTGCACGTGTATAAATCGCGCGTAGGGTAAGTGTTTCATTGAAACTTGGTCAGTCCATTAACTACAACTGATGATCTACCAACCATCTTGGATCTCACTTTGCCGCTGGGCCTTCCGAGCGATTTCGAATCTATAGTCTGGACCTACGTAACAACTTGTCGACAAAAATCCTCTCACACGCGTCGTTCTTTGAGAAGTGCCATCATTCCCCGCATGGATGAATAGCGATTGCTTAGTATTTCCGTGTGGTTTCTAAGGACGCGAGTGTTTCAACAGTCGGTGGAGAAAAAAAAATCCCTGCTTTCATTGCGACTTGACTATAATCAATCTTTGTGTTATAAAAATAGGTCAGTTAATCGGCAAACATCATTTTTAATGGATTTGTTACGAAAAGAAAGTTAATTTCCAAAAGTCCGTCACGAATATTTGCCATATAATTCATAATAATCATTTGGAAATGTAATGGTTTCTATTTTAGGCCAGCATCTTTCTCCCCGATTTTATTTTTGTTTATGCGTGATTTTGTTTTCAATATCGCTAAAAACTAGTCATTCAGCAAAAATAATGCATGCCAAAATGGATGACCATCTTGAGAATTCTGAATTCTCTGACTGGCAGAATAAATCGATTAAAGTTACTGAAATAGGAGTCTACGGGATGTGGAAAACGGAGGGTAAAAATGACACATGTCTATTTCAGTTGGCTTATTAAAAAAAAAAAGAAACAAAAAGACGAAAATTGTATATAATTGAATAAAGTAATAAGTATACGAGAGCAGACTTTCCAAGAAAGGACATACATACACACACACACACACACACACACACATATATATATATATATATATATATATATATATATATATATATATATATATATATATATATATATATATATATCAGAGTCCAATGTGTTGCTACAGAAAGAGGGGTATTATTTATTTCCTCATGTGTGGGAAATAAGTTTTTTTTATAAAAGTGTAAAATATTAGCAGGAGTAGCGAAAAATACATTGGTACGTTTTTTTATTACATTGATCGTTATATATATATATATATATATATATATATATATATATATATATATATATATATATATATAATGTCAGTGTGAATGGATGTGTTCATGAGTGTGTCTGAATGTGTGTGTATGCGTGTGTACGCGTCTATGCGTATATACATATATGTGCTCGTGCACTTCAATATATATATAAAGGAACGTTCATGAAAAAACGATTGTAAAACGTTTTATCATATGTATAAAAATGTATCTATATATGTGTGTGCGTGTACACATAAGTGTATCTGCTAAAGATAAAGCCTCCTGTATGTATGTATGTATGTATGTATCTATAGATAGATAGATAGATAGATAGATAGATAGATAGATAGATAGATAGATAGATATGAACAAAGTGAAATAGATAGATAGATAGATAGATAGATAGATAGATAGATAGATATGAACAAAGTGAAATAGATAGATAGATAGATAGATAGATAGATAGATAGATATGAACAAAGTGAAATAGATAGATAGATAGATAGATAGATAGATAGATAGATAGATAGATAGATAGATATGAACAAAGTAAAATAGATAGATAGATATGAACAAAGTAAAATAGATAGATAGATAGATAGATAGATAGATAGATAGATAGATAGATATGAACAAAGTGAAATAGATAGATAGATAGATATGAACAAAGTGAAATAGATAGATAGATAGATAGATAGATAGATAGATAGATAGATAGATATGAACAACGTCAGATAGATAGATAGATAGATAGATAGATAGATATGTTATGTAACTGCGGCTCAGCTGTAGAATAGGCTAGCATTATTTACTATACGCACGCGTACACACTTATACTTACGCATGTGTGTGCGTGTTTTATAATTCTTAATTCCTTTAAAATTATTACTGGCATTTCTTTTTATCTTTCAAACCAACTGCATTTGGCTAGTATTACATAATATATTGGTTTTCTGTCAGTAATTCTTTTCTATATATTGCCATATCTTCTGGTCCTATACTGAACGCATCCAGATTTGTTAAAATCCTTGTCTAATCTAAAATATCTCGCTCGCTTTTTTCCTATAAAATGGCATAAATAAATGCGTTTTTCTCTTTCTTGTTGCATTTTCTATACTCCACGAAACTAAGCTACTCGCAATTAAATACGTTGTTATTCGGTGTATTCCGATCTGAAAATTCCATTGCATAATGTTCGACTTATACTATTATTTATTATTGAATTAACTGCTTTAAGAAAGAAGCTTATTATTTCGGAAAAAAAAATATTTGTCGTGTGAAATACATTCTATTTTCATCATCAGCCCAATATCTTCAGATCCATCACTGAATTAAGTGCATTAACAGGGAGAAGATTATGTTGTAAAAATTAATATTTTTTATCTAAAATTCAATGTCCATCACTGGCTACGAACTTAGTGATACACATTAATTTTCATGACATAATTAAGTGCATTGACAAGAAGAAAATTATGTTGCAAAAATTAATAATTATTGTGCAAAATTAATGTACCTTTATCTACTTAACTTAATTGTGTGCATTGACAAGCATAGGATTCTGTTGTAAAAATCAGTAATTATTGTGTAAAATCAATTTGTCATCACTTGCCAAGAATTTATTGATGCAACTTTACCTTCATAACTGAATTAAGTGCATTGACAAGGAGAGTCTAAAATTAAATATTTGTTATGTAAAATTCACTTTTTATCACAGGCTGCGAATTTATTCATGTATCTTTATCTTATCTTCATAACTGAATTAAATGCATTGACAAAGAGAAGTTTATATTAAAAATCAGTATGTTTTATGTGACAAAATCTCTTTTCGTCTTCAGCCTACCGACTTACGAATGAACTTTCATATTACTCACTGAATTAAGTGCACTGTCAAGGAGATTATGCTGAAAAAAATCTATATTTTGTGTGTGAAATAAAATAACTATTCAGTATCAGGCCATGGAATTAATGATAGACGTACGTCGAAATTCTCATGCGATGGAAGATTTTTTTTTCATACTCTCGAAAATACATATAAATTTTCATTCGCCTGAAAATGAAATTATTTTTTCATGCCTCAGTAAGTGCGTATAGATCTGTGTACATTATAAATTGTATGTAGGTCTCTATAGACTCTAAAAATATGTAAGTTTCTACATTATGAATCCATATTAAGATTTTTCATCTTTTAAAACCACTAAGCATGATATTAAACTTTAATCAATAACATTCAAATTTATCGTTCTAATCTACCTGATTAGTTATTGATTCGTTAAACCAATTTCTATAAATATGTTTTGCAAGTATAAATTGTATAGGATACCTCCTTTCCACTTCTACTCGGTCTCAACTAAACAACTAACAAAATAAATCAAGGCCTGCATTTCTGTTGTCACTTTGTTTGCGACATTGATAAAACTACGTTGAAAAACTAGAAGCCGAGTGCCTAAGAAGCTGGAAACAGATGCTGATCAATAAACCACACTCAGCGCAGACATTGGCTCAGCGCTTCTCAATCCACGATCAACGGGATTTCTAAGGCTTTATCAATATTGCGTTTGTCTGTGAATCCGTACAACTTTGACACTGGTTGGTTTCGCTTATCTGTGGATGTAGGCGTTTGGTACGGCGGCACAACGGTTGAAAAAAAAAGTGTATCGTCAGTAGAGGATTGACAGAATGAAATTCATGAAGTGGCTGATGGTTAGAAGAGAGATTGATCGGCGTGAGAAAAATTTACGAATTGGGAAAATAAATCATACGAAGAAAGATATCAACAAAAGGAAGAAAAGAAAAAGAAGAGTTAATGAAGACAAGGGAGATAACTCAACAAGTACTCTATCACAAACGTTTAATTTCTTTAAAATATATAACGATTCCTTGAGCTATGCCTGGCGTGATGATAAAAGTTTCTGTCAGGGTGTAGTTGTTGATAATATAGGTTTACATATCAACATCGGATTCTCTAATACTATGACCAGTAAATATCAATTAAGCATAATAACGTTTATTTTATTTTTTTTTTTTGGCTCTGTTTATTATTATTTTATTAAATTTTTATGGTTTATTGTGAGGATTAAGTGACAACAAGTCTCCACAATACCTCATTAATTTTCACAATTTCAATAACGCACACTATTTACATTATTCGAACTATTGCGCTAATCTTTGTCGCCATATTTATTACAACGTTTCGGCCGTTGTACGCTCCGGCCTTCTTCAGGTGGTTGCAATGTCGAACTGAACCCTTTATTTCGCACACTGGGGTAGACTGTTCTAGTTCCACATGCCATGTTTAATGGATGTCAGTTATCAGTTATCTCCTGTTAATTCCCCACTCCAAGTTCTCCACCGCCTTAACGAGGTATTGAACTCCCACTCTTTGGGTCTTGTCACTGGATCTTACGACCGCATTTATCCACTGTGCCATGTGTCCTTGAGGACAGTCTACCCCAGTGAGCGAAATAAAGGGTACAGTTCGACATTCCAACCACCTGAAGAAGGCCAGAAGGTACAACGGCCGAAACGTTGTAATAAATATAGCGACAAAGGTGAGGGCAATAGTCCGAATAATGTAAACAGTGCACATAATACCTCATCTCAGAAATATAGACAGGTTCAATAATGCAGTTTTAAAATAGTTTCAATTCCTGTCCTGTTCTGCAATTCCTCAATTATCTTCATAAAGGATTTTGGTAAAATTATAAGCATTCTTCTTCTTCTTCTTCTTCTTATTATTATTATTATTATTATTATTATTATTATTATTATTATCATTATCATTATTATTATTATTATTATTATTATTATTATTATTATTATTATTATTATTATTATTAATATTATTATTATTATTATTATTAATATTATTATTATTAATATTATTATTATTATTATTATTATTATTATTATTATTATTATCATTATCATTATTATTATTATTATTATTATTATTATTAATATTATTATTATTATTATTATTATTATTAATATTATTATTATTATTATTATTATCATTATCATTATTATTATTATTATTATTATTATTAATATTATTATTATTATTATTATTAATATTATTATTATTAATATTATTATTATTATTATTATTATTATTATTATTGTATAATGTTGTTTTAGGACACGCGTTCAGTAGTCAACTTCCTGTCGTCTGACACTTTACATTTTATTTCTCCTATAACCAATATATGTAAATAGGGAAAATCCTATTTGTCCATGCCACTACAGTTATTATCATTAAAAAAAACTCGAGCGCAAGCCCATAGACTTTCCTCCAGGGCAGTACCTCTTCTTCGAGAAGTGTCTGAATTTATTGCCCGGCGCTTGAGGCGTCCCCAAAAGAAAGAGTCCAGAGGGGCTTGAGCAATTTTTTCACGGCATTTCCAGTCAACCCACCTTAAACTGACCTCGTCTCCCGTTCAGTAGCGTTGTGGGCGCACTGGAAAATATCCCCGTGATGTTGATTGCTGGCAAGAAGTTTATTTTCGGGTGACTTAAGAAAATAAACTCGATCATTTCCTCTTTTAACCGACACACTGTATTCAATAGTTTTCAAAGTGTCCTTTTCTGCACTTTTTGTACAATTCCCATGATCGCAGGTACTACAATTACTTTCCTTTGCTAGTCCTTCTCAAACTTACACCATTCAATACTTTAAATCATTATAATTGCCCTCATGCTCCTCAGGTAGATCTTCGGCCGTAATATAATGATCAACATTGCCCCATAGGACCTTTCTCTTCTACAAATATTTTCACGGCAAGTGTTCCGACGAGCTTCTTTCGCTAGTTCTTGTACTACATAAATTTAAGCGTGCTACCAGGCTGGCATCTCGGTCCAACCTTTCATTTACAAAACGGTTAAATGTAACTGTCTCTTCTACTCGAACAGCTTCTTCTCCTGCCCTTCCCTTCTGTGGAACTCCCTCCCCTTACTTGCTTCCCCGATGACTATAATCTTGAAATATTCAAGTGTAATGTCAATCGACATCTGAGTCCCTGAGCTTGTTCCCCGTCCTTCTCTTTCCTCAAACACGCCTCTTTACTCTTGTTCTCAATCCTCTGTAACTCCTTGCCTGCTAGTGGCACTCCCGCCTTGCTTGGGGTGAATTTCCTTTAAAAAAAACAACAAAACATTTTATAAGAATTTTGTCTATTCCAATCAGTGTTGTTTAGTACTGCCTAAGACAATCAGAATCTCAATTCGAATCACAGTTTTTATTTCACAAAGTGCTTCTTTTTTTTATTATGTCTCTCACGGTTCCAAGGGCACCTGCTGGAACAAGAATAAATACTTTCCTAAGATCACACAAAGCATGATATCTCGTGTTTCAAATCTTGATACTTTTCTTCTTTATTTTTCTTTCTAATTACACTGTTTTCCTTCTGGATAGTAGTGATCTCTGGCCATCTTGTTTCATTTAAACGATCGCATTGTACAATGAAGTCCTAAGGCAGCTTTATTCTCTCATTTATTATCTTTGTTATAATTATTAATTTAACCTATTAAAAAACTTAATATTGTTCTCATTATTATAAATAGTAATAATAATTGTTATTATTGTTAAAGTTTTTGGGTACCCTGGTATACTAGTGAGCCAGCCAAAATGAGCTGACTCATTTTATAGTTCACCAATAGAAGTCTTAACCAATCAGAAGGCTCAAAATATTCAGTGTGACGTATATAAAGGTGGCCATGTTTTTCCCGAATATGTGCTACCAGCCTTTGATATCGAAGACTGAAGAATTACGGAATAGCCAGTCATATTGTTCAGTCCTACAATTTCCCTCCCGTTAATATAGCAAATAGGGGTGTTCAAATCTTTCTCTGAGTGCCCATTGATCCTAAGTAGATGGATAATCTGTTTCTCCGCAGTGCCGTTCCATGAGTAAATAATCCCGTCACTTTCGACGGTTACAATACCAGAAATTACAATAATGTTCATTATAATTTTAATTATAAATGAACGGTTTTAATTTCAATTAGATATATTTATAATTTTCATTATAACTTGATTTTAATAATAATTAACATTTTAACCGTCGCCATTTTGATTACTACGATAAAATTCTCTCCATAATTAAATGATCAGCATTTCTAATGTAAAAATCCCGGGATTTATTTTGCTGTAAACATTTTCGAGTTAGTGGGGAAAAGGTTAATGGTAATAATGACTTTGTTAAAATCTTCAACCCTCCGAGTTTATTGGGTGCGTCAAATTCACAGTGTTTTTTGTTTTTTATTTGTTTTGTTTTGTTTTCGCTATTTTCGAACCACGATAACATGCGATACAGCACTCAGATGATTTCGTACGGAAGAAAAAAATAGTTTTATTTAATGGTTTATCACGAAAGTACACCTGGCCGGCATAGCGGCAACTATCAAAGCGACCATGCAACACCTGGCCGGTGAAGCTATTTCATCAAACAAACTCAACTGTAATTCATTGGTTTACGGCAGACGCTGTCTACTGGAAATTGCGCCGTTTGTGACGTGTGTGGCTAATCTACGTCCGACGCTGTAATAGACTGAAATTCAGATCAAATGCCATTACCTAGGAAAGGGGATATTAAAGTCTAAAAGAGAAACAAAAGAAACTATTTTCACACGCAAATATGCACACACAAAAACCCATTGACAAATACATAGAATTTGGTATAGATGTACAGTGCTGTTCGATAAAAGTGACTCACTTAAAAATATTTTCGCCTATTATTTTTGGGAGTCAAACTAATTTTTAATCTTGCTAATATAAAGATCCCTTCCCGACCATCTAGTAAAAAAGTTCACTCAGCCTAAGTTATTCTATTGATAATTATAATTTTGTATATAAATGAGATTTAGGGAAAAAACTCTGTGCAAAAAAAGTGGCTCACTTATTTCCTGCAACTAGTAATCAATAGAAACATAACCGAACAGCTTTAAATAAAGAATAATAGAGGTATAATTTACTTATAATAGGTAATATAGTTCGAAATATTTAATAATCTATGGGTTCTCCTTTATTTTGAATAACCTTTTCAACCCTTTTTGGCATTGACTTGATCAGGTTCTGGCAAATCTCATCTCCAAGCATTGAATTCCATTCGGATATGAAACTCACAATCAAATCCTCTGTGTTGCTCAACTGCTTTCTCGAGAGCCTGTACTTTATAATGCTCCATAAGTTTTCTATGGAGTTGAGGTCAGGAGATTGGGGAGGCCATGTGATAACACTCACCTGCTTCTCATCAAAGTATTCCTTCATCAATTTTGATTTGTGGCAGGGAGCATTATCCTGCATAAAAATGAGCTTGGTGGGGTCGATTTGCACCCTTTCAGCAGAAGGGAGCAGACAAGACTCTAAAATTCTCTTGTACTGCTCGCTCCAGAGGGTCTTTTCAGTAGGTTTTAAGAAACCAGTTCCATGAAAAGAAAAGCATCCCCAGAACATTATACTGAACGAATGCTTGACAGTACTTACTGCTAAATTCAAAGAGCTTTCAAAGCTTCTTCTTCTGATTTTTGATCGCTTATCCTTTGAATTTAGCTCAACTTTCGTTTCATCGGGGAAGAGAACATTTAGTAACAAAAAATCAAGTGAGTCACTTTTATCGAACAGCACTCTATCTAGACACGCAAACACGAAAGAGTGGTTAAGAATTATTGCTTTTACTATTTAGCTGAACTTAAATTGTAGACGTTGGAAAAGAAAGAAAGATCAAGTATAAAAGCCGCGTAATAACTCATTGTATTTTCTGGATTAAGAAACAAAGAAATGTCTGTGGAACTATTGGGTAATATCAGTCCTCCTCCATGGCAGTGAATGTTGGGTTGGACAATCTCCTCACAGATGAAGGAGAGACTTAAGGCAAAAGGAAATGTGGTTATTTTTTTGATCATTTGCTCCAAGCAAGTAAAGAAGACACAACGGGTTACCGAGTGCGAAATCAGAAAATATAGAGAAACGGTATTAAGGAGCGAGAACAATAAAAGAAGAGGAATGAAGAAAACAGTAGATAACGATTGAGATTGCATTTAAATCTTTGAAGATCAAAGGTGTCTGGCAAGCAAAAAGCCAGAAGAATAGAACTTACGATGACATCTACTGTGACAGAAATTAGTTTATTATTTCTTCTATCCGATTCTGAGGCTTACGTAGTTCAGCAACAACGAACCTTCTCAGTACCTAGATGGGTGACCGCTTGGAAACATCTTGTACTGTAAACTTGGTTGTGCGGATGGGGCAAGGGATAACAAAACAGGATTGGAAATCGGGGAGCCGGGTTCAAATTCCACTCGGGTTCTTTATATTCACTTACACACAAATATCCTAGGGAAAGGTATGAATCTAGAAAAAAGAAAGAAAGAAAGAAAGAACGAAAGAAAGGAAGAAAGAAAGAAAAGAAAAGAAAAGATGTTGGAAACTTTCAGGCATAATAAAACTTCAATTTCATAAAATTATCGGTTTAATACTTATTCTTTCGTAGCTCTACTGAAGCGTTTTCCCTTTCCGTTGGTTTATCAAGCCAAAAAAAAATAACGATGGCAGAAAATATGAATAGTGATGCAATCTGAAGGTCGGGAACACTAGAATCAAACAGACGCGGAACTTTAAATACCTGGGAAAGGTCTTGACAGAGGACGGTAAGTGGGACACTGAGATCTGTCGGCATATTGGGATGACCAAGGAAACATTCCAAAAGCTGGGCAGTGTTTCTGCGAGACAGGCGGATATCTTTGGTAACAAAGAAAAGAATACTGAATTACGTGACATCTGTCCTTCTTTACGTCAGCGAATGTTGGACGATTTCCTCAGAGATGAAGAAGAGACTCAAGGTGACAGAGATGTGGTTCTACAGAAGGATGCTGAGGATATAATGGACCGAGCGTGTGAGAGAGGTTGCAAACAAGGCTTATATTTAACATCAGGAAGAGGCAGCTGAAGTTTCTGGGACACATAATGAGGAAGGAGGGCCTGGAGAATCTGATACTCACGGGACGAATAGAGAGAAAGAGAGAAAACAACGCGTGACATACCTGGCGGACTTAAGCAAGTGGATGACAGAACGTGGCCTGGGAAAGGAAGAAGAAGGAAGGAACTTGTTGAGAGCTGCAAGTGATAGAGGGTGGTGGAGAGCCAGGATGGCCTACGTCCTGAAAGGACATGGCTCATAAAAAGAAAGAAGATGTAAGTTTGCGAAGTGATTTTCAGTGCGGTTGCTGTGGTGATAATTGACGTATTTTTTTGTGCCTTGTTCTTTTCTTCAGTTGAGTTTTGTCGAGAGAAAGAGGTCGAGCGTGGGAAATTTCTGTTATCGCATTAATTGTAAATAATTTTAAAAAGCAGAATCAGTTTTACTGAATTTTAGATCTTGTGATTATCACTCAAGACATAAATTCCAGAACACGATTTCTTTTCTTTTACAAAAGCCTTCTACATTTCTTTTCCATCTTCAGCTCTTAATTCTTTATTTCTTTACCGCTTTTAAAAAAAATCAGTCTTTCATTAGTAACTGTTATTAATTTTCGAATAATTTTTCTTCCGGCATATTTCCCCACGTACATCGTACATCCACAATCGTAATTTTAGCGACGTTAATTACAATCAAAGAATCTGGATACTATTAAATTATTTTATAGGCAGTTCTCTGTTCATTTTTCTAATTCCTTTATTTTATTTTTCCGTTTTCTTTCCTTCTGATTCATCTTTTTTTCTTTTCATTTAACATCTTTTCTCCATTTTAACTCATTTTCTTTTCTTTTCCTCTTTTTTGCTTACCGCTTTTATTTTAGTTTGCTTTTCTATCTTTGCGCGCCATGGACGCCTGATATCAATCAAATGGTTAACATGCTTGCCTCGCTAGAATATTCACAAGTTTGCTGATCCCTCTGGAGCAGAACTACATTCATTGAGTAAGTGATAACAAAGTGTTCCCATTTTTCAGATTTTTTTTTATATTGTCTCCAAATTCAAAAGTGATTGCTTCCAAATCGTATCAGTTCTACACCGGTTCCAGTCAAATAACACGAGTCTTTGAAACAGTTCTTAATCACCCGGCGAACCTTTCTTCAAATGCCACTCTTTTTGCACCAGTCTTGCAGTTAATCGAAGAGGGAAACATATATCTAACATATGTTAGATATATGTTTCGCTCTTCGATTGACTGCAAGACTGGTGCAAAAAGAGTGGCATTTGAAGAAAAGTGTGCCGGGTGATTAAGAACCGTGCAAGGCTATCCATATATATATATATATAGATAACTTTGCAGATTTCATGTATGTACAAACAAAGTTACACACAAATGCACACGCATGCAAACACACAGACACACACACACACGCACACATACACACACACACACACATATATATATTGTTGTATCCTTAAAGAGGTTACAGATAAAGGTGGTGCTCGAGTGAAGGAACAACACGCGAGTAGATGAAGGGGGGCCTCTCTGACCGGAGGCTGAGAGGTTGACCAGCACAGCTCGGCATTGCCTCGTCTGGGTTTACTCTCTGCCCGAAGGCAGAGAATTCAACCAGCACAGCTGGAGACGAATCTCCAACTAATTGCCGAATACCCCTCTCTGCGTTGCAGCATGTGGCACCAGGCCGTTTTTAATGCAGGGAAAAAACATGTGTGTGTGTGTGTATAATAAAACAATTTTAAAGGCAAGATTTACCTTGTTCAGGAAACGGTTTTATTCATAAAAAATGTGTTCAATACACAGTACAAAAAAGGAAAGTGTATAGCTTCTTCTTTTTTTTAAGCATTTCACCCCAAGCAAGGCGGGAAGCCATTAGCACACAAGGGGTTACAGAAGATTTGAAACGAGAGCAGATTGGAGTGATAGAGGAAAGGATGTGGAGAAGGATAGTGGATAGATCAAGGCAACTGGAGATGCCGATTGACATTACATTTGAATAGTTGGAGATTATAGTTGTCAGGGAAACAGGAATAAGGAAGGGAGTTCCACAGGCGAGAGGTGCGAGATGTGAAGCTATTGGAGTAGAAGAGACAGCTACATTTAACATTTTCAACAGTGAAAGGGTGAGAGCGGGATGCCAGCCTCGTAGGACGCTTGAATTCATGGAGTCTGAGAACCAGCGAAAGCAGCTCACCGGAGCAATTACCGTGAAAGTATTTGTAAAACAGACAGCGAGAGGCGACGGCGCGTCTGTGAGAGAGCGACTGCAGACGAGATCAGGGCCAATTACATTGCATATCCCCGAGGCATACAGAAGGGGCTCCAGACCATATATGACAGCAATACTTCATGCAAGGGCGAATGGTTGATTTGTAGATTTGAATGATCGATTCCGGGGAGAAAAATTTCCTGGCCCGGCACAGGGAGCCAACTTTCCTTGCGGGGGATGAAGCAATTGACTCAATGTATTTGTTCCATCTCAGGTCAGCAGTCAGCGTGAGACCGAGCAGCCGCAGAGAGGTGCTCTCGGTAAGTTGAGCGTCAGACATTCTAATGGGATGCAGGGAAGGATCCCTGTGGTGATTAATAGAGAGCCGTTTTTGAGGCGTTAAAGTTAACCAGCCAATTCCTGCCTCAGTTCACAACCGATTGGAGGTTCTTTTCGAGATGAACGGTAAGGTTAATTTTGTCAGCGACACTAGATTTGTTTTTGACGCAGGAGTAGTGGCGTCTAAGATCTTACATATACAGGGTGCGATGGATAACTTGTCGTCTAGATGACGCAAACATTAAATAACAGAGACATGTTATTCTAACAGAATATTTACCAAAATTACACAAAAACATCTTGAAATACTAAAGAATAAATCTTCAACCACGGCCTCCAGACAACTTCGAAATCTCCTGCAAGTCTTCCGGACAGTCTCCTTGGTTAAGTTGATGAATGCTGACATAATAATTGCCTTCAGTTCATCTTTGATGTCACAAAGACGTTTTTTTGGTCTCTCTCTCAACTGCACTCCACACATAATAATCAAGGGGGTTAGAGTCTGAGGAGTTAGGTGGTTAGATGTAAGGGGTAATGTGGTGGCAGAAAGGTCTTCCAGCAGCCACCATTTTGACCCAGGGCAGAGCTACCTCCTCAAGAAACTTTATGTAGGCCTTCATGGTGACTCTGAGGTCCTGTGTGAAGATTAATGAACGCATAACATCGCCATCACTAGTGGCCACTCCAAACACCTTCGTAATAATTATTAGATCCATCCAAGTCTTTCCGAATCTTCTGCACTGTCCTCAGATTGACAGCCAAACATTCCGAGCTTCCAGCACGAATGCCAAACTGTACAGCATGCCGCTTCCAAACTTCTGGCGGCGTGAATAGCGTCATGGTGCTCTTTTTCGGTGCCCAACTGACTCTATTATACTCTGCAGTCGGCAAAGTCATTAACAAACAACGCGCATGCATGACATTAAAATAAAAAATGTTGACAATTTATCAATCGCACCTGTATATCTAACGCATGTTAATTAAGATATATGGCTAACCTTTGCACATTTCATGTATTCAGAAACAAAGTTACCCAAACAAACAAACTGACGAATATATATATATATATATATGTATGTATATATATATATATATATATATATATATATATATATATATATATATATATATACATATATATGTATGTATATATATATATATATATATATATATATATATATATATATATATATATATATATATATATATATATCCAGGTAAGATGAGAACGAATAGAGTACAATTCCATTATTCGTAATATTTAATTTAAAAGCGTGCTCAATACAAAGTAGAGCAATATTTTTTTTTATTTTAGGATATTACGTCGAAAACATCTCAGAATCAAAAGAGGTTGTATTTTGCTTTTAAATCTAAATAAGTCCTTCACTCGCCAATAATTTACAATCGCCTCGATGAGATGAATTTGATACTCAATCGAAACACGATTGCAATTGTGTACAGATTTTGACATGTTCTCAGTGTTATATCGTAATATATATTTGTCTTGGTTGGTCTTTAGACTCATGAAGAGAGCTCAATGTATTTATATACAAAGCAATATAATATAACCGTGAAGGAAAAAGCTTAACACAACATCGAATAAATTTATTTCGACAGATAAATTTATCTAAGCTTTTTCCTTCTTGAGATATATATATATATATTATATATATATATATATATATATATATATATATATATATATATATATATATATATATATAGTTCACAAAAGAATGTACTGCGGTCATACCCCACTGGAACCACTACGAGCATCTCTAACATAAAGAACGGTGTACTGGAACTATTCCTTCATTTCGAACTGCCTGCGGACATTGCAAGAAAGTTTTTAAAAGACAAAGACCAGCTACACACAGTCAGTCGAAGACAAGGCTCAAGGCTGAAAAGAAAAGACTTGGTTACTGTGAGTTCTGGAAAATCATAATTAAAAATCTCAATTTGGGCAAAGCACCAATGCCAGCTATTTTAAATGGACCCTGAAATTCTTACATCATCTTACAAATCTAGGCTCTTTTCAACGAACTTTACATATATTAGATTATCAAGATAACCTTTTAGCTGACTCTACATTACTTACAGAGCTTTTTTTTTAAATATCTCTATCACAGCCCGGGAGCTTTACAAAATTGTCAAAATACTTGAATCTATAAAGGTCACCGATTCGACTAAAATCCCAGTGGTTGTTGTTAGAGTCGCTTCCAATCTTGGCAAAACTGTTTAAGCGCTGACCAGAGAAGAGATGCTTCACAAAACTATGGAAGCTGTCAACTGTGCCTTTTAAGAATGCTCATATGCATCCTTGTCGCAATATCTAAATATATCGCCTCTAAAGTGTCCTCAGAAAACTCGTCGAATCCATAGTCAACCAGAACAGCCCCTTGACCAATAACCCGTATGGATCCACTGTTGATTTCTTATTTCTCGTTATCCACTGAATCAACGAGACACAAGACAAAAGATTCATTACTTAACTATAGCCCTAGATATATTAAAGATCTCAATCAAGGCTTGGCATCGCCTGTTGCTTCATAAACTTTCTAGCTGTGGAATTTCTGGAGGGTCTGTCTCAATTATAAAATCCTTCCTAACAGTACCTGTTAGGAAGGGTTTTTTCCCTGAAGGTCGTTATTAACACCCAGTCATCGGATGCACATGAGTTCAATACTGGAGTTCCTCGGAGTTGCAAATGTTACGTGAAAATATGTTAATTTAACTCATACAAGTCTGTCTTACATATAATTCGAAAATAAGTTCACATAACAATACAAGATCAAACATCGTTGTAAATGCAAATGAATAAAAATAAATATGCAAATTACGTACAGACATAAGTGCGTTTTTATAGTTTTCAATCCATCCATGTCTCGCCTGAAGTTTAACGTTCTCGGAAAACGCAATAACTTTATATGTTGAAAGGACAATGAGCTACACCCTTGTGCAAATTAATTGAGACAAAACGAATAATTCCGTTATTATTTACTTTTTTCGTATTTTTCCTATGAAACATAACCCAGTGCACATGTTAGTACTTCGTATTTCCATTTTATGAAATCGTTCCTTGCAGATTTACCACAGAATTTCCGGGCCAGTCTATAGGACTTTTATTTTCTTACTGGTACAGGAACAGAATGAGTAAGCACCAAGGAAGACTTCAAAAATGGCTACAGAAAGAACATTTATACTCAGAATAAGGAAAATACTGATATTTCTTGGACACATAATTAGGAAGGAGGGCTTGGATACATAACCCTCGCGGGCCATATTGAGGGCAAGAGAAACAGGTGAAAGGAGTTAGCCACTTACCTGACGAGCTTGTGTAAATGGATGGCACAGTAGAGTGCGGGGGCCTTAACAAAGGGAGAGAAACTGCTAAGAGCCACAGAAGATAGGAAGCTGTTGAGAGCCATGCTCGCCTATGTTCTGACGAGAAGAAGAAGAAGAAGAAGAAGAAGAAGAAGAAGAAGAAGAAGAAGAAGAAGAAAAGGGAGAAGAAGAAGGAGAAGAAAGAGGAGGTGAAGAAGAAGGAGAAGAAGTAGGAGGAGAAGAAGAAGGAGAATAAGAAGGAGAAGAAGACACAGCTAAGAATGTAAAACTTGACAAAGAAGACATTTGATAACAAATGTTGCAGGCAGTGTGTGCGTGTGTACGTGGGCATATGTGTGCGTGGGTGCGGGAAATGAAAATAAACAGAAAATATCAAAGAAAGATAGGCGGATAGTAAATTATCTCCATCATATACAATCCCCTAAGGAAGGGAGCCAATTCCTTTCATCTTTAATCCAAAATTCTATTTTTTTTTTTAAATAAAATAACTATATACTTTTGGAAGAAATCTGACCCACACCTTTCTTATTTCATCTAAAAACGGCAGAAAATATGGCAAATGGCAGTCTTTCTCTTGCCTCTAACCAATTTCCACCGCACATTCACTGACACATACGATGTTAGATTTTATTATGAAAGTCTTCTTTTTAAAAAATATAATTGGTTGTAACTAACCGATGTTGGGGACATCTTCACGATATATTTAAATTAAATATATAAGTTTCCATTGGACATAAAATGAGGGACCAGTTTTCTGTTGGCAATCTATATCTATAATTCTCAAAATGTGTGTGTGTATGTATGTGTGTGATCAGATATTGTTTATGCGTTTCCACAGTTTTCATCCGATTTTGATGATTTTTTTTTTGTTTGTTTGATATATAATTCTTCAGTGCCGGTTTTGAGACCGAATTGACTGGAAATAAATTACAACCTTGAAGGTGAAAAATCGAAAAACTGATTCTTTACATTTTGCGCAAAAATCAAAAGCAAAATTTAAAGTCTGTAAAAAACAGCGTACAATCATTTTAGAGTTGAAATCTAAAACAAAAGATTATTAGAATTATAAAAAAAAAGTATTATATTATAAATAAAAATTGTCGTATATTATTATTATTATGACGGTCCATAGAAGAGGTTCCTTCCTTGCAAGATTGAGAACGCAAAAACGGCCCTTTTAAAAGGCTAATCCCATTCAAATCGTTACCCCCCCCCCCATTTGGGGATGTGCCTCAGTTGCACCCTATTGTTGTTACAAATATTGATTTAAACTTAAACTGCTCCAATTGAACGGCAAAAATTCCCGGTAATGAAACACCCGGTCGAATAGGGTTATACTGCTAGTAAATAATAAAATAATTCAGAATTACTACACGGTGTCAGATTTTAATATGCAAGTCAGTGCTTTCAAAATAAAATTAGTATTAATTAACCGATGTTGGTAACGACTTCAGAATATAGTTGAATTTATATGAGCAATATATCCGGCGAATTCATAGGTTATAATAATTGTAGTTATTAAATATAATATGGGCCGAGTGGTTAGAACGTGCGCTTTCTAACCATGAGCCCCTGGTTCGAATCGTACCAGGGTCTATTTTTCAGGAAGGTGACATCTTGATGTGATCGGTTTCGAATCTGGAGAATGTCTGAAAACCATACTACGGGATAACCCAAGCCTTGTGAGTGAAACGCTTGAAACCCTTGAAAGCCGTCGTTGGTTGTGCGAGCACAAAGTCACAAGTCATCGTGACCGAGGGTTTCATTGTATTAGCCTTGTTCAGACTGCTGATCACGCTAGATAACGTGCTCTCTCCCAGGAACTGTAACTAAGGTCAGCTCAGCATAGTTGCATTATAAATCACAAGTGAGCTACTTGAATGTTGAATGTGACTGAGCAGGCGTCTGCCACGAGGATTTGCTAGCCGTCCTGGTGGACAGATATAATTAAGGAAATTACTCGAATACTAGTAACTGTGCTATTTATATTTTTTTATTAAAATGAGTTCGATTATACCAAGTACATGATAAGCGTATTATTTATGTAGAAATTTGAGAGACATCGGGTGAAGAAAGATATTTGATTAATAGAATATTCTATATATCTAAATTAATTATTATTTTATTATTTACATATTTGATAATTTAATATGTTCGATAAGGTAATATGGAATCCTTGACATTTATAGAACTTTAATTCATCGACTTTATTAACTTTTCTACTATTTTGATGCGAAGATTACATTTCTGAACTTTGTAATGATTATCAGATATTCTTTATTTAATTATCATTTTCAGTTTTGATATACATCTGTTTTGATGATGTACCACAAGTCTTCTATTAGATTAATATTGCTGTGGCCTTCTTAGTACCAGAAATAAAGACACAAAAGCGGAATTGAGTTAAACAAATATATTAACAGTAACAGTAACACAAAAATATACAAATGAGAGTGTTACAGCAAGGATGTTCGGTTCGACTGTCAGAACTGACTGCTGGAAACTTCAATCTCCAAAAGGCAGTACATGCTCCTATTTATAGCTGGGAGAATCCATGTACGCGTGGATAAATTAACATAATATATATGTATATATGAAGAAATATAGTCTTAAAGTGTGCTATATTTATGGGATAAAGTGCTCAATATGAGAGATAGAGCGCGTGTAAATATAAAAGTGAACATAGAAGTCAACACTTAGAGGCGACAGTCTGTTTCATGCTAGATGCAATCGTCGGGCCACGGCTATTTATATAAATAGGCTATTTATGTAAATAGCCGTGAAAATTAACAGCACTCGTGGCCCGACGATTGCATCTAGCATGAAACAGACTGTCGCCTCTAAGTGTTGACTTTTATGTTCACTTTTATATATATATATATATATATATATATATATATATATATATATATATATATATATATATATATATATGTGGCCTTGTTAGGGTCAGAAATAAAGACCCAAAGAGAGGAATTGAATTAAACAAATATATTAACAGAAACAGTAACACAAACATATACAAATGAGAGTGTTACAGCAAGGATGTTCGCGCCGACAGTCAGAACTGACTGCTGGAACTTCCCTCTCCAAAAGGCAGTACCTGCTCCTATTTATAGCTTCTAAGAGTCCATGCGTGCATGGTAATTTACCATAACACTTAAAAATCGTGAAATGAAAGTTATCTTTAATGGCTACTCTTCTAGATCTTTTTTCATATTAAGGCGGGTGTCTCCCATGACTTTATTATTGGGCCTATTTTTCTTCAACGACTTTCTCGGTGTCATCTGTTCTCGACTAGGTGTCTATGCGGATGAAATAATTATTTACTCCTCTCTTAATGCTACGTCTGTTCGGTTCGATATGATCAAATTGGCAGCAGATCTAAAAAAAAAAAGACCTTCAATCTGTTCTTTACTCGTGCAAGAAATTCATTCATCTTTAACGCCCCCAACACGAAATTACTTTCTTTTAATTGCTTTAGACGATCATTTTTTCATAGTATGGCTGATGCTAACCCCCAAGAGAGTGACCTTCTGGCACCAACTTTTTCCACTGACATGAATTTGGATAATTATATTTTGGATCAATTGATAGGTGTACAGCAATGTTTTCACTGTGTTGATCTAAACAATATTTCTCACTAGAATCTATCTTACAGCTTTATAAGTCTACCATTCATCCATGCATTGACTATTACCGCCCGATCTGGTCTGCTATGCATCTAGCAAATCACTGACAAAATCCAAAGAAGAATCTGCTATGTTATCGGTCCTGACCTGACATCTCGGCTTCAGTCACTTTCCCATTACCGTAATTTTACTTCCTTTCTATAAATATTATTTTATGGTAACTTTTCTCGTGCTATTTCCTCTTTGGTACCTGGACTTTACAGTTCTATGCTAACAGTTTCTTTTCTTACGCAACTCTTTCGCGGTTCTTGCTTTCTGGAAAACATTAATCTTCACAAATGAAAATGCAATGCCAATTGTCACCTTCTGTCTCTGTGAATCATGTTCTTTTATTGTCGTTCTCTGCTACTCTAATGATTTTTTTCTCAGGTTCTTTCGCTTTCAGCATTTTCTTACTCTCTGTTCGGGGTAAAATAATAAGAAAAAAACAATATTCGTAATCTTTTACATCATTTCTCTCTGTTTATATATTGTTACCCTCAAGGTCGATCGTGGCAAGTATTCAATCAACATCCACAGAACGTGGTCCAGTTGTTAGCAACCTTCTCTCGCTAGGTCAATTATGATTGAAAAATTAGTTTAATCCTCAATGAGTGCCTCATACTTTCTTTTTTGTTCCATATCTAAGATACGTTTAGAGAATCTAGGTATATGCTAATTGTAATGGTTAACGCGTTTATCTTAAACCATTTTTTATTAACTATCTATTTTTGGCTCCCTGTGCCGGGCCAGGAGATTTTTCTCCCGGGAATCTATCCTCCAAATCTATAAATCAAGCATTCGCCCTTGCATGGAGTATTGCTGCCATATATGGTCTGGAGCCTCTGCTGTTTGACTCAGGGCTCTTGATAAGATCCAGAGACGGATATGCAACGTAATTGGCCCTGATCTGTCATCTCGTCTGCAGTCGCTCTCTCACAGACGCGCCGTTACCTCGCTCTGTCTTTTTTTACAAATACTTTCACGCTAATTGCTCCGATGAGCTGCTTTCGCTGGTTCCCAGGCCTGATGAATTTAAGCGTCCTACGAGGCTGGCATCCCGTTCCCACCCCTTCACCGTTGAAACTGTTAGATGCAGACGTCTCTTCTACTCCAATAGCTTCATGTCTCGCACCTCTCGCCTGTGGAATTCCCTTCCTTATTCCTGTTTTCCTACAAATATAATCTGCAACTATTTAAGTGTAACGTCAATCGACATCTCCAGTTGCCTTGATCTATCCACTCCCCTTCTCCACATCCTCTCCCCTTTCATTGCTATCTGCTCTCGCTCCAAATCTTCTGTAACCCCCTTGCCTTGATCGATCCACTATCTTTTTCCACATCCTCTCCTTTACCACTCCTATCTGCTCTTCCTCCAAACCTTCTGTAACCCCTTGCGTGCTAGTGGCTTCCAGCCTTGCTTGCGGTGAAAAGCTTAAAAAAAAAACAAAAAAAAAACTATGCATTAGAAATATCTACATAAGTAAAATTATATTTACAAAAAACACATAAATGTTGTGGCCTGTTTAGGGGCCAGAAAAAAGACACGGAAGACGAAGGTAAGTTGAACAAGTATAATGAAGATATATACAAAGTAAGAGTGTTAGTAATAAGTAGATAGAGGTGTACGTCCAAACGGTAGGTTAGCACTGCGACTGTCCTCCCCAACCGACTCTCGCAGTCAGTATTTATTAGAGGAGGAAGAGTTCATTCTACTGTAGGAGGGTTTACCACAACAATAAATAAAGAGAAATCATTGATTTTATTTTACGAACCATACTAACGTTTTATTACAAAGAATAACTCTTTCAACTTTTGTGAGTAGAAACAAGATATACATTGTTTTCCTTAATTCTTTATTGTCTAAATAAAAGAAGAAATTGAGAATTAATAGGTCTGAAAGCTGTTTTCAAAAATGTTATTATCCTGTATTTGTAAACGCCATATTTTTATCGCTTGATGTTTCAAGAAATGCGTTTGGGAAATAAAAATAACAACGACGAAAATAAATTTAAAAAAAAAAAAATGACATCTTGGGAACGGTAAAATATAATACAAGAAAATTCCACATCGAATACTCAGTCGACTATCATTAACTGGCGTTAAAGTAAACAATACAAAATAAAAAGAATTTTCAGTAGTAAAAAAAGAAAGAATTCTGAAACAACTAAATTCTAAAAAATAATTGAAAGACAAAAAGTGATGTAAACGACACAAAAAAGCTTGTTTGATTTTTTTTATACAAAAACACATATTTCTTTGAATGTGTTTAAGGACCCGTCTCTGGATATTCCCTGGGACTTCTAGAAAATATTACGCGAGAAATCGAATGAGTGAATGACTGAAGAACAAAATAAAGTTCGCAACAGCAGAACGAATGCATAATAACGATAACAAGCAGAAGACTTTGTATTATTCCGCTAGTGTTGATTCCCGTATGGTTCGGTGCCTCCTTTGTTTGGATAAATCTTCTGAGAGGCAATCTGCCGTTTACTGGTCATTTTCAATGTCTCTTTTATAAAGGCCTTTATGTTAGGCGTGTCACGATATGAAATGCAATTTCACACGCGTATTAAAGAGTAGCACTGAAAGCGAGAATGGAATGATAGAAACATTCATATGAATAAAGAGATTAGAAAACAAGACTGCATTGTTTGCTTGGATGGAATTCCGAGGAAGTTGAAAACATGCCTACAGACAACATGGCAATAAATAACAATATAAAACTCATATTACTTGCATTATTTACATCATTCGGACTGTTATCCCCATCTTTATTGCCATATTCCCAACGTTTCGGTCGTTGTATGCTCCGGCCGTCTTCAGGTTTGAAATTTCGAACTGAACCATATCCACACGTTGGTTAGATCCAGTGACTAGACCCAACGAGTTGTGAGTTCAATAGCAGGCCACAGCTGTTGTGACCCAAAACTTGAGTGAGTGAGTGAGTCAGCAAGTGAAAGGAAAAATAACTGAGACATCCGGAAGAGGCATGGTACGTGGAACTAGAACAGTATACCCCGATGGACGAAATAAAGGGTTCAGTTCGAAATTCCAATCACCTGAAGAAGGCTGGAGCGTACAACGGCCGAAGCGTTGTGAATATGGCAATGAAGATGAGGATAACAATCCGAATAATGTAAATAATTCAATAATAATACCTCATACATTATGAGATGGACAAAGTCCGACCATTATTTTAAGACATTTTTATGCTTATACATTCTTTTTAAAGATACAAATATTTAAGTAAATGCTCTGTTTATAATAAACAGTATTAAACAACATTTACCGGCCTGAATGTCCGAGAATTTCTCATAGAAAATAATAATACATAATAATAATAATAATAATAATAATAATAATAATAATAATAATGATAATAATAAAATTCTATGAAATCAGACATTTCATAGGATATATTTCATTTGGATAGGACCAAAGAGGATGTCATCATTGCCCATTACATTACGTTTCTCAAATGACTTATGCAAAATAAGGCAATAGTTTGTTGAGGTTGTGGGGGCGGGGGGAACACTTAACCGATTGTTCGCTTAAGAATTTTGGTGTAACAGACAGAAAAAATGAAAGAGACGGGGGGGGAACAAAATAAAATTGAGTAATCCCTAGAGAGGCTACTGCCACAAAAATCACAGCACATCGGGCGGCATGCAACTTCTGGAACAAAATGCGCCCATCGACCGTCTTCACAAGTCTCGCCAACTGCCCACTGCTGATTTCGGTTTTCCCTCCGCTTTTATTGAAACAGCTGACAAAGACCTGGATCTGGACAAGTTGCAGAGAGGTCTGGTTCTAGCCATGTCAAGCTGTTCTGCTGCTAATGGGATTTTCCGACCAGTTTCGACATCAATGTCCTCGCAAACTCTAGGTCTCTTTTGCGTCTGTACTAATACGCATAATCCCGATATTACCTTTTATTTTCCCCATGAAATCTCCATCCACATGAACATCTGAGCATATGTCGTTTTTGTCTCCTTCGGCCATTGGAGGTCACTGCAAAATCTCCCTGCAGTATAAAATTTGTTCATCGAAGGGCTGCAATTGACTGGTTAAACCTCCAGGTATAACAGCCAATTGTGCGTTTAGTTCATTAGCTTTTTCTTTTATTTTTTCATGTTCATTTTTCGTTTATATATTATTTATAACCGGAGAAGATTTCCTAGCATTCACCACCCTATAAAAAAACGCATTAACTAGTTCTTTGTAGCTTTTGTTCTTTGAATATTTTTCAAAGACTCTATGAAAACCTTCCCGTGCTACAGCGAAGATAGACACGTCATATTACACAGTTATATGCTAATTTAATGTTATGCATTCATGCCTGAGGATTATCGATAGAATGAAAGCAAGTCTCCTCGGCACGTTATCATTCTCTTCTTTAATCCAGCTGTTCTTAATAATGCTGTCGACTGAGTGATCTCGATTTTTATTCGGCTTTCTACCAATTGCAAACTAAGGTCTTTCAGAAAACACTAAGCATGAATGCACTCTTCCCAATAGACGCCTTCTTGTTTCGTACTATAATTCTTTTATTAATTCACTTGCGATTGTTGCAGATTGCTTCCTGTTTCCCTCTTTCAGTTTGAGCATAATCTTCAATTGGAATATAAAAATCCACTAGTTGACATTTTATCCTCTGTGGATAAACTAGACTCAGACTTCTGCTTCCGATTTGTGAATCTGTCAATCTGGAGTTTCCGAATAATTTTGTTATTAGCTCTCACCCCTTTTACTACAATATGGTGGCTGTATTTTCCAAAACTCTTCCCAGAATTCTGACCGATTTTATTGTCTGGATTGATCACCTCCAATCTTTTTAGGCACACCAGAACTGTTCCCATGATAATTATTGGTACTCTTTTTGACTCAAGTCGTAACTAGTCACTTACATTGGATATTTAGGGACATAATATCTCCTGAACTTTCCAAAAATCTTCCCAGTATTCTGACTGATTTCGTTTTTTGGATGATCGCATAGTTCTTCCAATTCTTTTCCTGTTCTTCAGGACTGTTCTCAGTAATATGATAATTACTGGCACACCTTGAAATTTCACTCAAGCCGTAACTTATGGTTTACACTAAATATTAACGGACAGCAAAATTTCCTGAATTTTCCAAAAATTTCCCAAGTATTCTGACCGATTCTGTTGCCTCTATGATCACATAGTTACCGGTGGTCTGATAATTATCGGTGAAACTGTTGTTTTCACCATCCCAGCCGGAACAGCGAAATCTATACTATAGAATGTTTCTTTGTCTATTTATTTATACCCACTTGGAAACAGATGATATTGAGAAGGTTATGAATGAACATAAGAAAGAACGTCGGTCCATGGATAGACCCTGGGGATTAATTAATGTGATATGAACCAGAAGCGTGCCCGTAAAACATTACCTTAAATACACGATTTCTTAGGAACAATTGGATTAAGCCAAATATTCTTCCGTAGCCCTTGAACATGCAGAGAAGGCCAGCATGTCAAACCCATTCGAGTGAAGATATCTAGAACAACAGCCAGAGCTTCGTTGTTCTTATCTGGAGCTCCGTAGACACATAACATGATAGCCGTTAACAGATCGGAACTAGATCTTGAGAAATGGAAGTCATATTTTTTAAATTAAAAGAAACCGTGTGAATTAAGGTGCATAACCAATTCAGCGTTGATTAGAGATTCTAGTACTTTGCCAAAAATGAGTAAAAGTTAATAGGGCAATAATTCGAGGAATCAGAAGGTCCTTTAGTGTTTTTAAAGATAGGCACTACAAAGGAGAAGTTCCAAAAAGCTGGAAAACAAGAAGCAGCGATGAATTTATTGTAAAGTTTCAATAGAACAAGAGCCAGTTCAGGAGCACATATTGATATTGAGCGCTTTTTCCCACAAATATAATATACCTTAAAACTAATTTTCACATATATATATATATATATATATATATATATATATATATATATATATATTGTATGTATTTAGGCAGCATTTTTTCATTCATACATGTTTCATTAAATAATATAGACAAGTGCTGTGTATTTATTTTATGTAAATTCTTTTCATATTGTCTGATAAGCTTAATATATATATATATATATATATATATATATATATATATATGATGACTATATATATATATATATATATATATATATATATATATATATATATATATATATATATATATGATGACTATATATATATATATATATATATATATATAGTCATCCACATGCAAGCCCGTTTCGCTGTATCTCAGCGCATCAGTGTGGCTAGATATCCGATTGCTTCAACCCGAGATCAAAATCCGACCGATTTAGCATCAGTCACTATCCTACCCCAAAGCTATCGGCGCATCGCAGAGAAAGGGAAATTTTAACGTATTACATACGGATGTATGCAAACGTATTTTTAAAAAAATATTTTTGCTCATTTCTAGACATTTTTCCATTTCTTCGTTTTAGTTTAATTTTACCACCAAGCCTGTGGGAATTGCGAAATCCATATGGGAACTGTTCATTTCTGTTACACTTTTTGTCTTTGCTCACAACATCTAAATTTGGTTTACTGGTTTGAACTGAGTAACCCATCTGAAATTTAACATTATTATTATTATTATTATTATTATTATTATTATTATTATTATTAATACTATTATTATTATTATTATTATTTTTATTATAATTATTATTATTATTACAATTATAATTATCATTATTATTATAATTATAATTATTATTATAATTATTATTATTATTATAATTATTATTATTATTATAATTATAATAATTATTATTATTATTATAATTATTATTCGTATTATTATTATTATTATAATTATTATTATTATTAATAATAGTAATAATAACGTTATTATTATTATTGTTATTATAATTATAATTATTTTAATTATAATTATTATAATTATTATTATTATTATTATTATTATTATTATTATTTCCACTAAGTCTGTTCTAGTTCTGATTTTTGTTCTACTTAAACTTATCCTGTCGCATGTTGTATTCACTTTTTTCTCCTACCTTCCAATTCTTTTTAACCGTATTTATTAGCATCACATAGTGAAACAATTAAGAATCTATATTTTCATTCGTTTTCCATGAATGGCCTCATTGTATTTTTGACACATGTCGTAAGAATCAGAGAATAAAATCGTTTCATACGCGCGCCTCGATTAGTTTTTATTTTCTCTTGAGCTTTTCCTTCCGCCATTCGTGTTCTCTTGTGTTTATTACTGTTTAGATACTCCATAAATTCGGAGGATTCCGATTCCCTGTCGGCTAAATGTCTTGATGATAATAGAACGCTTCAACCCAGGGATTTCCTGATGAGTATTCTTATAATATAAAAGCTGCATTGTTACTGACTTAGCAAATAAAGCGAAGATGCTTTTCCTATCTTTCTTCGCCTCGTTTGTTTTCTTTATTTCTTCGCTTACGTGTGTGTGCGAGAGCGCGCGCGCACACACAGACACATCTATATATATGTCTGTGTGTGTATGTATGTATGTGTGTGTGTGTGTTTGTGTGTGTGTGTGTTGATGTATGTATGCATATGGATAAGCTGGGATACGGAAGATTACGTGTCCGAAAACTCTGGAAATAGACAAATAGCACGAGAGAGGGAGAGAGAAACAGAGAAAGTTTCTTGAAAATTGCCTATATAGGAATAGATTAGATACGTACATTGAAATGAAGATAGATAGATAGATAGATAGATAGATAGATAGATAGATAGATAGATAGATAGATAGATAGATAGATATTATCATATTCACTTTTGTACCAAATATATTCGCCGCCTGGAATAGTCATGTAGAAGGGAATTTTTTTAACTTAAAAAATATGAGTACAGCTCAGTTCCACCGAGAATTCAATAAACGCAGAGTATAATAATCGTGCCGCTGAGAAAATTATGAACTGTGCCAGAAGAGAAAATTTTAAAAACTAAATGATCCATATAAATACATATATGACTGGATTAGATACGTACATTGAAAAAACATAGATAGATAGATAGAGAGAGAGAGAGAGAGAGAGAGATAACGAACAGATTGAGATAGCTAGCGAGCGAGCTAGCTTGCTAGATAGATATATAGATAACGAACATATATATATATATATATATATATATATATATATATATATATATATGTCTATATTTCTGAGATGAGGTATTATGTACATTATTTACATTATTCGGACTATTGTCCTCATCTTTGTCGCCATGTTTATTACAATACCCGGATAAGGCCGTGGAGAAGTTTCAGAGGGAAATTAACAGGAGATAACTGATAACTGACATCCATTAAACATGGCACCTGTAACTAGAATAGTCTAACCCAGTGAACGAAATAAAGGGTTCAGTTCGACATTCCCACTACCTGAAGAAGGCCGGAGCGTACAACGGCTGAAACGTTGTAATAAACATGGCGACAAAGATGAGGACAATAGTCCGAATAATGTAAATTATATATATATATATATATATATATATATATATATATATATATATATATATATATTTAAAGATATTTTTGAAGGTACAAAATTTTATCACAACAATAAACGAATGAAGCTTGATATTACTAGACACATTAAAAACGGGCGAAGATTTTGTGCAGCTAATTTTAGTGTTGGCCGGTTCACCGTGTTGTCCCGGTCACACTCGTTATTTCACCTTATGGTGCTGGGGGCACTTTACATAGGATCATGCAAGCCTTCCTTGTGCAAACAACGTGAGTGTTTATTGGGGCTCGCTGTCGTTTGCCTCTAGCTCCTTTTGCTCTTAATTTTCCCCTCCTCCTCCACATTTCCTTTTCATTGTACATTTTCTGTGTTTTTTAATTTAAATTAAATCTCCCGTTGTAAGCCTGATGAGCGGGAGCGAAACCGGTTGCTTCGCCCGTTTTTAATATGTCTAGTAATATCAAGCTTCATACGTTTATTGCTGTGATATATATATATTTATTTACCACCTGGAATAGTCATGCAGGTGGGAAATTTTTAACTGGCAAATCATGAGTACAGCACAGTTCCGCCGAAAATTCAATATACGTAACATATAATAATCGCGCGCTGATAAAAACTGAAGAGAAAACTCCGACAATAAATCTTTCCAATCAAATTTACAAAACGTAAGAAATTGTTTGTACCTATAAGAGAGAAGGAATGTCTGACAAATAACATATAGAGATAAACTTAACAAACCTGTTCTTGAAACATACTATTATGTACCATCTACAAGTGGTGTCTGGAATAGTAGAAATTTTTCAAATTATGGAATACGGTTGCTGGTTCAAATAAACGTTCCGCCGGGATTTTTAAAAAATACAAGTTCAATAGACGTAGAACAAAATAATGAAAAAATTATTTGTAAAATAATAAGCGTGCTGTCTCAAATAAGCTGTGTCGTCTGCTGGTGGATGGAAAGTAAGAACTGAATCGTGCTCGCGGCACTTGTATTTGGTTCACACGAGAGCATCAATAAAAATAAACCTTCATTTCCTTTCATCCTCTCCATCGAGCAATACCCATAAACAAAGAAAAATAAAGAGCTTCTTCTAAATATATATTCAAAGCATCGATTCAAAGTAGCAATTTTCTTTTAATTCCCATTCATCTGATGGTTACTTTCTATCATACAAGCCATTAAAATAGACTTTACAGATTTTACAACAGAAACGAAGTTGATTTTCTCTTCTTAAATAATCATTACGACTCAGAACAGAAATCATAGATGATCAGATCCTTGCAAGAAGTTTTGTTTCTGGCTTCATACTCTCGTTTACCTAATCTGGAAGATTGGTAAATTTTAAAAATATATACAGTGTCCATAAAGTTCGTGTGCACTTTAAAAGATTTATAACTTTATTTGTATTTGCGATAGAAATAATTTGTAAAAAGGGTTAGAAAGAAGTAAATCTATATTTGTTAAGGTTTTATTGAAATTTTATTTAAGTTTCCACATGTCATCCATCATTAGCAATACAAAGGGTAATACGATTTTGCAGTTCACGGAAAATATTTGCCAACTGATTTACAGTAATGCCTGAAATCGCATTAGTTATTTTAGCTATACTTAAAACTAGGTACATTAAACTTTATAACATTTTTTACAGATTATTTCTATCGCAAATACAAATAAAGTTATAATTTTTTAAAGTGCACACGAACTTTATGGACACCCTGTATATATTAAATAATCGTGCCCGTTCAAATAAACGTTCCGCAGATAATTTTTACATGTGGATTTTGAAACAAATGTGGAACAAAACAGTCGTGCCCCAGAGAAAATTATTTTAAAAATAAAAAAGCATGATGTAAACAAATGATTAACGTGCTGAGAGTGGGCAAATTGATGGCATTACTTTAAACTTCGCGACATTTTGTATTTGACAGAAAAGAGTGTATAATAGGTGTGGTCAAACCGCAGCTCGCGAGTCACATCCGTCTTTTTGACCTTTAATATGCAGCCTTTGACCTTTAATTTGCGGCCTTTGACCTTTCATGTGCGGCCTTTGACCTTTAATATGCAGCCTTTGACCTTTAATATGTGACCTTTGACCTTTAATATGTGGCCTTTGACCTTTAATATGCGGCCTTTGACCTTTAATGTGCGGTCGTTGACCTTTAATATGCGGGTCGTGGAAATATATTAGCTGAGCTCCTTTTTTCGTCACAGTTAATATAAAAATTAAATGAGAAAAAAATTCCAGCTTCATAATTATTTACTGGATATGCATTGTGACCCCATTAGATTAAAGGGTTTGGTACGTTTCGGCGTAGCCCATTTGTTGTGGCTGATTCGGCGTCGGAAAAATAATTGGACTATTCGGATCAGCCGTTTAGGCGTCAGCCTGTTTCGGCGTCACTGTCTTTGACCAGAGGCAACCCCGCCACCAAAAAAAGGATTAAAAGCATTGAAAACATTGAACTTTCAATATGACTTTTTATTCATTTAGGAAATTCAGTCAGTTATGCATCATGCGTGATACACGCGTAGGGGATCATGTATCTTTCGATACATGACTGACGAGGCAGATTTTTTTCCCACTTTCTGCATTAGAACCCGGTCTGTCCTGCTATTTACCCATAGCTTGAGGGAAAGAAGAGGATTCATACTTTCTGAAGTGTATTAGCACGTAAGTGAATCTATAATAGATTTGACTGGAATTCGAACTCGGCACGCCGATTCATCAATCCGAGACGTACCTCCTTGGGGAATTAAGGATCCTATTAAAAATGGAATAATGTAAATTAAGAACTTAAATTACAAATATTGTATTTTTAAAAAATGAAAAAACTTAATAAAGCTATTTAAGCTTAGAATTACTTTTTCATTTCGCAATTATTAATATCATTTTGTTTTTTTACATTTTGATAAAATATTTGCTTCCATGTTGGAATAAAAGGGCTTTGACAACTGAAAAATATGAACTGCACTGAAGGAAATATAATATAAAAATACCTCCAACTACTTTTTTCTTACATTTAAAAATACCTCCACCTACTCGTTTTCTTAAATATAAAAATGCCTCCAACTACTCCTTTTCTTAAATATAAAAATACCTCCAACTACATTTTCTTAAATATAAAAATGCCTCCACCTACTTCTTTTATTAAATATAAAAATGCCTCCACCTACTCCTTTTCTTAAATATAAAAATACCTCCAACTACCCCTTTTATAAAATATAAAAATGCCTCCAACTACTCCTTTTCTTCAATATAAAAATGCCTTCAACTACACTTATTCTTAAATTGGACTATTCGAGCAAATTTTAGTATAACGACGAAGTACTAATTTGACTACTAAACGAGAGAGAGAGAGAGAGAGAGCAAATTTGACTATAACGACAAGGTAATAATCTAATGTCTAATCGTCCCTTTGTCGAAAAATTCATGTGTCGAGTCGGCTACGCCGAATCACCCACGCCAAATGAGCTACGCCGAAACGTCCCATTTCCTGTATTAAATCGCATGTTTAATGTTAATGTTTATATAACATAAACGTATGTGTACGTTTTCTTAATGTCTCTCAAACACCTTAACTTTATCGTATAAGGTTCTTACATTAACCAGGTTGGGCTATCCTTGGTATATAGGAACATCCGTCAAAATAGTTATAAGTGTATAATCCAATGCCTAAAAATGAAACATTTGTAATCATTTTTATTATTGTTGTTTGTTGATACTGTTTAACTGCCCATAGGCTTAAAGCTATATCAGGTTGAATCACTGGTCCTCGTACTATCACTGAAATTAAGCAACATTGAGCGTGGTCACTACTTAGATGGGTGACCGTTTGGGAATACCAGGTGCTGTAAACTTGGGCGTGTGTACGGTGTAATGGATAACGGCTTGGATTGGAAATTGTAAAGTTGGGTTCGTTTCTTCACTTATACCCAAATATCCTTAGAAAGGGTATGAACCTACCTTTTACCCCCCCCCCAGTTATGGGTATATTAGTAGGACTTGTAACAATGAAATCATTATTATCTAAAAATAAATTCTTACAATCTAAAAATATTTCACGGATTTAAATAAACTGTAAAAGATTGATAAGCCTTAAGAAACCAATCAAGGTTGGTAAGCCATAGGAAACCAATTTAGCTACTCATTGAATCAACTTAATCCTGATCGTTCATCGAAAGATCGAGATTTGAACTCATACTTTGGAATCAGTGATGTCAAACTGAACAACGAAACTGCTCTGTCCGACTTAGCTTTGAGAATCTAATTATGAAGGAGTATATCTGAGATTTAAACTCAAATATCATTCCCAAAATCACTCAAGCTAACATATTTCATTTGTTTTAAGTGATAACGTCTTACAAGATAATGTTATTTTGTGTTTGTTCTATGTGGCCTAGATGGCATTGTCTATAAGATAGATAGATAGATAGATAGATAGATAGATAGATAGATAGATAGATAGATAGATAGAAACAGTTTGATTCTGAAAAGCATATTGCCTGATAAATCTTTCTCCGCTATATCATCCAGGAATTTGTTTCTTTTCCCCACTGATCTTTGGCTGAAGGCAGTGAAGATTAAGGTTTTTAGCAAGGAATCTTTGTACCGCGTTGATATGCCTCTTCTCCCTGGGAGAGAAGCTTGATTCCCGAGCAGGATACTCTTTGGGAGACCATATTCTTCTATATTACTTCACGTGACCACCCCATCGCAACCTAACCAGAAACCAGATGGGTACGTATGTACCAAATGCAAATAAACTGTCAGAGTAAGTTGGCAAATGTATTGTCCGAATTTTATTTCATAAAATACTTTATTTATTATTAATTTCAGTGTAGTTTGTATTTTATTTTTGTTTCTCTTTATCTCACTACTCAGGTCGTTTACATTTCAAGCTTGAAGGCTGACAAATAAAGATGGCTTCTTTATGTCCGATCCACGTTTAACGCCTAGCAGTGGTACAATATTAAACAACCAATATATTTCGATCAAAAATTGCAATAAAAACAAGAGAAATATTTAACTCGTCTAAGAATAAAACTAACCCTAATTTAATTTCCCCATAAAACATTCATCGTTCATATGAATATAGCTATCTCGAAAATTCGTCTAATGAGTCATCCAGGTTTAGACGAAATCAGTAGTCTTGTCGTGTCCACTGAAATATCAAATACAATATTTATAAACCAATCACATCGAAGAAAACACTTACATCTTAAAACACACCAATAAAATCATCGAATACAAATCAGAATGATTGTTGTATTACTCATCATTATTGTTAGGTAGATAGCGCCCAAATATCGTGCGGACGTAGTAGAAGACATACCACGTGCCCTTATAGGGCCCATTAGGAATAAATGAATAATTTAATTCTGGGGCTGATTTTGTCACGAAACAAGATACAGGATACACACAGCTGTCACCAAACTCCACGCAACTCTCACTTATGATCTTCACGACAAAAAGCGACAGCGTTGACAAACTTCAGACTACGGCAACACCGCTAACAGTCAGAAACAATTTCTATCTCTTGTATCCGCTTTACTGTGAATCACGCACACACGTGTTGACTTTTTCATACAAACACACATATAACAACATTTTATTGTTTCTCACATACGTACATAAAGACAGTTTATATATTATTTCAGAACTTTATTAACCCAAACAAAAAGACATTACTTTCCAATCTATCATCAATAGCTTGTATTCTTGTCGTTATATTAAATTAATGTTTATTTGTTGAAACTAAGTTGTCTTTTCTGCTGAATGTTATTCTTTCAATGAAAATTGTGTGATTATTTTAGACGGCCAAATTACGAGCGACCCTGTAACGATATTTTGTTCATGTATCGAATCCCGACACTCCAAATTTTAACATTTAACAAAAAACCGAGTAGAAGGATTCCTACACTCTAATAAAAATCTGCTAGGAGCAGAATTCAACCAATCCCCTACGGCAGGTACTGTTAAACATCGCTATACAGCAGCTGTTTCTCAAATATACAAGTGTAGGCTTCTATTTCAGAAGATCATTTATTACGAATAGGCCCGATATTTAAGTACATATGGTGTAATCGATAGCTGACTGGAACGTGAAATCGTCAATTTGAGTTTATTATATTCAAGTTCTTATATTTTTTTAATCATTTCACACAAGTAAATAAAGTCACTAAGACTCAAGAGATTACCGAGTATGAAAAATATGAGAGGAAGAAAAACGTTAAGAAGAGAGAGCAATAAAAGATCAGGAATTAAGAAGAGAGAAGATAATGATTGAAATTGCATTTAAAGTTCTGAAGATCAAATTTTACTGGAAAGCAAATAGCTGGAAGAGATGTTCCAAAAGCGAAACGTGCAAGAGAAAAAAAACTGTTAGAATAGATCTAGATATTTCAAATCTAAAATGATGAGACAACCTCGTACTTTCATAGAAAAATCCTTGGGTAATAAATGAACTAATCTCTTCTACCCTAAGCTATGGGTTAAATGGTATAGCAAACTAGGTTCTTCAGCCTAGGAGAAGGATAACCCAGAATTCAAAACTGTAATACATATTATGACGCCTTGAACAAGAACATTGATTTTACAATGACTATAATTTTGACTGCAATCGACCTCCGACTGGGGTGATGTATCATTATTATTATTATTATTATTATTATTATTATTATTATTATTATTTATATATGTTATGTTTTCTGCTTTGTATCCTGTAGAGCCGGGTCCAAACTATGCTCCTTAGGGCCTATAGGAGAATCGTTATAATTCAAAAATACGCTTTTAAGTAGGCGCCCGAGGGGGTCGTCAGTGATGTTTTGACTTGGTTCATCAGGGAGTTTCGGGTCTTTCAACATCATACTCCCCATCACCAAATCGACCCAATCAGGGGAGATCTAACCCTGATTCCCCCTCACTTTTAAAACGCCAACAGTTACTCTGGCCTTTTTAAAGAATTCTACGAAGAAAGACCACGTATTCCGCACATCCGATTGGCTGTTTGTACAACCAATCAGCTGCGCGAACTATTTTTAAATGGCCCGCAGTGGGGACTAGCTTCTTTTTTTTTTCTTTGGTGGATAGCAGCTTCAATGGATAACCGAGGAGGTAATCTTAATATTCCTAAGTTTAATCCCTTCCCTAAGTGTTGCATCGTTTAAATATTGCCGGTTGTATTTTATTTTATTTTTTTTTATTTTTTGGGGGGTGGGGTGGGGGTGGGGAATTAAACTCAACCCTACTATTACATAACTGATAGCACTTTTGTATGGGATGTTCCTAATAGGGCGATCTTCTGGGCAACTTGTATGTTGATGCTACTTGAGACACTGTTAATAAAATTGTCCATTTCTTTTCACACGAGGCCCAGAGCTCCGATTACTATTGGTACAGTCTCAGTCTTCATTCCCCAACATCCTGTTAATCTCGATCTCCAGGTCCTTGTATTTGGACAATTTCTCGATAATTTTCATGGCGGTGTTTCTCTCAAATGCTACTGTTATGTCAATAAGCAGACACTTCCTGATTTTTTTTTGTCTTTTATGATATCAGGTCTGTCGGCTTTTATTTTCTTGTCAATTTGAATTGGCATGTCCCAGAGGATAGTTACATCGTTATTTTGTGTAAATATTTCTAATTGATGCTCATACCGTCTCTCAGTTATTTCGATTTTGTGCTTCTTGCATATATTCCAGTGCACATATGTCGCTAACTTGTTAAGTCTGTAGATTTATTTTTGCTAGTTCCGGACACTCTGAGATAATATGGTCAAGAGTTTCATCATATTTTCTGCAGATCCTGCATTTCGGGCTAGTTCCATCCTTTATCATTATTATTATTATTATTATTATTATTATTATTATTATTATTATTATTTCCTTTGATTACTGGTGTGTACACATTTCTTTCTGGGTCCCGCCCAGGGACCTAAGGTTAGAAATGGTATCATGCCACTTTCCACTGCAAAAAAAAACTAATTACATAGATAAAGCCCTTCGTAAAGTGTGGGCTGTACTTGTCAGACCAATATTTTGTATCTCTTTGAGGCATGGACTTCCAGGGATCCCTTCAATCAGACTACTGGAATCTTTTCCAACCAGTCCAAGGGCTCCAACTACAACAGGAATTGTTGATGTTCCCATGTGCCACATTTTTGAGATTTCTATTTCAAGGTCCTTGTATTTTGACAGTTTTTCGAATATCTTCAAAGATACATTGCAGTCTGCAGGGACTGCCATATCAATAAGGAGGCACTTATTTTGTTTGTGGTCTTTAATATCAATCTCTGGGCGGTTGGCTTTTGATTGTTCTGTCAGTGTGTATTGTGTAGTCCCATAGAATTGTAACTGGTCCTATCCCCGTAACCGGGTCAGGGTGGTGTTTGTACCAGTTTCTTTCAGTTTCCTTCCCGTAGGTGTTGCAAATTTTCCAGTGCAGATATTGGCCCACTCTGTCATGCCGGGTTTTATATTCAGTGGGTGCCAATATCGTGCAACCTGATACAAGATGATCAATGGTTTCTGAATATTTATCACAGAATCTGCATTTTGGACTAACACAATATTTTAGTATATGTGTTTGATAATTCCTAGTTAACAAGCATTGGTCCTGTGCAGCAATGATAAAACCTGCAGTTTCAGCTTTCAACCCTTCACTACGTAGACACTGATGGGTGCGGTTTTTGTTTACGTCAGCTTGTTTGGTACGGGCAGAGTATTGGCTGTGGAGCGGTTTATCTTGCCATTGTTTCTGTATCTGGTCGGTCGCATTTGTCTTTGCATTCTTTTTTAAGTATTTTGAAACTTCAGCCGGTGTACAGTGATGTATTTGCATTCCTGTGCCCATTTGAAACTCCATTTTGAATTTGTCGGCTTCCTTTACTACAGAGTAAAGACACTTACTACTTTCATGTTCCTTGACACATACCATCATCCAATCTTCTGTATTTTCCAAGTATCTTTGGAGGCAAATTTTTGTAGTTTTGTAGGATAGTTCTAGTTGAACTAGTCATCTGCCTCCTTCGGATCTGGGCACATACAGGCGATCAATATTATTATTATTATTATTATTATTAATATTATTTCTAAATACGGCCATAAAATGTTTCATTACGCACTTATTAAGCATTTTTTATAAATTAAGGTTTTGTGATAACCCTGCGAGTGTTCAGTCCGAAAGGTACAATTTATTGCCAAATGTGTTTGTTCACCTTACGTCATTACAATTTGATAGAAATAATTGTTTTTTTAATTTTATTCTTTTCAATTAATTTTTTTTAATTAATGAGAATTAATTCCTTTTAAATAATGACTGATAATAAATATAACTTTTAAATACACCGAGAAAGTAAAGTTTTATCTTGACTTGCTCTATTGCAATATTCGCTTTATTGCGGTTACCAGGAACTGATTCACGTGCGACACAGAACGACATGCCCGCCATTACTAACTTTCCTGAAACTATGTCGGTCTTGAATTCTTTTGCTATCTTTATTTTTCTATTTCTTTTATTGCTTCATGCCCAATCGACATGCGCAACATCTTTCATTCATGTATGCTTCGTGTATATATTTATTAATATATTGATGTGTGTGCGTGTGTTTTCTTTACTTTTTGTAACAAAAATCTCAATCAAACGCAGATATAAAATGTTCACTCGAGCTTAATCGGAAGGTCATTCAATATTATTACATACTGTTGAGTTCTGGACGAAGTAAATTCGTCAGTTTTGTTTCACTAATTTGCCGTTTTCTCGGTTACTGAAAATTAAAGTGGAAAAGTTTCACTAAAATCGGAGGTAAATAAACCTGTTCACCGACTTGTTTCAATTTTAATGGAAGACTAAAAAAAAAAAAATTTTAAAATAATGTCTAGGCAGTTCATAAAAAGATTCTTTTTTTCTGCAAGTCATTCGCTCTTTTATTTATTTATTTTTTTACTTTTTATTCACTTGTTTTTCCTTCCTTTCATTATCGGTCACTTTCATTTTAACTCTTTTTATTTATTTATTCCTTTATTTATTTCTATCTCTGTCACCAACTGTCTATCTCTATCTCTTTATCTCACCCTCTCTCTGTATCTGTCTCTCTCTCTCTATCTATCTATCTTTCTCGGTGTCTTCCTATAAATGTAACTATTTATCTGTCTATATCACTGTCTGCGTGCGTGCATCTATCATTGTGTTCTTACATATATATATACAATGTATCATTGTGTTCTTACATATATATATACATATATATATATATATATATATATATATATATATATATATATATATATATATATATATATATATGTAAGAACACAATGATACATGCACGCGTCATAGGAATATGGCACTCTCTCACACACAGAGCGAAACACACATATTTGTAAGAAAAAATATATATATATATATATATTTGAATTGGACAAAGTCCGACAATTTATTTATAGACATTTATGATATGTTTAACGTTCTTTTTATAGATACAAGTATTTAAGCAAATGCTCTGTTTTATAATAAACAGTATTAAATAACATTTACCGGCCTGAATGTACGAGAAATTTTCATAGAAAATTTTCGTTCTCCGACAGGAATAGAACCTGTATCCTATACGGAACCGTCATTTCGGTTAAGGCACGTCAGGCTGATGACGGTTCCGTATAGGATACAGGTTCGAATCCTGTCGTAGGACGAATATTTTCTATGTAAATTTCTCGGACATTCAGGCCGGTAAATGTTATTTAATACTGTTTATTATAAAACAGAGCATTTGGTTAAATACTTGTATCTATAAAAAGAATGTTAAACATAAAAATGTCGTTAAATATATATATATATATATATATATATATATATATATATATATATATATCAGTGTGTTCCTATGAATCTAACTATTTATCTGTCTATATCACTGTCTGCGTGCATGTATCATACTGTTGTGATATATATATATATATATATATATATATATATCCGCGTGTTCCTATGAATCTAACTATTTATCTGTCTATATCTCTGTCTTCGTGTATGTATCATTGTGTTCTTATATATATGTATCAGTGTATTTATATGAATCTATTTCTCTGTATATATCTCTGTCTCTATCATTTTGTTCCAGTCTATCTCAATGTCTTCCTATGAATAACCTTTTTCTTTCTTTCATCCTCTATTTCTTTATTTCTCTCTCTCTCTCTCTCTCTCTCTCTCTCTCTCTATATATATATATATATATATATATATATATATATATATATATATATATATATATATATATATATCCCTGTATTCCCGTAAATGTTTCTTCTCTTTCTACTATCTTAATTTTCTGCCTCTCTAACCACAGACATTTCTACACTCCTTTTTCTTTTTTTGTTTTACCAATCAAATCTATCACGTGATGGACATCTTTACAACGCAGAAAAATAGCACAAGGCAGCAATCAGGTTTGGTTACAAACCCCAAGAGAAAAATAAAGAAAGTGTTTAAGACGAAAGAAAAAAACACTGCGTAGATACCTATAAGGAATGATGTAAAAATAAAAAATAAACATAAAAAAGAACAGGTAGAAACAACGCCATATTGAAATCGAATCGACCTTGCCGACCGACCGACCGACCGACCGACCAATTAATGTACAACTGTTTATCTCCGGACACTCACTGTTCCAATCTGGCAAAGTACAGAATGCCAACAAGCATATTTGAATTGTTCATTATTGCAAACTGCTACAGCCGCCAGTTATAGGAATTTCTATATCAATATCAATATCAAACCAGCTACTTTTTTATAAGCCTATTTATTTACCTATCTTTCAATGCACACACATACTAACAGACACTCATACATATATATATATATATATATATATATATATATACATACATACACACAAACACATATATATACACATATATATAATATATATATATACACACAACACATATATATACACATATATATATAATATATATATATATATATATATATATATATATATATATATATATATAGATAGATAGATAGATAGATAGATAGATAATGTTAGTGGTTAATATACACATACACATGTATACATATATCTAAAATATATATGTATGTATGTATGTATGTATGTATGTATGTATGTATGTATGACGGCAAAACCCATAAACCTATTTTTTTAATATTCTGCTTTTGAAATTAAATTAATCCTTCGCTCGCCAGTGGTTTGACATCGCCCAAGGAGAGACATTTGCGATGTTGAAACATGCTTGTAATCGTGTAGCGATTTTTAACATTTTTTGTTTTACTATTCTAAAATAAATATGATTTAGCTCTACTATGTATTGAACCCTCTTTTAAATTAAATGTTACGTATAGTGGAATTATACTCCATTTGTTCTCATTTTACCTGGATGCACACACACACACAAATATATATATATATATATATATATATATATATATATATATATATATATATATATATATATATATATATATATATATATATATTCGTTCTTTTGTGTTTCTGAGACTTTCTTTATTAAATATCCCCTATTGTGATAAGAGAAGATCTCCCAAGAATGGTGAATGTTGTAAGAATCAGGATGTAAATTGACTATGGATGATGCACCGATTAAAGCACTTTCTAAACATTTTCGTCTTAGTAATTTTTTTTCTTCTAATTAGAGTAGCATTTTTAAAATCAAAATTCTGGTATCTTTAAATTGAGCAACTAATGCATTTAATGCATTGTTTTGTAAAAAAATCACATTTGTGGTCATATAATCTTTTATTTAAAGTCCTTGGGGTTTCTCCTATGTATTCTTTGTGGCAATTATTATAGGTAATAGATAAATTCTTCCTACAGGTTTTAGTTTATTATTTTGTTTTGTATTGAGTCATTTATTGTTTTAGACGTAGTTGTGAGCATTTTTATGTCGTGTTTAGATAAATTCCTTTCAGTTATAATTGAGATAGAGTTTTTGAATAGAACGATATATGTTTATTCTTTGAATTTGTCAGGAATGATTGTTTTTTATTTTGTAAATATTTTATTAGCCATTTTTTTCGCATTGAATATGAAATAGTTGGAATATTGAAGAGTTTTAAAGTATTTTCAATGTATTTCTCCTCTTCATGTAAATATTAAGGGCTGAAAATTCTGAGTGCTCTTAAGTAGAATTCGATGATTAATTCGGATTTTATTTTGTTGTTATGATGAGAATAGGAATTTATGAGATCATTTTTATTAGTTGATTTTCGGGAGACACTAAGTTTAAGCTAAACTTACTGCGATCTAGCATGATACCCAAGAAAAGTAGCGCATTCTTTTTCTTCCGTTTCATATGTAAATTCTATTGTATGCTCGACTTTGTTTAGTTTATGTACAATCAAAGACGACGGAGATATATTGATAGAGCATCATTCATATATGGGAAGTGTGTTGATTGATTAGGTAAAATATGTCATCGATCACTTGCTTATTCTGATTATTAATAACGAATTTGACTGGAATTCGAATTCGGCTCAGCACTTCCTCAATCCGAGCTGATATCCATTGCTCCAGTGTGCCTATGTCCCTTTCTCTCTCTCTCTCTCTCTCTACACACACACACACACACACACACATATATATATATATATATATATATATATATATATATATTCTAGATGTTACCTTCAACCTAAGAACAGGCACATATAAACCATAGAGAAAACCCAATGATAAACCACTCTATATACACACATCTTCCAACCACCCGCCTTCTATAATCAAACAGAAACCAAAATCGATTAACCGCAGGCTTTCCGACAATTCTTCCAATGAATCCATATTTAACAAAGCTAAGAAAGAATACGAAACAACCCTAAAAGATAGTGGATTCCCAGCAACACTCACATACTCACCACAGAACACAAAAAAGGCCAACAGAAAAGAAATATCATATGGTTAAACCCACCGTACAGCAAAGCCGTAAAAACAAATGTAGGAAAAATATTCTTCAAACTCTTACACAAACACTTCCCGGAATTAAGCAACCTAAGCAAAATATTCAGCAAAAACACAGTAAAAATCAGCTACAGTTGCACCGAAACCATAGCACAAATAATAAAAAAGCACAACAGGAAAACTATCAACAAACTCCATGAACATATTATACCCACGTGTAGCTGCAGAATAAAGAACGAATGTCCTTTAAACGATAATTGCTTACAAAACAACGTAATATACCAAGCCACGATAAAATCACCAGATAATGAAGAAAAAGTATACATACGAATAACTGAAGGACTTTGGAAACAAAGAAATTATGCACACAAAACATATTTCACAAATAGTAAATACGCGAACAGCACAATGCCTTCTAAGTATACCTGAGAAATTAAAAGCAAAACGCACATCACACTAAAAATATCTTGGAAAATAAGAAAAAAATCAACAGCCTATAACAACCAATCCAAAACTTGCAAACATTGCTTGGAGGAAAAAATAGCCCATCATTACTTTCCCAGACCAAAATAAATTATTAAATAATCAATCCGAGTTCATCTCAAAATGCAGACATGAAAACAAATTTTTACTACGTTACTTAAAAATCGAAAACTGAGAAAAAAAAAATAAACAAAATGACAATAAAATAAATTAACCCAAACAAATTGCCAAATCACACCCATTAGAATATACGAAATAGAAAAAAAATAAATAAAAAACAAAATCAATGAACCAAAATAATTAAAGTAAATAATAAACAAATTAACAAACCATTATGACTAAAATATTAGTTATACTATAAAAATCAAACCAAAAATCAAATGAAAAAACTGTTATAAAACGATAAAAAAATACTACGTTACTTAAAAATCGAAAACCGAAAAAAGTAAATAAAAATATACAGTATAATAAATAAATAATAAAAAACAAGTAAAGTAAATTAATCTAAATTCATCCAAATAAATAAATAAACTAACAAACCGATCCCTATAAATTAAGCGTTAGAAAAAAACAAGTAAAGATAATCAATCCAAATAAATAAATGATGTAATAAACAAATTAAAAACTGTTCCCGCCAAAATAATAGTTAGAAAAAACTACAACAATCAACCCCAAAATTGAATAAATAGCTTTAATTATCTTCCCAAACCAAAACAAAACTATTAAATAAGCGATATAAACAATTTTTTACTACGTTAATAAAATACCGATTAAAATAAAAATAAATAAATATGTAAGATGAGAAATAAAAATAAAAAATAAAAATAAATAAGAACAAGCAAAATAATTTAACCCAAATAAATGAATAAATAAATAAACATATATATATATATATATATATATATATATATATATATATATATATATGTGTGTATATATATATATATATACATATATATACACACACACACACATATATATATATATATATATATATATATATATATGGCGTATCAAAAATACTATTGCAAATTTTGGAGGATGGTAACTTACACTTAACAAGGAAAAACGTCCATGTACGCAAATACTTCGTATATGGACCTTTTCTCTTGTTTTGGTGACCCGGAAGAAGAAACCTAGCAACAAACTGAAAAATCTATGGGAATCCCTGCTTAAGAGAAATACAAGAAAATGTATTAATAAGTATAGCCCTCACACTAAGAAAAACTTTGTCCGTGTAACGGTAGTGATGTTATGGGAGTTAGAAAAACAAATCCTGAAATGTAACCATAAGAAAACACTACTGCTTGCCTTAGGCCTTCCCGTAAACTTGATAGTGTGACCATAGCAAAAGTCGAAATACAATAACAATAATAGAGTAAGCCAATAAATGCACTGGGAAATATACAACTTTTACGTGAAGAAAATTGCAAGAAACAGGCATGAACATTACTCAGACCGATATACAGAAATAGGACCTGTATCAATCTTATTGGACTTTACAATACACACAGACAGAGCTAAGACGTGATAAGTGACCGCTAAAATCAAGTGTGCTTTCTTATTGACATGGCACTCCCTGCAGACTAAAATGTATCTTTAAAGATCTTCATAAAACTATCAAAATACAAGGACCTTGAAATCAAAATCTCAAAAATATGGCACATCAGGGTATCAACAATTCCAGTTGTAGTTGGAGCAATCTGATTGATTGGAAAAGATTTCAATAGACCAATTGAAGAGATTCTTCAGTGCTTTAAAGAAATACAACAGAATTGTTCTCATAAATACAGCCCGCACCTTACGAAGGTCTTTATGTAAAATATGCGTGATTGTCTTTTCAAAACTGCTCAGTAGAAAATGTCATGATGCCATTTCTGATCTTACATGTCTGGTGGGGACCTGGAAAGAAATGAGTATGCACCAGAAATCAAAGAAAAGAAAATAATAATAATAATAATAATAATAATAATAATAATAATAATAATAATAATAATAATACCAACAACATCAACAACTAATAAATTATTTTTCGGTCCATTCGAAACGTGTAAAATCATTTTACATATGACGTCACTTATACGACCTGTGTTTATTTAAATTGAATTTGAATTGCAGTGTTCGCAAATAAATTGTAGGCTGTAGGCAACAGAATTTTGTCTAATATACTGACAACATTTAGTCTCATAATGACGGAGATTTTCGAAAGTAATTGAACAAAAATAAAATTTTTAAAAATGAAAAATTTGGACAGTTTATCCACAAGTTTCATTCAAACATGAACTTATTTTAAAACTGGAAATATACAATAAATTAAGCAGACAGACCACCTTCTCAGTGAAATTTAGCAGACCTAATACATACATACATAGATAGATAGATATGTAGATATAAAGAGTGAGATAGATAGATAGATAGATAGATAGATAGATAGATATGAAGAGTGAGATAGATAGATAGATAGATAGATAGATAGATAGATAGATAGATAGATAGATAGATTTATTTGCTTAATTTTTGTTATAATTTTGATTCGACAATTATATTTGCCTTATGAAGCGGTAAAATCAGTTATCTTCAAAAAGTAGTCATTATGACGAGAAAGCCGGACAGACAACGATGTCTTTACCCAACTTTAATTGCTCCTGGATTTTTTTCTACTTTTTCTTTCTTTCCCAATATTTTCGTCTGCCCTCCAGTTTGTCCTCAAATGTTGTCTGCGCATTTCTTTCAACCTTATTATTATTATTTTACTCGATTTCGTCTCCTTGTTTACTGAAATTCCAAATAATCAGTTTTCCCACGACAGCGGAAACAGACGTTCTTATCTCAAGAATATCAGTTCAAATTTCTAAAGTAATTAAAACACTCATGCACACGAAGACGGTGAAATGATGTTTAGTCTGCTGCTTGAAGCGTGTCGCGTTAATCAAACGCTAAGTTTCTAAAAAGTAACATGGCCGATTATTTATTAATGTCTTGATCAGGTTTTTAAGGCGTAAACTTACAGCAAGCAGAAAGCAGGAGAAAGCAATATAGAAAATAAACAAGGGTGATAACTGAGCTAAAACTGATAAAGCCAGCCAAGAATGATTGCTCAACAGGGGTAACACAATAATTCTATCCCAATGTTTCTGATTTTTCAGCAATTTATTTAAAGCAGCGACAGTTTTGAATTGTCTTTTCAGTCAGTGGAAAATCACCAATGACGTATTTTGTTTCAGTTTTCATTAATTTCTCTTGTCTGTTTACCTTCTAAATTAAGTTATATACTCTTATAAAATGAATTATATACTCTTGTCTGTTTACCTTCTAAATTTAGTTATATACTCTTATATAATGAATTACATACTCTTGTCTGTTTACCTTCTAAATTTAGTTATATACTCTTATATAATGAATTATATACTCTTGTCTGTTTACCTTCTAAATTTAGTTATATACTCTTATATAATGAATTACATACTCTTGTCTGTTTACCTTCTAAATTTAGTTATATACTCTTATAAAATGAATTACATACTCTTGTCTGTTTACCTTCTAAATTTAGTTATATACTCTTATATAATGAATTACATACTCTTGTCTGTTTACCTTCTAAATTTAGTTATATACTCTTATATAATGAATTATATACTCTTGTCTGTTTACCTTCTAAATTTAGTTATATACTCTTATATAATGAATTACATACTCTTGTCTGTTTACCTTCTAAATTTAGTTATATACTCTTATATAATGAATTATATACTCTTGTCTGTTTACCTTCTAAATTTAGTTATATACTCTTATATAATGAATTACATACTCTTGTCTGTTTACCTTCTAAATTTAGTTATATACTCTTATATAATGAATTATATACTCTTGTCTGTTTACCTTCTAAATTTAGTTATATACTCTTATATAATGAATTACATACTCTTGTCTGTTTACCTTCTAAATTTAGTTATATACTCTTATAAAATGAATTACATACTCTTGTCTTTTTACCTTCTAAATTTAGTTATATACTCTTATATAATGAATTACATACTCTTGTTTGTTTACCTTCTAAATTTAGTTATATACTCTTATATAATGAATTATATACTCTTGTCTGTTTACCTTCTAAATTTAGTTATATACTCTTATATAATGAATTACATACTCTTGTCTGTTTACCTTCTAAATTTAGTTATATACTCTTATATAATGAATTATATACTCTTGTCTGTTTACCTTCTAAATTTAGTTATATACTCTTATAAAATGAATTACATACTCTTGTCTGTTTACCTTCTAAATTTAGTTATATACTCTTATATAATGAATTATATACTCTTGTCTGTTTACCTTCTAAATTTAGTTATATACTCTTATATAATGAATTACATACTCTTGTCTGTTTACCTTCTAAATTTAGTTATATACTCTTATATAATGAATTATATACTCTTGTCTGTCACTTTGGGTTGGTGTAATGGTTAGCAAGCTTGTCTCGCTAGAACGACTGCGTAGTGAGTTCGATCCTCACTGGGTGCCCCCTACTTTCAGCCTTGTGCCACATCTACGCTTGGAAAATTATTATACTCTTGTCTGTTTACCTCTAAATTTAGTTATTCATAACATTTTAACCACTCGCTAAATTAAATTTTATTCTTAATGTAATGCACAGATATGCACATTGTTTTTTACGCTTTTGGAAGGATTTGTGACCAAAATTTCTGCCTGGAATATTTTAGGGGAGTGGCTGTTTCCATGTTCAGCGTGATAATTAGCGGCAGGCCTAACATTTTCCTGGGGTGTGGCTGTAATAAAAAAAATGCTAATTCAATGAAAAAGTATTTTAATTTGCTTGATTTTAAGGGAAACCAGAAATTCTTGCGATGAAACTTCAATAGATGGCAAATTTTAATTCACCCCAAAGTTAGATGAAAGCTATGATGTTGACCCGTGTTTTTTGCACTAATGGTCCGTGTCTAATTTTTGTTTTTGGTCAAACTTTCCACAACGATTCTAATTTTAGATTCTCTACATTTTTGGGGGGTTTTTTTTTTGTTTTTTTTTTACTGTTCTTCAATTAAAGAAAGTTTCGAGCAGATTCTTCTACATCTATGTGCATTGCCTATTCAGTACGTTACTGATCATGACTCTCCACAAACTCTTGTCCTCTGTAGCTCTTAATAAATGTTGTCCTTTTGTTATCTTTCCTAAACATTGTCCCGCCATCTTTTTATTCATTCTCCCTAAGTCGGTAATGCTTTGATTTCTTCTGTTCTTCTTGCCTTTAATATGTCCTGTGAGTATCGGATTTTCGAAACTCTCTTTCTTCAGGAAAATTCTTCCTGATCTCATAAGTATAAATGTCTGTTCTGTTTCCATTTTCTTCCAACCTTCAACGTTGCTCACATATTCCGTTCATGGTATCCTCAGAACCAGATTTCTGTTTGCATTATTCAGACGGTTATCCTCATCTTCATTAGTTCTAGTTGAGCGCATGTGTGGTTCTGTTAAAGTTTGTTACAGCAAATATTTTCGGCTGGTAAACTGTTATTTCTGATACGCCTTGTATCGCTTGAGGACGTGGGTGACCAGAGCTCACCACAACTTTCTATTCTTTGTAACTCTTAGGTTTATCTTCTCGCTTATCCTTGTTCTGTCATCTATTTACATGCTCGTTTAACAGGTTACCCACTTCTTTCCTCTGTCCTTTTTTGTCTTCAATATGTCCTGTGAGTGTCAGATTCTCTAATCCCTCTTTCCACATTATGTATTGTAAAAATTTCAGAATTTTTCTGATTTTCAGTATAGGTGTGATTTTTGTTTTAATTTTCTAGAAAAACTTCATAGTTACATTTTCAGTTCATGGCATTCTCAACAGCCTTCTGTAGAACCACATTTCTGTTGCGTCGAATTTCCTCTTCCTTAGTGTAGATATTTTCCAGCATTCAATGCCATAGAGGACAACCGATATTATATAGTGATTTTCTAAGCGTAGCTTAGGTATGTCACAAGGCCGAAAGTAGGCGGAACCCAGTGAGGATCGAACTTACTACTTAGTCGTAATTGTTCTAGCAAGACCAGTTTGCTAACGATTACACCACGCCGAAGTACCCACAACCTATATTATATAAATGTTCACTGTTGAAACGGCTAAATGTAGACATGTCTTTTACTCCAACAGCTTCTTCTGTCGCACTTCCTGCCAGTGGAACTCCCTTCCTTCTATTTGCTTCCATGATAGCTCAAATATTCAAATATTCAAATGTAATGTCAATCGACATCTTTAGATGCCTTGATCTGGATCCCCGTCCATCTCTTTATCCTTTCCTCAAACACCCCCTTTAGTCTTACTCTCTGTAACCCCTTGCGTGCTAGTGGCACTCCCGCCTGGCTTGGGGTGAAATGCTTTAAAAATAGTTATTGTTATGTGAACTTACCTATAACGACTGAATGAACTCTTCCTGTCACTATGAATACCGCGACTCTCAAGAGAGACGTAGGGACGAGTCGAGACGCAGTCTCCGACTGTGTGCGACTCCTGTCGAACTCTCTGCTTTGGCAGAGAGGAACCCGGACGAGGTTGTACCGCAGGGCAAAGTGTCGTCCGGGGAGGTAGACAGACCCTGAACCCGTTTATACGGGTTCTAATGGGCATATTTTTGATCGAGCCTACGGGCTCGGAGAGCTCACATTAAACCAGCCTTGTGCCACATGCGTCCCACGTGGGACGGTTGATAAATATTGGAATGAGCCGAGCCGCAGTCTCAGACTATGCGCGACTCCTGTCGAACACTCTGCTTTGGCAGAGAGGAACACGGACGAGGCTTTGCCGAAGGGCAAAGTTTCGTCCGGGGTGGTAGACAAGCCCTGAACCCGTTTATTAAGGGAGTATTTTTGACCGAGCTTACGGGCTCAGATAAAGCTAACTGGTAATTTACTGCTTATAAACTTCTATCTTCCATGAATCTCTCAGGTTCATTCATAACTGTTCATGGCGTATCAAATGTAAACAAATGACGTCACACATTATAAAATGGACAAAGTCCGACAATTATTTAAAGACATGGAAGATTGAAGTTTATAAGCAGTAAATTCGACCTTGCCAACCGAACGATCCTCAGTGGCCGAATCGGTTAAGGCACGTCAGGCTATATGACGGTTCCGTATAGGATACAGGTTCGAATCCTGTCGAGGACGAATATTTTCTATGAAAAATTCTCGGACATTCAGGCCGGTAAATGTTATTTAATACTGTTTATTATAAAACAGAGCATTTGGTTAAATACTTGTATCTATAAAAAGAATGTTAAACATAAAAATGTCTTTAAAAAGAATGTTAAGCATAAAAATGTCTTTAAATAATTGTCGGATTTTGTCCATTTCATAATATATATATATGTGTGTGTGTGTGTGAATATATATCTGAAATAGTAGAAAAATGTCCCTTATATATATATATATATATATATATATATATATATATATATATATATATATAGGTAACTATAATCGTGTCGGAAAACCTTCGAATTCTTGATTTAACAATAGCCAAATCAATCTCGAAGGGAAAAAAAGGTTTTAAAAAAGAAAGAGCCAGGAACATGAAAGTCTGTCGAAAATAATCGCGCAGATACAGGTTCAAGGCCCAAAGAAAAAACCCCGATACGAGTAAACAACTAACTAAAGAGCTCGATACAAACGTAGAGCAGACCTAGTGAAACCTAATGAGCCAGACAAACCTACCAAGGTTTCACTTAGGCAAATATATATATATATATATATATATATATATATATTAAAGAAAATTGAATAGTGTTATGCATTTCTATAGTCCTACGTCTTCAACAAAAAGATCGCTGGTTATCAAAATAAAAAGGTAATGAGTTAATAGAAGAGAAAATATTACATCTGCTATTTCATTGTTAAGTAACTTGCTAACGGATTATATTACATTTTTTTAATCATCTCCCCCAAGAAAAACGATAAAATAACTAAAGAGCAGCGGATAACTAAAAGTGAAGGACACTGAGAAAACGTTGCTGGGAAGTAAGAATAATGAAACGAACTGGATTCAAAGAGACAGAATGTGACGATTGACGTTGCATTTACACTTTCGAAGATTGTAGTTGACAGGAAAACAAGGAGGTGGGAGAGAGAACCACCGGCGAGAAATGCGTGAGAAGAATCGCCGAGAACAAAATGATGCCATGTTATTATTGTCTTTGCAAGCTGTCGGCGATAAACTCGTTAAGAATTCTTTTAAACATTAAGATGAAACATTACAACGTCTGCTAATGGATTGCTTCTAATCTTGCGAATGATAAATAAATATTTCAAGTCATTGACTGAGAAAACTTAGAAAATTTTGACGCCATGTTTGAAAACATATGAAAGGATACAGTAAATGAAAGACTGAATGAAACTAAAAATAATAGTGTTATGTTATGGAAAATACGGGCTTAAAATCTGAATAGCAAATAACTGTTTTGTTTCTTTGTTTAGTAACATATAAACACCTTATGGGTCATTTAATGCCGACATTTAATTTTATTGGGTGCATTGGTAACTTTTTTCACAAATATATTGATATTATTTTTTTTTGTTATTATGAAAATATCTTGCTGGTAATATTATATACTATGAAAATGCATTGCTGGTATTTTACCAAAATAATATATTCATAGTGTTTTTACCCCAATTTGGGGTTTAACTATTTACCCATAGTTTGGACCCCCTAACAGGTGCTACCACACTGGGTCATGGTGGAGCTGGGAACAACAATTTAGATGTGATTCCACGCTCAATGAAAACCTCCCGATCAGAGACCATGCTGCCGGATGTAGTTTATCATCATACCTGGAAGAAGAAATAAACAAATACAAAATAGTGAAGACAGAAATATTGTAATGACTAGAAAGCTAATAAAGAACGAAATAAATGTTATGTTACTAGATCTATGTTGGGTGTCCTTAATAGTATCTGGCCGATGGTACAAACAATTAACAACAAAAGTTTAAAGAGAAATTAAGGCGGCTATTGGGGACAATAAAATTTGCAAATACAAACAATATGCGTTGTTTTATCTATAACTAAAAGAAAAACCTTTCTCATCGTGAGAAAGTGGCTGATTTGACATCCAGTAAGAAACAGAGACAAAGTGATTTTGGTGCATTGAAAACAGACCTGGGGATTAACGCAGAGATACAACCGAGGCGGTCCACGATAAAACAACAACCATAGTCGTCAAACACTACTTCGAGCATATAAGATGTTGTGACAATGTCACATACAGACTACGTTTGCAAACAACACGTTTGATCCTAGGCTAGAAGTATATATGCTATATTAACATATAAAGGTATAAATCCGTATGCAATAGTGCGAAAATCCGAAAAAGAAGATTTAAGGCATTTCATTTCTTTCTAATTTATATATCGTACCTGGTTATTTTGATTTCAATAGAAAGAGACGATATATAAAGGAGCAGCAGAATCATGAAAACATTTCGCATAACTCTTGCTGATTCTGTTTAAAAAGAATCGTTTAAGCAAACACAGTCTTCCATACTGCCAGTCCGCCGAACAGCCCGAGCACACCGATGAAACAATTGCCCCCAAAATAGCATCCCTACGTCGAAAATATCCGCTTTGCAACTCTGTTCAAAAGGAGATAATCGCGTCGCCGTTTAAAAGCATTGTTCGCTTAGCAATTCTGATTAAATCATCTATGTCTTCGTGTCACAGATTTTTATATTTCTGGACGCCGAAAAGGTTACGGCAGTGTTTGTTCAATTTCAATCCGAATTTATTATGTCAGTTCTCAAAGTGGAATATTCTTAACATCAAACTGACACGACATAATCTTCTGGTCCCTCGCACATATTATATTCATATAACAATTAGAATCAACAATGTATCTAATTCTGATCATATGTTAGCCAAGGGACATTTTTCTACCATTTCAGATATATATTCACACACACACACACACACACACACACACACATATATATATATATATATATATATATATATATATGTAAGCAAATATGTGGATGTAGATCCGACGGTATGATGAAAATGTGGAAAGGACAAAGCAAAATCCGAATATGTGAGTTTACTGTTTTTTATTTTGTTTTTGTTTTTTTTTTTTTTTTTTTTTTTCGGTCAACGTCAGACGTTTCGGTCTAATAGACCATCTTCAGGACATGGTTAATGGAGACATATTTATATTAAATTTAAGTTAAATGAAGAGACGATATATACAGGACTAGTTTCAGTTTTTCTGTTTCTGACTAGTCCTGTATATATCGTCTCTTCATTTAACTTAAATTGTTTCTGTATCTGGTCGGTTGCGTTTGTCTTTGCTCTTTTTTTTATTATTTTGCAGCTTCAGTCGGTATATTGTGCTTTACTTGTATTTATTCACCCATTTGAAACTCTATTTTGAACATGTTGGCTTCCTTTATCACTGAATAAAGTCGCTTACTTCTTTCATGTTCTTTAACAAATATCATCATCCAGTCTTCTTTAGTTTCCAGGTATCTTTGATGACCAATTCTTGTATATTTGTAAGACAGTTCTAGTTGAACTAATCCTCTGCCTCCTTATGATCTGGACACATACAGACGACCAACAATTAGATAATGGGATGATGCGTGCAGTGACTGGTGAGACGTTTTATCGTTCTGGCGTCCATTCGCTTAATCTCAGCTATGGGCCAGATAAGAACGCTGAAACTGTATCGCACTACAGAGACAGCCGAGATGTTTATGACTGATATTCTGTTTTGTTTTGTTTTTAAATTCAGCTCGGTATTCGGTATCAGACTGTAGCATTTCTTTCTTACCTTCTCTTTGATTTGGGCATGCAATACTCCATTTCCTTCGATAATTCCTAGGAATTTATAGGCTACTTCTTGTTTCATTTCTTTAAATTTTGTGACAAAAACTAAATCTATTTAGTGTATTTCTCTAATTCTCCCTTTCTTGAATGTTACTATCAGTGGGCATTTCGATGTGGTGTAATGGTTAGCAAGTTTGTCTCTCTAGATAAATAACGACGGAGTAGCAAGTTCGATCCTCACTTAGTGCTCCTTAATCTCTGCCTTGTGCCACAACTATCAGTGGGCACTTCGATGTGGTGTAATAGCAATATTGTGTCCCTAGATTAATTACAACTGAGTAGTGAGTTCGATCCTCGCTGAGTGCCTATATAGTTACGGCCTTGTGCCACATCTAATTTACACTTAGAAAATCACGATTACCTAAGACCTCGGGAAAGACAATTTAATTAATGTGCGTAATCTTTTTAAATAGATTCTCGTAGTAAGTCACGCTTAATATGTAAAATGTTTATAGATTCTAATATTGATAATTTTCCATTAAATATATAAGCTGTTTCACACAATGCTCTTTTTGTAATCTCTTGTAAAGAGGGTCTGTCAGGGATCTTGTTAATATGCTTGTCTGGAGCGTTGTATTGAGGGCCCAATTATTATAGATGTAAAAATAGTTTTAAGATACAATACTTTTTCATTTTTAGTTTAGAAGTATTTATATCTATTTATTTTTCATATTCTTTAACTGGTATTATTGTTGTTTTTCATATTATTATTATTATTACTATTATTATTATTACTATTATTACTATTATTATTATTATTATTATTATTATCGCTGTTTCCATTTGTAATGCATTAATTCTATTCAATTTAATACCATTTTGATAAGAAAAGCGCACTTAGAAATGAAAACAATGAAGTATTAACCAAACAGTCCATTACGTAAAAGAAAGCGCGCTTTTCTGCGCATAACTGCAGCGACTCTTCACTTCCAATCTGATTTCGTTACGTTTCTTTCGTTATTACCGCCATTTTTAACTGGTTGCACTATTAAAATGAAAAAAAAAAAACGAAAAGAAAAAAAAAGATAAAAGAATTTCTTGTATTCAACCTTTTATTTTCTTTCCACTTTCTCGCTGGCCTTTTCTACTTGATGTAATTGGACGCGAACCCAAGTGACACTCGACAATTAAAGAATTTTAATTGAAGTGTCGCGGTGAAAAGGAACGGTTTTAGACTATTTTCTTTGCCTGTCAATCATTTCAAATATTTGGAACTAAAGTTTACAAACTTGTCCATATTGAGAGAGTAAAAAAAAGCAAGTTCTGATAAAATAAATAAGAGAGCTTTTACATAATGTTATTCTTGGTGTTATTACTCTTGGGAATGTAAATGACAGTTAAGAAATGAAAATGCTACTTTAATTGTTATAACTTCATTATTCCTCTGAAAAAGTCCTTTTTTTATATTTCAGTCATTCAACATGTCTACAAAAGATTCCAATTAACCTTAATGATTTGCCGTAACTGACGGCCTCATTTGTCATGTGTGGGTTTATAATATCACATATCAATTATCAGATATTGAATAGCATTACAGCGATATCAGTTCAGTTATCACGCATGATACACACGTAGGCATGTATCTTTCGATACATGAATGACGAGGCAGATTTTTTTTCCCGCAGCAGGTTGCCATTTTTATCTGCAGTAGACTAGTTGCAATCCAAGTCTATTGAATCCTGTCTGTCCTGTTATTTACCCACATAGAAGAGGGTTCATCCCTTTCCCAAAGTAGGACGTAAGTGAATGGAATGGATTCGACTAGAATCCGAACTCGGCTCTCCGATTCCTCAATCCGAGCTGCTACCCATTACTCCACCGTGCCTCCTATTACTGTGATATACGATGGCGATATTTTCGGAGGACAAAATTCGTATTCTATTTAAGGATATATAAGACATTATCATCTAAGTATTAATTTTTTTTTCGAAAGGTCAATTGTACGCATTACTATGCAAACATCTAAAATTTTTAACGGTTTAATTTTTTTTTTTAATTGCCATGTCACTTCAGAACTTAGGCGATCATGTTTCTTCACAGCTTCCTTTTCATTATTATCTGTAAATAGCCTTGCATTCTTCGGAAAGATATAAGAGTGCCTTCCCATGGCTTTTTCCACAGTTTCGAATTCAGATTTTTTCTTTTTCTTACAATGGTTGCCAGCTAAGATTAGAGAGTCCAGTGTGTCTTGCTTTTTAACCTATAACTGGGGGGGAGAAGAGATAGATTCATGCTTTTCCCAAAAGCATAAAGTAAACGCAGCAGATTGACATGGAATTTTAAACTTAGAACACTAACCATGGGTATATAGTCCCCAGCGCAAATTTTCCTATTTTTAATTACAATTTTCAGTACCTGATTTTCTTACCTAAATAATATGTTTTTCAGTTCCTATTAATGTTACCTCAAAGTACAAAGTTTGAAGTGCCTGCATGTAAAATATTTCAAATAAAGATTTATATTTAATATTTATCTTAACATTTTGAAAATCGGGTATGATATACCCATGGTTAGTAGTGGGGTAACTTTAATTGATGGTTAGTGTTCTAGGGTTTACATGGCTCACCGATTTTATTTTCCGTGCTGATATCAGATTAGTCAGTATATGATTTATAAGCCTCTTTTTATTCTTTTCCTTTTTCTAACCATTTCACATCGAGCAAGGCAACAAAGCTACTAAGACGCAAGGAGTTACTAAGTGGAAAAGAATGCGAGAAAAATAAAAACATTATTAAAGATGGAGGAAAAGAAAAGTAATTAAAAAGACAGAATATAACGATTCACATTTCGTTTAGATTTTTGAAGATGCAAGTTACCTGGAAAGCATTATACCGGAAGGGAGTTCCACAAGCGAGATGTGTGAGAGAGGAAATTCTTAGAACTCACGGCTACATCTCGCCACCTCAACCGTAAAATGATGAGACCTAGCTGCCAATCTAGTACTGAGCTTAAATGAGCGGAAAGTCAAGGTACCAACAAGGAAATTACATCAGAACAATTACTATAAAAATAGCTATAGAAAAGGCAAAGGGTTGCTACGATTATATATTTTAAGATCATATATTATGATCAAAGTTGACTGGAAAGCGAGAGGCCGAAAGGGAGTTCCACACGTGAGAAGTGCGAGAGAAGAAACTAATAGCATAGTGATATTCCAAGCGTAGCTTAGATGTGGCGCAAGGCTGAAAGTATGGGGCACCCAGTGAGGATCGAACTCACTATTCAGTCGTAATTGTTTTAGCGAGACAAGCTTGCTAACCATTACACCGGCTCGACGTGCCCATAATATAGTAATTTTCCAAGCGTAGCTTAGATATGGCAAAAGGCCGAAAGTAATGGAGCACCCAGTGAGAATCGAACTCACTCGCAACGAAACAAGCTTGATAACAATTACACCCATGGCATTTATAATTTCTCATACCGGTTTTCTCTTGTTAAAACTAAACATTTCATGCAAGTTGCTCTTAGATCTTCACCATTTGCAGGTAGTTATTGGACTAAGCTATATTTAACAAGGCTACATTGTAAAAGCATTGATTTTTCTCTTTGTCCTATAACAGCAAAATAGCTTAAATTTGCGATGGGTCTTTATAGCAAGAAAATTCATTACTCTTTTTGTCCAGTCGGAGGCACGGTGGAGTAATGGATAGCGGCTTGGATTGTGGATTCCACAATCCAAGCCGCTATCCATTACTCCACTATCCATTACGTGCTAGTACCCTTGGGAAAGGTGTGAATCCTCTTCTTCTCCATCCAGCTATGGGTAAATAGCAGGACAGACTGGGTACTATAGCCTTGGATGGCAACTGGTCAAAAAAGAAGGGACAACTCTGAATTCAACCTGTAGTGGAGCTCCTAAGGCGGATGGGCGGCATTTTGTGCTACCTTCCGGCAACTCTTGCAGCCGCGTTGGTACCAAACTGTATTGGTCGAGAGGGGGAACTAGACGTCTGGGCAGCCCTTGTTCTCCATACATCCCGCCCAGGCTCGTAGCGCACTCCATCGTCTCTCGAGACGGATGGATGCCGACGACGGATATTAAGATTTGTATCAGTTCATTAATTTGTGGACTGTTGTGCACTTTAATTATTTTTTAAATTCAAAACCTTTTTTTATTTATTTCAATTTTCTTTTTTATTCTGCGTGTCAACTTCTTTCACCGATTCTCTTTCTAATTTCTTTTTTTCTTTAATTATTTTTTATTTCCTTAATTAATATTTTTTTATTTTGTTGTTTTTTTCTCCTTTATTTTCTAATTAAATCAAATCCAGCAAATCTTCTTCCTATTTTACTTCACGTTATGTTCTTTTAAAAGTTTAATAAACTTAAAAGAGCAAGTAATACTGAGGAAAGCAAAGCATAGAAAATTGTGATCACCAGCTTCCTGGATTACACAGAAAGAAAGATCACTAAGATAAAAAGCTGCAGCTGTGAGACACCGAATAGGAATAAAGTCTATTCCAATAATAATGAAGGCGCATATGAATTTGTAATTATTATCGAGATGTTTTCGATAGAATGAAAGGTTGGATTGGTTTGATGGATTTCCCTATATATTAGCCTTTGTTTCGGTTATTTAACTTCAAAATCTGTATTTTTTCTACTTAAACATTGATCGAATATGTATTGGGTTGGTGCATAATTATCAGGCGTTTTTAAACAATATTTATTACCAAAAAAGAAACATAACAATTCAAAAATAACATTTTAAAATTATCATTCCGCATCGTATGATTATCGACACGCATTTTTATAACCTGAAAATAAAATATTTTTCTTTAAAAAAAAGTAAACAAAACAGCAATTTTATTAAGAAATAACTCGGCTACAAAAACGCCTGATAATTACGCACCAACCCAATACTTGAGTCTATAGGTGTGATGGCCTCTTTTGCAGCTAATCTTAACCCTCTGCAAGAGATGCAGTTGGCGTATACTATACACCGAAGACAGGGTAATATAGTAAAAGATAAGGGTCAGTCTACTTCTAGTGTTTCTACGATGAAGAAGCAAGATAAAGACATCCAAGAGGTTTGAAAGAATCATAGATAGAGACAAAGTTGTTTCTCTGAAGATTTGTTAAATAAAATAAAAAACGAACAACATATTATTTTGGTTCCATTTTTACAATAAAATTGATATTAACAACCGCTTAAAATATCAATATTATCTTCCCAATATTGACATAATAAAATCTGAAATCGTGTCTAAAATATCTCTTCAGATTTATCTAATACGGACGATACTATTAACACAAATAGTATTATCCCCCGGACATACCGGATGTAAGCGATATAGTAACTGTCTCTTCCTACCCTGATGATGACTTAACATTTTCGAAGCTTGGACTATATTTCTTCTACTTTTCTTCCAAAATGAACTTCGGGCAATTTCTAACGGAATGTCCTCGGTAAGACGATAAACTACGTCTAGCAGCAAGGCCTCTGATCGGGAGGTTTTGAGGGGCGTGGAACCACCTCTTAATTTCTGATATTCTCAGGTTCACCCTGGTAGCACCTCTTAGGGTCCCAGTTATGGGCAAATAGTTAACCCCCTAACTGAGGTCAAAACACTATGAAAGTGTAATACTTTGTAAAAAATTAATACCAGCAATAAATTTTTAAAGGAAGGAATTATTACTAGCAATACATTTAAAAAATACCAGCTATAGATTTTTGAAAAAAATATTACCAGCAATAAAAGTTTTGCCGGTATTAAATAACTCATTCAGGTTGATATGCCGTAAAAAAAATACTGTTTAAAAAAATTATTACCAGCAATAAATTTTTGAAGAAAAAATTATTTCCAGTAATTTATTATTACCAGCTATACATTTTTAAAAATTACCAGCTATACATTTTTGAAAATAAATATTACCAGCTATATATTTTTGAAAAAAAAAATATTACCAGCTATACATTTTTGAAAAAAATTTTTTCCAGCTATAGATTTTTGAAAAACATATTACCAGCTATACATTTTTGAAGAAAAAAATCTTACCAGAAATAGGAAAAAAAAAATATTACCAGCAATAAAATCTGTCGGCATCAAATAACCCATTGAGGCTGATATGCAGTAAAAGAAAACAAAGCAAACCAAACCAATTTCTAACGGAATGTTCTCCTTTTTCGAGAATGATTATTCGTAAATTGGGAAAAGTCAATCAGTAAAATTAATCGACACAAAACGTCTCTTGTTTTTAATAATCTATGTGTGTATAACAGTGCTTCTGTGTGTGTGTGTGTGTGTGTGTGTGTGTGTGTGTGTGTGTGTGTGTGTGTGCGTGAGTGAGTGAGAGAGTGAGGTTCTAGAAGTAAATTAGGAAACTGTATTTAAGTGAACTTTTTGTTCTATATCGGCGCTTAACGAAAGATGCTTTTGTAAAGATTTTATTCTGCACGTCAAAGCTGCATATTTTCCGTTCCTTGTGACAGAGAGACGTACATGCGCGATTGTAAAATAAACACAACATAAAAAAAAAACAAACAGTTAACCAGAGTCTCGTACTCTCTTCGTCGACTAGGCATAAACGAAAATGGAGCCAGACTCAATATCGTGAAATTAATTAAATAAAACACACCCGATTCACAATCAATATATCAGAATCAATATTCTTTCACCATTTCTTCATGCTTTTTCCACCCGGCGCCCATGAAAACATATTTTAATTATGCTCGCCATTATTTGATTATTCTCGAACGGTTCGATTAACTTGCCGATTGATTTCCTCACTGACAGAATCGTGTTTAAGTCCTCTACTTGCTTCGGTATGCCTTAATATACAGTAAATAGCTTCATTATTATTATTATTATTATTATTATTATTATTATTATTATTATTATTATTTCCTTGAATTTCTGTTATATACGCATTTCTTTCCGGGTCCCAACCAGAGAGCTAGGTTCAGAAATGGATTCAGTTTTCACTGTTCATTTTTATAAAGAAAAAAACACATAAAATTAAGTCATACAAATTTTAAATAGATAAATATCTTCGTAATATGTGAGTACAGTTTTTTGTATTTTTGTAAAGCATGGGCTACCCGGAATCCCTTCAATGAGTCTATCGAAAACTTTTTCAATCAATCCGAGATCTCTAACTACAACTAGAATTATTAATCTCACCATGGTCCACATTTGTTTTATATTTCCACTTCAGAATCATTGTATTTTGATAGTTTTTTTTAAAGATCTTCGTAGATATATTACAGCGATGTCATATTAATATGAAAGCACATTCTGTTCTTAAAGTCTTTCATCACGATGTCTGGTCGATTAGCTTTGATTGGTCTGTCTGCGTGTAGTGTAAATTCCCATAAAATTGTTAGAAGTTATTTCTCTGTAACCGGATCTGGGTGATGTTCATATCAGGTTTTTGCAGTTTCCTTCCCGTAAAAGTTGCATATTTTCTAGTGCAGATATTGGCCCACTCTATCATCCCGAGTTTTATATTCAGTTGCTGCTAACATTGTCCAGTCTGATACAAGATGGTCAATAATTTCTACATATTTATCACAGAATCTACATTTAGGGCCAACACTATTTTTTAGTATGTGTCCTTGGAAATTTCTAGTTAGCAGGAATCGGTCTTGGGCAGCAAGAATAAAACCTTTGGATTCAGCTTTTACTCCTTCACTTCGTAACCACTGAGGGGTACGGGGTTTATCTACGTCATCTTCTTTGGTACGAGTTGAATATTGACCATGAAGAGGCTTAAATTGCCATCGTTTCTGCATTTGGTACATTACATTTGCTATTGCTTACTTTTTTAGGTTCTTTGCCGTGGCAGTAGGCGTATTATGTTTTATTCATCCACTTGAAATTCGCTTTTGAATTTGTTGGTTTCCTTTATTACTGAATAAAAGGCTTATCTTGCCATCGTTTATCATTATTATTATTATTATTATTATTATTATTATTATTATTATTATTATTTTGTTGTTTATTTTTTTAAATATTTTAAGGATGTATTTTCATTTATTTATCTTCTAAAAATGTTTTAATATTTTAAATTGTTTATTCATCTCGACGATTCTAATTTGCTCTTTTTCAATAATTATGTTTTAGTAATTGAGAAGCCCAAGGTCTCACAAGGAAATTTAAGTTGTGCTTGCTGTTGCGATTAAAATAATGAAATATACCAATGCCAATCATTATTTAGAATATTCGCCTAGGGGTGGAGCGTTATTCTTCATTCTTTACCCGCATACATTCGCTTTATAACCATTAAATTATTGAAGCGATTAACGTGCTATCTACCCAATAATAGTTGAATAAATTCACATATCACAAACACGAGAAGTATTAAGCACAAAAACGAGAACTATCAGGCACAAAAACGACAAAATATTAAGCATAAAAAATAGAAGGATAAGGCACAAAAACGAGAAGTTTTAAGCACAAAACTGAGAAGTACTAGGCACAAGAACGAGAATTATTAGGAATAAAACGAGACGTATTAGGCACAAAAACGAGAAGTATTAGGCATAAAACGAGAAGAATTAAGCACAAAAACGAGAAGTATTAGGAATAAAACCAGAAGTATTAGGCACAAAAATGAGAAGTTTCAGGAATAAAACGTGTAGTATTAGGTACAAAAACGAGAAGAAATAGGCTCGAAAACGAGAAATATTAGGCATAAAAAGAGAAGTATTAGGTACAAAAACGAGAAGTATTAGGTACAAAAATCACATAAACCAAAAGTATTAGGCATAAAACGATAAGAATTAGGCAAAAGATTGAAAAAAAAACCGGTAATATTAAACACAAAATGGAGAAGTATTGAGTACAAAAACGAGAATAAGCACAAAAACGTGAAGTATTAGACATGAAAACGAGAAGTATTAAGCATAAAACAAGAATTAGGCACAAAAACGCGAAGTATTAAGCACAAAAACGAGAAGTTTTAGGCTTAAAATATATTAGGCACCAAAAAGAGAAGTATTAGTCATAAAAACCAAACTCAATAACATCAATAAATGTTATCAAAGTTAGGGAAAACATGTGTTTCATTAATAAAAATAAAAAATTGCGATACCACGAACGCACACCTGAAGACGAAAAGAAATTTGTAAATGACGAAACCGACATAGTATTTTCATTTTTAAAATTTCATTTTAAACCCTAGTTACCGTTTTGTTTAGCATTTTTTGGAGGTACCTATGAATATATATATATATATGTCATCCACAGACAGACTGTTTCGCAGCTCGTCAGTGTGGCTAGACTTCCGGTTGCTTCTAGCTAGGATCGAAACCCGACTGAATTTGCGTCAGTCGGAACTTCTACCAGTAAGCCATCGGCGCACGGGAGGTATGAAGGTGAATTTTAGCGTGTTTATTTTTAGATTTAGATAAACATACAGTGACTGACAGTGACTCGATTCTGCCGAAGAGTCGTGCAATATTAGCTTAAATAGTCACTGTTTACAAATTCACACCTCAAACCAGAGGGCTCAACCGAAATTAATTTTCAGGAGCCAATATTTTTGTCATCCACAGACAGACTGTTTCGCTGTTTCACAGCTCATCAGTGTGACTAGACGTCCGGTTGCCTCTAGCTAGGATCGAAATATATATGTAAAGTTTATGATACAATTTTTCTGCTGAACGGTCTGAGTGAATTAGAATATAAATTGCCTGATATCCATCAATAAAACAAAAAGAAAAAATCGACCATAAATTCATGATACATTAACCATAAAAGATCAAATAAACATCAGTAAAAGATTTCATGCAATTTATTAACAAAATATTCTAAATATATTTCAACATATGTAAAAACCGACATCAGAAATAAGTCACAGTAGAAACACGGCCAAAAGCATACAAAGAAATGCAGGAACATAAACACACAAAACGATTGTTTCACAATAGCTCTTGACATCGACCACTCTGGGAATATATATATATATATATATATATATATATATATATATATATATATATATATATATAGTCGAACCTAATGAGTCAGACAAACCTACCAAGGTTTCACTTAGGCAGATCGTCAGGGTATATATATATATATATATATATATATATATATATATATATGTATATATATATATATATATGTATATATATATATGTATGTATATATAGATATATATGTGTGTGTGTGTTTGTGCGTGCGTGCGTGCGTGCGTGTGTGCGTGCGTGCATGCATGCGTGTATACTTTTCCATTTAAGCATTAATTTAAAAAGAATGAATTATTTAAACAAGAAATATGAAACGGAAGCAACTACATATTCTCAAAATTTACAAAACCGCAGTATATTCAAGAAAAAAAATACCCTACAAAATAATTCTTGTCTCTGACAACGAGAGTAACATTGTTTACTTCTCTTTTGACACTCACGGTCGAAGGATAAGGAAAAGAAGGAAAAGGAATAATGAGAGAAGAGAAGGAGATACGAAAATTCTGGTAAGAAGAAATAACTAAGACATTCTACACATGTGCACATGTATATACTTGACTCTCCCGTCGAATTCGACGTATGACATCAGTTCCTGGGAAACCGACAGCAGCACATGAGATATGATTATAGTGATGAAGGTTTCGTGCAGGACCATCCACACTCTTTGAAGGGCCGAATACAGAGACCTGGTGCACTACATGCCACAGGGACCCAAACGACCCTCCGCAGGGTTTGAATTCAGAGATGTCCTTCTCCTAGACTAGTTGCCATCCAAGTCTATAGAACCCGGGCTGTCCTGCTACTTACCAATAGCTGAAGGGAGAAGAGGAGGATTCATACATTTCCCAAGGGTATTAGCACGTAAGTGAACGTAATGGATTCGACTGGAATTCGAACTCGGCTATCCGATTCGTCAATCCAAGTTTTTATCCATTACTCCACATCTCCTCCTCTTACACACACACACACACACACACACACACACACACACACACACACACATATATATATATATATATATATATATATATATATATATATATATATATATATATATATTGATGATCAGAAAAATTCTCTTTACATTTGTATATATATATATATATATGTATATATAAAAGTGAACATTGCAGTCAACACTTAGAGGCGACAGGCTGTTTCATGCTAGACACAATCGTCAGGACATATTTACACACGCTCTATCTCTGATATTGAATACTTTATCCCATAAATATAGCACAACTTAAGACTATATTTCTCACACACATATATATATATATATATATATATATATATATATATATATATATATATATATATATATAGTAGTAATTTGGAAGACGTTTCTGAAGCGGTTTTCTGTTACAAGCATTTAAGGCAAACAGGCTTTGTGATAGGGTGCTCAATATCGATGACAGAGATAGAGCATTAATACTATTTAAAAAAGCGTTACACATTAACTTATGTTTACTACGAAACTTTCATGTAAACATGAGATAAATGAAAACCTTTTTTTCTTATTGCATTTTTCAAATTTTCGAATAAAGTGTTCCGTTCTTAAGGTTGAAGTTGTGGGTGAACTGTCCAAAGTTCATATTTTGTTAATATTTTTTTCTTACGGTTCATTCACAACTTCGAGTAAAATATTGAAGCGATTAAAAAATTAAGCTGACAGACATTGTCGGTTACTTTTCATTAAACTTGTGATAAATATTTTCTAGCAATCTCGATTTGATGTTATCGGTCTGGGAAAGGCGATCTCGTCGGGAGACACCTTTGAAAATTGTCTAAAAACTATACAATGTTTTGACGAAATCGTTTGGAGTGAAATTGGTTTGTTCTGTTGCGGTATCTCGAAGAAACAATTCTTGCTGATCATGACAAAATATGCACTTTCTCACAGTACCTGTGAGTAAGGTTTGCCGAGCATATTTGCTGTATAAACCACAGGTGTGCCCTATCCCCTACCCTATTCAACTATACAATCGACTACATCCTCAGCAAGGCCCTTCGGGGCTACGCTGGAGTAGCGGTTGGTCGGAATGTCAGGGTGTCTGATCTGGCCTACGCGGACGACATTGTCTTGGTCGGATCGATCTGTGACGATGTGCAAGCAGCGCTCAACCGTGTGCACGCTGCAGCGCGAGATGTGGGTATGACCATCAATGCCTCGAAGACCAAAGTTATGTCATCCCTGGTTGATCCGATCAACTGGCAGCCACTGACGCTGGACGGGGTTAATCTGGAGGTCATGCAGTCTTTCGTCTATCTCGGTTCAACCATTATACCATCCGGGCAGGCTGCTGCTGAGGTCGAACGTCGTATAGAAGCTTCAAGGTCCGCATTCGTGCGTCTCAAGCGGTCACTATGGGGGCGACGAGAGATTTCCACGGCTACGAAGAGGCGCATCTATCAGGTTATTGTTCGGACTATCCTTCTCTATGGCTGCGAAATGTGGTCACTTAGAGTGGTTGACCTACGAAGGCTTGAAGTGTTCGACAACGATTGCCTTCGCTGCATTCTGCGATGCCGCTGGATCGATCGTGTGCCCACAACCACTCTGCGTCGTCGCCTGAGTCTCCGTCCTCTTCCACCCGTCCTGCTCCAGCGTCGTCTCCGATGGTTCGGGCACGCAGCTCGACGCCCGGAGGTAGAGCTCATCCGCGATGTACTTCTCCCTCCTTCTCTTCCTGGCTGGCGAAGACGTGTCGGTGGGAAGCTGAAGACGTGGTCTAGGACGATTAGGGATGACCTAGCAGTACTATCGGGCCTGCAAGTAGTTGGTCTTCGACGAAGGACTCGAGAGTGGCTCGCCATTTCGTTTGACCTGGCTCAGGATCGGCGGGCGTAGGTAGCGATGGTCCGTTATGCTGTACTCGTTCGGGAGGAAGCCGGTTCAACCCGACCAGAGTGAAAACCGATACAAGTCAAAAAGGTGGGTTCTGTGATTGGTAAACACACCCAAATGTAACTGAGCAGGTAACTTCATCAGTGATTGTCATGCCGCTATAACAGGCGGCTGTGTTCAGAAAACAAGAGATTATACATAAATATTTTTTTCTTTATTGTATCACTTTTCACAGACCTTGTTGCAGTTCTTGGATACAAGCCACAAGAACGAACAATTACGTTGAGATGCAAGACAGGCGTTCCGATGACCGACGCTTTGATCTTCCCTAGAACGTGCAGATCTTACGGTCCTCACTCAAATGCCGATCTATATTATAAATAATACCCTTTTCTTTCCAGTTTTCGTGTGAAAACCATTCCTATAATTCCTCGTCAGCTAATGATTCAGAACAAACATCGCTGTTATGTTTATAATCCACATTCTCTTTTGTTTCGCTACCAGACTTTCCATTGCTTTATTTCATTCCATTTATCTTTTATTTCTGTTTTTCGTTATTCATTCTCACTCGTTTAGTTTCATTCTTTAGTTTCTTTTATGGTGTTACAGACCTTTTCATCTTCAAAAAATCGTTTATCTATTAATATTCCGCAAGAATTGCAGGTAGCATTAACATTATCGGCGTTGAATTCGGCAATCTTAATTCCACCCTAGTCTGTTGCATTCACTGCGCAATTATGCCACCGATTACAGGACATTAAATATTTGGCTCGAACATAAATCTTATGCTTGTATCTCTCGTGAATATACCAAAAAGCAAACGTCGACGACAATGAAATACAGAAATCCAACACTTCTCTTCCCATCTATGGGTTAAATATCAGTGTAGACTGAGTTCTCTAAGATTAAGTCAAGAGGAAGTACTACTCTGAATTCCAAATCGCGAAGAAGCTAATGAGAAACCACTCTACTATATGTCCAAGAAAGCACGGCAATTCGTAGATATTAAAAACAAAAACATGCCGAGAGGCATAATCATTTTTGTCCTGAAGCTAGTTGGCATTTTTTTTTAAAATCCCACATTATTTTATTCTATCTATTTTTATTCACTTCCGGTTTATTGCCTCTGTATACTATTCACACTTTTTACGCAAGGATTACTGTCTTCAGCTTTGCTGTTGTTATTATAACGTTTCTGCCGTTGTGTTCCCCGGCCTACACCTGCTATGTCGATCTGGGTTACCTACAGGGTATTTCGAACTGAACTCTTTATCTAATCTACGGGCTCAGGCACTTCTCGTTATACTTCCTATGTCTACGTATGGCTACTTATTACTCGCCCTGTTTCCACCGAGTCCATGTACACATTACAAGGCTTAGGGACTGAATTACTATATCACCACACCGACTAGACTGTTCTGTAAATAATAAGTAGACGATATATCTGTATACACTGGCAGTAGAATGACAATAATCTAAGTCCAACACCTAGATTAAATACAGGTTTCTGTTTTATGAAGGTCGATCAAAACGTTTTTGTAATAATAAAAAAAGATGAGGATATTAATCCGCTTGTAAAGTTTGTAAATAATAATGCTAAGTAATTGATGTGGACCCGAAGTAGGGGCCACGGAAGGAAAACACGGAACACGGGTTAGAGGTAAGAAAGATATATTAAACAGAAAAGTTACAAAGAATAGTGTAAGCAGAGCTTACTATCCAGTGGTGTCCGATATTGGTATCGTACGCGGCTGCGCATTACTGGCGCTACTACGATATTTAACCCCCCCCCCACGGGTCGAATGTGGCACAAGGCCGGTTTAACGTGGGCTTACCAAAAATATGCCCATTTACAACCCGTATACACGAGTTTAGGGACTGTCTACCTCCCCGGACGAAACTTTGCCCTGCGGCAAAGCCTCGTCCGAGTTCCTCTCTGCCAAACAGAGAGTTCGACAGCAGAGCACCATTACTGGTGCTACTTCTCCTATGATACTACCATTCACATAATAATATAGTACTGGGAGAGTCCATGATGTAGGGCTGTATCGGTCTCACAACAGTAATTTACACAGAAATAGTTTAACATAAATCACTTGCATAATTCCTATTAGTTTTCCGCTCCCTGTTGTGCATGCTTATACATTGCTTTTATGCCAGCTTATAATATAGTTCACAGTTTTGCCACATTTTCTACATAGGCGGCTTTTACTCGTCTTTTTTTTTTTTTTATTATTTACATTGTTCGGACTGTTATCCTCATCGCCATTGCTATATTAACAACGTTTCTGCCGCTGTACTCTCTGGCCTTCTTCAGGTGATAGGAGGTAGTGTATAAAGACTCTAGCTCTTACAGCCCAGATATGTGGCCTGCAAGAGATAGTGTATAAAGACACTACCTCTTGCAGGCCAGATATGTGGTGAAATCTGGTCACCTACTCACCTTGTACCGCTTCAGTAAGCATCTCACTCCCCCACTCCTGTAATATATATGTCTATATTTCTAAGATAAGGTATTGTAATTATACATTGTTTGGACTATTACCACGTTTTGTTATCCTCATCTTCATTGCCATATTCACAACGCTTCGGCCGTTGTACGCTCCGACCTTCTTCGGGTGTTTGCATTTTCGAACTGAACCTTTTATTTCGTCCACCGGTGTAGATTGCGTCTTTTGAATGTCTCAGTTATTTCCCTTTAACCCACCTCTCCAAGTTTGGCCTGGTATTGAACTCACAACACTTTGGGTCCAGTCACTGGATCTAACCAACGTCTTTTTTATGCATTTTTATTTTATTAGTAGTAATGATGAGAAGACTGAAGATCAAAATGAAAAAACAAAAGCTAACAATAAAAATGGCTTTAAAATACCCTATCAAGATTTATAGACGCCACCGTAAGCAGCAGTAATAGCAGCTCGTAGAGGGGAATTTTCAATCCAATAAAATCCATACCGGAAAAAACTAGAAAAGAACGAGCAAAAAAACATTTTTGCCGGAAATTACTTTTGTTATTTGATGGAATGGATTGCGTTTCTTATCAATATCGTTCTGAAGTTGGCAGCACCTGCCCTATTTTACTAAACTGGGGAAAATCTGAGAGTAGATCAAATGTTGTGGTTCGCTGGAATTCTTTCCATGATCTAGGTTTATATAATTCAGTCCCGATTCTATCGACGATCAATTCCAACTGCAGAATAGTAAACTATACTTAATAAATACCACGTCTGTATACTAAACAAATGCTTTGTGTCTACTGCAGGGCGAAGAGAGTTTCCTACTTGTTTTTGCTGTCAATAAAGGATAGTCAAACTCAATAAAATACAGGGTATCTATACTCATTTTATGAGTATATTTATACTATATTTCAAGGCCAGGTAACTATCTCTATTTTGGAATATAGGAGAAGCATATTCTTTCCTCTCAATTCATCTTATGCTAAACTCGTAAATTTCTTAATGACTGCTTCAGAAATGTAATGGATATTTTACTGGTGAGATTTCATTTTGTTTCTTGTCTGGCAATTCAAAATAGAAATCAATAATGCCTAAGCATTCACTGTTTATAAACGAAACGTTAATTGTTGATTCTTTTGTTAATAATTTTACTCTCTTTTATCTTTTTAATTAATTTTTTTCATGCTAACTTTCACCAAATACAACGCCCAGGAGCCATTCAAGCTAGAGGGTTACTTTATGGGTTTGTATGAGTTCAAGAAAAAGAATAGCTTTTTGTTCCTTCTTTGCTGTTTAGGATGGGATTCCGGTTTCTTCTCTTAAGTTCATTTACAGTAATTAATGATACTATCGCCTTCCTTGGGATGAAATGATTAAAAAAAGATGTTAATTTCTTAGAGTTATGTACGAAAGATAACGATTGACCCTCGACTTGAAAAGGTCAAGATTGGAGAGATCGGAAAATCACCCTGACGGGAGTTTCTTCCACAAAACACCAGTTACTGGGAGGAAACTACCTAAATGGAACTTATTCCTTACTATTAGAATTTATTCCTCATTATCAAGGGTGTTTCCTACAATGGTTAACTTACAAATATGGGAAGATAAAGAATTAGTCACTGACTTCAGTTAAACATCTATCCCGTATCCTCTGGTGAATACCAGAAAGAGTTTAACTTTTTAGGCTATAGTCATTCAAATTTAGTCATGTCGAAAGCATATTCTCCCTGATGAGGTTTGAATGCTTAAAGGAATAATAAAACAATTAATAAAGTCAGAGCTTCATGCAAGAAATTAAATCTATCGAATGTTGACTGGCATCATCTAATTATTTCATCATTTAGATAAGCGTTGCGATTTTTTCGATCCAGACAGAGAACAAATATAGGATTTTTTTATCAATCTTTCAGGAAAAATAACTTGTCTGATAACGATTATTCGTAATATGGAAAAGTCGATCATTAAAATTAATCAATATAAAATGGATTTATATGTATTGTTCTAAAGGTTATTTTGGTGGGTGATTACTGTTATGTTTCGAATTATTCTAGGGGCTATTGAGTGGAGATAATTGTGGATGCGGATGCATTTTTGGCTATTTATTGTGTCGTTAACTTTTTTATTTGTTATTGATTAAGTAATCAATAACAAATAAAAAAGTTATTATTGGTTGTTATTACGTTTATTTGTGCAGATGTGTGCTTTCATGGTTTATTTATTTGTTTATTATTCATTTTATTCATTTACCACAGTAAACACAATAGACTAACACAATGCATCATTGACCTCTATATATAAATAGTCGAGCAAAAACAAGGCATTTGACCTGAGGATTGCGTATAAGCATGAAACACTGTCGTCACTGGGTGTTGACGTCAATGTCCATTTTATATTTACATACGCTCTGTTCCTCACATTCAGCACTTTAACCTATAGACATAGCATACCTTAAGACTATATTTCCATTATATATATATATATATATATATATATATATATATATGTATATATATATATATATATATATATATATATATATATATATATATTATAAATTAACTGATTTAAAATATTTTTTTCGCTACAGAGTAATAATCATGTTTCAAAAATGGAAGCTAAAAGCTTTAAATTTAATTTTTTAAATAAATTAAAAACATTAGCTCCATTTCATCTTCACGCGAATTTTAGAGTAACTTATTATATATATATATATATATATATATATATATATATATATATATATATATACAAAAAGAGTGTGTGTGCTAATTTAAGAATAGCACTTGACTTGAATATTATTTACTTAACATTTTATTCACTCACATATATCGTCAATTACTGTCAGACAATCTGTAGTGCGAGCAAAACCATTCCCCCACCCAGCGCTCAAAACATCTATCGGGCGGCTGCTTATGCCCACCACTTTTGTTCTCACGCTTGCAATAACGCACGTAGGTGTGAGATTACATACTTCTTTACATTGTTCGGACTATCAGCCTCATCTTTGTTGCCATATTTATCACAAAGTTTCGGCCGTTTTACGCTCCGGCCTTCTTCGGGTGGTTGGAATGTCGAACTGAACCCTTTATTTCGCTCACTGGGGTAGACTGTTCTAGTTCCACGTGCCATGTTTAATGGATGTCAGTTATCAGTTAGATCAAATAACAAATATTCACTCACTCATGTCCCCAGTGTGTAAAAACATTGTTTGAGTGATACAAAAAGTGACCTGACCCAAAGAGTTGTGAGTTCAAGACCTGACCACAGCGCAGCGAAAAAAGCATTAGAGAGTTGAGTTACTAAAGTGAATCTACTGAAACTAAGATATCACAAAAAGGCACGGTACGTGGAATTAAAACAATCTCCTCCCGTGCATTCAACAAACATTTCGGTTCTAAATTCAAAAGCCGGAGCTTACAACAGCCGAATATGGCAATAAAGATGAGGACAACACTATTTACATTGTTCAGACTATCATCCTCATCTTTGTTGCCATATTTATCACAACGTTTCGGCCGTTGTACGCTCCGGCATTCTTCAGGTGGTTGGAATGTTGAGCGGAAACCTTTAGACTGTTCTAGTTCCACGTGCCATGTCTACTGGATGTCAGTTATCTCCTGTTAATTCCCCTCTCTAAGTTCTCTTCTCTAACCGGGTATTGAACCTACACTCTTTGGGTCTTGTCACAAGATCTAACTAACGCCTTTATCCACTGGACCATGTGTCCTTGAGGACATCTGTGTATGAATTCCTGGGTATTATAAACCTAATGTCTTCAGCAAGCTGTTTTTACCAGTGCTCATATTGCAATTTTTGCTGTTATCAGTTATCTCCTGTTAATTCCCCTCTGCAAGTTCTCCACCGCCTTAACCAGGTATTGAAATATAGACAGATACGTACTTCTTCATTCGGTGGTTAGCATTGACCCCAGGTGAAACCTATGGTGCACCAGGTTTCATTTGACGGTCTGGTATGAGATTTACGTGAAATTCCGATTCCGATATAATATTGCATATAACCTGTGGGGATTCTCTCACATTATAGCAGCAGAAATTCGCCTTGAGTTCAAGCGAATAAAAACGTACACAAATAACAGGAAAGCATGGTGAACTGTATGTTAATCTTATACAATTTATTTATATGTTATGTGTATTGATGCCTGTATTTTTTTTTGTATGCTACAATTGTTTCATGGTATAAGTGATAAAAGGAAGAAATTACTTTATACGCAGTTACCTGCCCATTAAAAAGAAAACCCAATATATGTTTTTCTTTCGCTTTCGTCTGGGCATCATTTTCTCTCTGTCAAATACCGATTTGTTCTAGTATCATTGTTAGGATAAGAAATATATTACTCCCATAAAAGCAAAGAATTTATTTTTCGACGATTATCCCACATGACGAGTCTTGTTGTCAAAAATCATAAATTTAGAATCGTCTGACTCATGGTTTCCAGTCCTAAGTTCTTGCCACAAAGACAGTCAAAGCGATGTTAACTATATATGTTTGCTTCAAAATAATACTAACCTTAAATAATATCTAACTTTTAAACTAATCGTATTGCACAACTAAAAATGTTTTCGCAGTTAAGATAAAGGTTACTAGAAGCCTTTCAGGTAATCACTGGCCAGCCGAAAATAATTCTGTTATAACTGAAAAAAATAATGGTGAAAATAGGCTGGACTTAATTGAGTTAGCGTAGTCTTAAGTATAGATGGTGAGTGATAAGGCCCAAGAGGAAGATGCCTACGCGGACAAATTCAGCTAACGTTTAAAGGAAAGAAAGACTGATAAGAAAGAAAGACGAAGAGATATTTATATAAAAAAACATCCCTCAGGTATTCTTCGAAATAAGAGCGACAGACAATAAGAAAATAAATTTTGTTTTACTTGCCAAACATTATTACAGACTATGGGCATTACATTCACTAAACACCTATTCGCTATCTCCGTCAACCCGTTTGCAACCTCTACAATACACTTTCTTCTCGTTTTTCTATTTTATTTGTTATAAGCATTAAGTTTTCCTTATCTACTACTTTTTTATTTCGTTCTAATTTTTATTTCATCGTTTTATGCTTCTTTCAATACCGGTTCTCATACGATCACCAAAGTTAAAAAACATCAAGCCTTGTCAGTACCTCGATGGTGACCGGATGGGAATATCAGATGCTGGCATCTTGGATATGCGAATGGCTTAATTGAAAATCGGATAACCGAGTTCCAATACTTGTTGGGTTTGTTATATTCATTTACCTTGGCAAAGCATGAATCCATCTCTTTTTAGTGAGACTTGTATCACTAAACCATTATTTTTACGGCTTATTAACCTTTTGTAGGTTATTTAAAGTCCGAAAATATGTTTAGATTGTTAGACTATTTTGAAGAAAATAATAACTTACTGATAAGTCATACTAATTAAGTCACAGTTAGTGGGAGAACATGTGGATTTATGTTTTTTTTTATTCCTTGTTAATGGTTTTATCAATACTTTGCAGGTTACTTAAAACGAAAAAATATTTTTAGATTATAAGATTTTTGAGGGAGGGGGGGAATAATAATAATTTATTGATACACGTTTTATTATTTAACCCATAGCTGGGAGGATAAGAGGTGCATTCATTCCTTTCCCAAGGGTATTTGCGTGTAAGAGAATTTAACGAACCCAACTGGAATTGGAACTCGGCTCTCCGGTTAAATCTTCCGAGCCCTTATCCATTAAACCACCCGAACATCCAAGCTTACAGCCTTCGGCATGCCTAAACTGTTACCCATCTAGGTACTGACTTTGCTTAACTTTGGTGATCTTACCGGAACCTGTGTTTCAACGTGATTTGGCTGTAAGCCTATAATGTATGAGGCTTGTGAGAGGAAAGAGAAGATCATAAGAAGTGAGGTTTATAAGGATAAGGTGGATATAAAACGTTTTGCGTTAAGATTGCCGTATAACATGGAAACATCTTAGGAAAGACGCTGTCAAAGCGGAACTTTCTTCCTACCTTTGAATAGGGGAGGAATGAGCGTGGTGTGTCTTAGCTGTAAAAGTCTGAATTGATAGAATTTTTTTTAGAACAAAGAAAAAAAAAGAGGGGGCTCATCTGAACATTTGCCATGGATATAGCGATAAGGTAGCAATCGGCATGCGACGTTGCGTCTGTGGGATAAGAGGCCGCAGAGTGGAAAATATGTCGCCCCCGACAAGAAAGTGAAAAAGATTTTGAAATCTGACATGGCTGGAAAGTGATTGTTGAGCTGTTTCATCCCAGACATGGCAGCCATAAATCATCTTTTGGTTTACTTGCTTCATCATCGTTGCAATGAGCCGATCTCGAAATCTATTTTTATAAGGTTGCTTCGAATACTGCTGTCACAGCTGCTCCTGTACTCTTGCTATATATTCAGAGACCTTTGATAAAATCCAATGAAGTATCTGCAATATCATATGTTCTGACCTGGCATCTCGCCATCAGCCACTTTCCCACCACCGTAATGTAGTTAACGTGTTCTGACAAACTTTCCTCTATGATACGTAGACTTTATGAATGTAAACGCAGTACTAGATTGGCGGCAAGGTCTCATTTTTTTACAGTTAAAATGTCTAGATGTAACCATAATTTCAATGCTAAGAATTTCTTATCTTTCACTTCTCGATTATAGAACTCTTTCGTCTCCTTGCTCTCCAGTCAACTTTCATCTTCAAAAATTTAAATGCAATGTCAATCGTTATCTACTGTCCTCTTAATTCTTGTTATTTTAATGATTTAGTGTTTGTTTTTGTTTTTCACAAATTCTCTAACACTCAGTAACCCCTTTGCCCGGGCTAAAGTGATTTTTTTTTAAATTCTCTCTCACAGATATATGCATAATGGAAACTTTTTTCCATCTCTGTTTTTATGAGATTTTTTTCAACGCCATTTCATCCTTGCATTCATTTACATATATTCTTATTTTTCACGTCATTACTTTAAAAAACAATATACTAAGTTCTCTCAAATTTACAAAAAAATGTGCGTTTCCCTAACTGAGAAAAGGGTAAAGAAATCGCAAAGAGATTTAAAATTCCAGTAGCGTTTATCTTACTTTTGCTTTGCTATCGTTCGAAAAGGCACAATTTTCAATTGTCCATAAACCCCATGGATAAACAATGTGATGGGAAAATATAAGTCAGTCAACTACCAATATTAAACATTCACATAAAACCGATGGAACTAAAGTGTGAAGCTCATCTGAACATTTGAGCTCTAATCGTTAGGTCTACCAGTTCAGAACTGTACAGCAAGGAATCACCATGCTACGCCCACAGAGTGAATCAGCTACATTACCTGTTCCACGTGTAAAAAGTAAGTTCCAGTCAGGGAGCTTTCTTCCCTGGAAATTTTACCTAGTGGAAGAACCTCTCGCAGGCATACTTCTTCTGATGCTTTGAGGCAAGTGACAGACCTCCTTATCCTCACGATCTCCACTTTCTTCTACATATATATATATATATATATATATATATATATATATATATATATATATATATATATATATATATATATATATATATATAAATCCATCTATCACTTTATCTATTTCTACCTCTTTTTACATTCATATCACACACTTCATTCAATAACCCTCTACCATGAGTGGCTCTTGAGCCTTTTACTGGGTCATTGTATTTTATTCGTTTTGCTTATTTTAATTTGTGCTTTTCTTTCTATCGCTCTTTCTATTTATTTATCTATCTATCCCTATCTCTATCTCTATCGCTCTCTCTTCCATATATATATATATATATATATATATATATATATATATATATATGTATATATATATATATATATATATATATATATATGTTTTTCTATTCATCTATCTGTACATAACTATCTGTCTCTCTGTACATATCTATGTATCTGTCTATGTATTTATCTATCTATATATATACACATATATATATATAAATCCATCTATCACTTTATCTATTTCTCTATCTATCTATCTATCTATCTGTCTGTCTATCTCTTTATCTATTTATCTATCTGCAAATATCTATCTCATTATCGCCATTATCTATCTATCTATCTATCTATTTATGTGTCTGTCTGACAGCACTACATATGTATCTATCTTTTTATCTATTTCCCTATCTGTAAATATGTATTGATCTTATTATGTCCATATCTATCTATATATCTCAATCTGTTCATATCTATCTATCTATCTATCTATTCCTTTAATTGGAAATGTTTTCTTCGTCTCTATCTGGATTTCTCCCACTTTAGTTTTGCTCTTCTGATTTTTCCCATTGACTTTCTGCCTCTTCCATTTTAACCTTCCTTTTCATTTTCTAATTTTCTTTATCTTTTATTTTCACTTTTATTTCCTTTTTCTTGCTTAATTTTCTTTTTTCTCTTGCTTTTCTTTCCAGAGATTTTTATTAACTCCTTACATATTTTATTTTTATTCTTTTTTTCTGGGTTTATTTTGTCTTGTTGATATTTTATATCATTTTCCCTGGTTCTTTTTCTTTTTCTAGTCCTTTTCTTTCTCCTTTTCTTTTCCTTTTCGTTTTCCTTTTTCCCTTTACTTTTTCTTTTTCCTTTTCTTTCTCTTTTCTTTTCCTTTTCTTTTCTTTTCCTTTTCTTTTTCCTTGTTTCCTTTTCTTTTTCTTTCTCTTTTTCCTTTTCTTTCTCCTTTTCTTTCCGTTTTCTTTTTCCTTTTTTTCTTTTCTTTTTCTTTCTCTTTTTCCTTTTCTTTCTCCTTTTCTTTCCGTTTTCTTTTTCCTTTTTTCTTTTCTTTTTCTTTCGCTTTTTTCCTTTTCTTTCTCCTTTTCTTTTCCTTTTCGTTTTCCTTTTTTCCTTTTCTTTCTTCTTTTTTCATTTTCTTTTTCTTTCTATTTTTCCTTTTCTTTCTCCGTTTCTACTTTTACCTTTTGATTTCTTCCCATGTTTTATTTGTCTATTTTCGATCGTTTTCATTCGACTTTGGATTTTTCCATCATTTTTCCCTTTGTTTATTTTTATCTCCAACTCATTAATTTACTTACTCGGTTTCTAGTTCTTTCTATTACTCTCACACTCCCGACATTTATCTATGGCAAGAATTCATTTTCTCTTTACTTTCTTCATTTTTACTTCTTAACTTTCTTTACCATTCGTTACTTTAATTTCTCTATTATTCCATTCCAGTCTTTGCTTCTATTTTAATTTCCTTCCCCGATTGGCTGGATATTTTATCGCTTCTGATATACTGAATCTGCCTTCAAGATTTTACCAAATATATTGTTCAGTTCAAATGCTTTTGTTGCGATGCATAAATCAGATTCAAGTTTATGTCTTTCCAGAAATTGCTTTTCAAAGCACATAAAACAATACGGCAAAGACAAACACTTCTAGAATTAAACAAGTTGGCCAATGTTTGAACACTGTATACACTAGTCATTTTAACTGTTATTTATCCGACAAATTACAATTAATTCACTGTCTACATGAGTCACCCACGCAACTTTCGACTTTTTTTCTATTGTTTGTTTTTAGAGCTAAAAGTTTTATTTCTGTTGCGTTTGAGATAAAATACAAGCGGATGGTGAAAATTTCCTCAAGGAGGAATTCAAAAGAATTCTGATGTGGGATCGTTTTCTGTGAAGTTGATCAGACCGAGAACAGATCGACACCCACTCATGAATACAGAAGGATTACTTTCATTTTTCTGTCTCTTATCGAACTTATAATAAATCAGCGGTATGTTATAATTAACTAAAATATTCCGAGTGAAAAAGTGTAGCTTATGAAAAAATTAAATGAGGATAAATTTTAAGTTAAATTCAAGTGTTTAAGCTAAAATCTAATTTAATCAAACCTTTTAGCTAAATGTAATTTAATCAAGTGTTTAAGCTAAAATCTAATTTAGTCAAGCCTTTTAGCTAAAATGTAATTTAATCAAGTGTTTAAGCTAAAATCTAATTTAATCAAGCCTTTTAGCTAAAATGTAATTTAATCAAGTGTTTAAGCTAAAATCTAATTTAATCAAGCCTTTTAGCCAAAATGTAATTTAATCAAGTGTTTAAGCTAAAATATAATTTAATCAATCCTTTTAGCTAAAATGTAATTTAATCAAGTGTTTAAGCTAAAATCTAATTTAAAAAATCCCCAAAATTTCTAAAACGATAATGAGTAATTTAATTATAATAGTCATCAAAGTAATAATTGCTTATTTACAAAAGCTTGCAAAAAATTGGAAATGAATGAGAAAACAAAGTTATTTATAACACAATTAAGACTGATTTCACTGTCTCAGCAAAATAGATTTTTTAATAATGATGTGCAAGGCCCAAGAGTCACTCGAGGTCGAGGATTAAATAGTAAGAAGCACAACAAAAAATAAATAAATGATTAAAAGAAAAGAAACAGTTTCGTGATTTCGGCATTACAAAGCATTCATTTATAACATTGTCCCTTATCCACCCACTATATATATATATATATATATATATATATATATATATATATATATATATATATATATATATATATATATATATGTATATATATATATGTATATATGCATGTTTCATTAAATAATATAGACAAGTTTTGTCTATTTATTTTAAGTAAGTTCCTTTCATATTTTCTGATAAGCTTAATAACATTATCGTTGAAAGACGAAAGGAAATCACCATATTGACAACAGATCTTAGCAAAAAATTAGATTAATCATATACACTAAATCTAGTATATCCAACTTCATTATTCACAATGATTCTTCCCCGCTCCCCGTTAGCGATTTGCAAAAAACCAACAGAGGTTACAAATTCAAGTGCCCTTTGGGAGATTGAATCTGCAATGGATTAAATAATATTTATGTTGGTCACACCACAAACTCGATTTCACGACGCTTGACTCTACATTTGAATGGTAACTCTAACGTTTTTAGGCATTTAAAACAACATTCTTGGCCGCGTACACAATTCCGGAAAATCCTTGTTGAAAACACTGCTATACTTAAACATGAAAACAATAAACAAAAAGCTATATACATAAAACTGTTGAAACCAAACCTGAACAAAATAAACTATGAAATCTTCACAAATATTCTTAAATGCCTATAATTGATAACAGAAGCCATTGGTTTATACCAACGGCTTCCCATACTTAATACTTCACATTTTCACTCTCGCGTGGTCATGTGTGATGTCACGACCTGCCACGCGATTTTCGCTTCCGCGTCTCGTATATACGTGTTTGTTGTTGCTTTGAAATTTTTCATGCAACAAAAACAGACTATCATTATTGTTTCATCCGTGTATTGTTTGGTATATTGAAATGTAATTGTCATCTTTGATAATGACTTATGTAAGCCGAAATCTTAGATTGGATTTAAACATGGAACAATATGGTGATTTCCTTTCGTCTGTCAATGATAATGTTATTAAGCCTATCAGAAAATATGAAAGGAACTTACTTAAAATAAATAGACAAAACTTGTCTATATTATTTAATGAAACATGCATCATTGACAAATTGCTGCCTAAACATACACAATATGTGTATATATATATATATATATATATATATATATATATATATATATATATATATATATAATTATTTATTTGAATATTACAACATAAATATGTTATAAAATCACGACAAAAGTAGCCATTTTGTTTCAACACTTCTTGTGTCTTGTCAAGTGATGATATAGAATATAGAATAAATGGTTTTAAAAGTTTCAAATTAATCAACGATCCTTAGCTAAGAGTAAACGCTGTTACGTAAGCCAGAGTGGCCAATCAAAAAGCAAGTATAGGATGATTCGAAAAATTTGACAACTAAGCAAGGCTATCTAGATATTAAAAGATTTATAAAATTTGAAATTAAAATTAAAAATAAAATTAAAATTACCTATTAAGAAATCTAAATCAGATCTCTATTAAGTTTTAAATTGTAAAATTACTAAGGAGAAAAAAAAAAAAAAAAAAAAAAAAAAAAAATAAATCTAAAAATAAAAATAAAAGATATATATGCTATTTAATTTATATTTTCATTGAAATTAAGTTGAAAGTTGTATTTAGAGTCCCAGACATAGATGTATACATTTTTCGTTACATTTCAGCATGTTAGTCGCCTCTCACGTGAAATCACTCGAACAACGGCATGCCATACGCTCGGACGCATCTAGATATATACACACACATACAAAAAAGCAAACCACACATAGGCAAATGCACTACACCTACACATACACATCGATACACACAGGCACACACATCTACATTCAATATGATCCAGACGGTCAAATGTCGAAGCTATTCGTGGCTTAATATGTTATTAAACGAATTTAAACTTGAAAAATTTAAACAAATAACCATATATAAATATATATATATATATACATATATATATATATATATATATATATATACATATATATATATACATATATACACATACACACACATACACACACATATACATATATACATTTTTGAAAACATATAGTTTTCGACACATTTACAGACAAAAGTAAATAACCACCTCCACATATAATTGAACACTCGCACATCCGCATATAAATTAATACATGCACCCGCATAGACACATATAAGGATAATAGGTACGCATACACAGACCTACGTACATAAACATACACATAGATAAGCACATATAAATATATTGACCCATACGTCGACGCAGAAAAGTAAATAAGGCAAGTGAAGAAATACATATAAAGATGCAACCATATACAAGCACACACATACATACATACACATCTAGATGTACATACATAAGCACGCATGCATATATGTATATACACTAAATATATATATAGACATTTACAAATACAAGTGTATACATGAAAAATTAAACAAACGTAAATTAAAACGACATGAGTATAAAAATGCATATACACATCCGCTAGTACATATATATACACACATACATACGCAACTACACATAGATATATACACATATATATCTACAGACAAACATATACATACATACATACATATTCACAAATATACATACGCATATATACACATATACATATATATATATATATATATATATATATATATACATACACACATAAACACACATACACATATACATACACACACATATACGCACACACACATATACATATACAAACACATATACATATATACATAAACATATAGACACATGCATAAAAAAGGAAAAAGAAATAAGCATACATAGACCAACTTATATTCTAATAATATTCCAACAACATTATGATAAAATATATTAAAAGTTAATCATAATTTAAGAAAAGAACAAAGGTCTGTAAGCAATTAAAGGTACTTTATCAACAAAAGTAGATTTTAGTTTGTATCTATGATACATTCCAAGACACTAAAGCCTACATACAAATACACATACAATGACACACCAACATATATATATAAATATCTAATCCTATATAAATACCCATATCGACACATCCAGATAAACAATACAGAGACAGTCGAGCTCAACCATATAATCACCCACACATACATATAAATATACACCCATATACAAACACATATACATAAACATATACATATTTAAACATACATATATATACATATATATGCATATATAAACCTATACATACACATAGAAACATACATACTACATATACATACATATATGCACACTCACACATACATATACATACATATGCAATAGGCATACATATATCTACACTCATACAAGTACACATAAATATCCCCATATACCCATACATATACTCACACATTTAGTGGTAGACACTTACCAGAATTTACTCCCTTACTCATACACATAAACAGGTTAACCCATGATAGAAGCCAATCATCAACTGGTTTACTAACATCGGATTTAAGGATAAATGTACCTTCATACAGTTTGACATTACAGACTATTATCCATCTATATCCAAAAATCTGTTCACTTGTGCCCTGGATTTCGCTCGGGAATACTCCAACATTTCTGAAAGAGAAGTGAATACCATCATGGAGTGCCGAAATTCGGTTCTAATCTACAAAGATGAACAGTGGACCAAAAAGTCCTGTAACGAAAAATTTGACATTTCAATGGGTTCTCTGGATTCTGCTGAAGCTTCTGATCTTGTTGGATTATTTCTTTTGTATAATTTAAGTGCATTTGATTGCCTAGATTCTGATAGTGTAGGATTATATAGGGACGACGGGTTATTAGTAGTTAGGAATTCCACTAAAATTAAAGTAGATCGTATTAGAAAAATGATACATAAGGTATTTAAGGATCTAGGTCTCAGAGTAATAGTTTCCACTAATGTTAAACGAGTAGACTTCCTAGACGTCACCCTAGACCTCACTAGCAACACATACCAACCATATGTAAAAGTTAATTCCAATCAAATATACGTTCATCCAAATTCTAACCACCCCCCTGCAATCATCAAACACATACCCTATTCTATTGAATGTAGGATCAGTAACAACTCTTCAAACAGTGATATTTTTAATAAGCATAGTGACCTTTACAATTCCGCACTTAAACATAGTGGATATAAAAATATTAATATTAAATATAAAAGCCCTATAAATAGCAACAATAATGGTAGAAAGAGATCTAGAAAAATCATATGGTATACTCCCCCTTTTAACATTATGGTTAAAACCAAATTGGGGCACCTGTTTCTAAACCTCATTAAAAAACATTTCCCCAAATCTGGAACCAACTCACTCAGTAAAATATTTAACTCTAATACTCTTAAGTTAAGCTATAGTTGTGCTGATAACCTAGAAAAAATAATTAAAAAACATAACAATAGTATATTCAGCAAGTATATAAATTCGGAGAGCCTGACAACCCACAAGGTTGCACATAGCAACATTAAGCAAAATGACACAAATAATAAATCATGTAACTGCAGGAATCCCAATAATTGTCCACTAAATAATAACTGTTTAACTAGCTCTGTAGTTTATCTCAGTACTATATCAACACTAGAAAATCCAAATATAAAGAAATTCTACATAGGTTGCACCATGAGACCATTCAAGGAACGCTGGCGGGGTCACCTGCAATCTTTTAATAATAGTAACTATAAATATATGACTTCATTATCCAAATACTTTTGGAGTCTAAAAGAGAAAAATAAAACACCTAAGGTTAAATGGAAATTAATTAGAAAGGCCCGGACATGTAACTCACTATATGCCCCGTGTTACTTATGCCTTAACGAGAAACTTGAAATAATTAGATTTAAAAATAAGACTGATCTTTTAAATCAAAGATATGAACTAACAGTTAACTGTAAGCATCGTCTTAAATTTAACTTAGTATAGAAATCATATACTTTCTATGATAATGATAAATGAAACTTAATAGACTATTACCTTTTTAGCATGATAGTCGCCTTATCGATATGAATGTGTACTGGGTACTTACAAAGTATCATACGTGTCTGTATTTAGATGTATATATGTGTATGTTATGTAGAGTTATTTCTACTGTAGGATATGTATATGTGTATATAGGGATATATATATGATTTTTTTTTTTTTTTTTTTTTTTTTTTTTTTTATGAAGGTATATCGTTGCGTATATTGGCTTCTATCATGGGTTAACCTGTTTATGTGTATGAGTAAGGGAGTAAATTCTGGTAAGTGTCTACCACTAAATGTGTGAGTATATGTATGGGTATATGGGGATATTTATGTGTACTTGTATGAGTGTAGATATATGTATGCCTATTGCATATGTATGTATATGTATGTGTGAGTGTGCATATATGTATGTATATGTAGTATGTATGTTTCTATGTGTATGTATAGGTTTATATATGCATATATATGTATATATATGTATGTTTAAATATGTATATGTTTATGTATATGTGTTTGTATATGGGTGTATATTTATATGTATGTGTGGGTGATTATATGGTTGAGCTCGACTGTCTCTGTATTGTTTATCTGGATGTGTCGATATGGGTATTTATATAGGATTAGATATTTATATATATATGTTGGTGTGTCATTGTATGTGTATTTGTATGTAGGCTTTAGTGTCTTGGAATGTATCATAGATACAAACTAAAATCTACTTTTGTTGATAAAGTACCTTTAATTGCTTACAGACCTTTGTTCTTTTCTTAAATTATGATTAACTTTTAATATATTTTATCATAATGTTGTTGGAATATTATTAGAATATAAGTTGGTCTATGTATGCTTATTTCTTTTTCCTTTTTTATGCATGTGTCTATATGTTTATGTATATATGTATATGTGTTTGTATATGTATATGTGTGTGTGCGTATATGTGTGTGTATGTATATGTGTATGTGTGTTTATGTGTGTATGTATATATATATATATATATATATATATATATATGTATATGTGTATATATGCGTATGTATATTTGTGAATATGTATGTATGTATGTATATGTTTGTCTGTAGATATATATGTGTATATATCTATGTGTAGTTGCGTATGTATGTGTGTATATATATGTACTAGCGGATGTGTATATGCATTTTTATACTCATGTCGTTTTAATTTACGTTTGTTTAATTTTTCATGTATACACTTGTATTTGTAAATGTCTATATATATATTTAGTGTATATACATATATGCATGCGTGCTTATGTATGTACATCTAGATGTGTATGTATGTATGTGTGTGCTTGTATATGGTTGCATCTTTATATGTATTTCTTCACTTGCCTTATTTACTTTTCTGCGTCGACGTATGGGTCAATATATTTATATGTGCTTATCTATGTGTATGTTTATGTACGTAGGTCTGTGTATGCGTACCTATTATCCTTATATGTGTCTATGCGGGTGCATGTATTAATTTATATGCGGATGTGCGAGTGTTCAATTATATGTGGAGGTGGTTATTTACTTTTGTCTGTAAATGTGTCGAAAACTATGTTTTCAAAAATGTATATATGTATATGTGTGTGTATGTGTGTGTATGTGTATATATGTATATATATATATGTATATATATATATATATATATATATATATGTATATATATATATATATTTATATATGGTTATTTGTTTAAATTTTTCAAGTTTAAATTCGTTTAATAACATATTAAGCCACGAATAGCTTCGACATTTGACCGTCTGGATCATATTGAATGTAGATGTGTGTGCCTGTGTGTATCGATGTGTATGTGTAGGTGTAGTGCATTTGCCTATGTGTGGTTTGCTTTTTTGTATGTGTGTGTATATATCTAGATGCGTCCGAGCGTATGGCATGCCGTTGTTCGAGTGATTTCACGTGAGAGGCGACTAACATGCTGAAATGTAACGAAAAATGTATACATCTATGTCTGGGACTCTAAATACAACTTTCAACTTAATTTCAATGAAAATATAAATTAAATAGCATATATATCTTTTATTTTTATTTTTAGATTTATTTTTTTTTTTTTTTTTTTTTTTTTTTTTTTTCTCCTTAGTAATTTTACAATTTAAAACTTAATAGAGATCTGATTTAGATTTCTTAATAGGTAATTTTAATTTTATTTTTAATTTTAATTTCAAATTTTATAAATCTTTTAATATCTAGATAGCCTTGCTTAGTTGTCAAATTTTTCGAATCATCCTATACTTGCTTTTTGATTGGCCACTCTGGCTTACGTAACAGCGTTTACTCTTAGCTAAGGATCGTTGATTAATTTGAAACTTTTAAAACCATTTATTCTATATTCTATATCATCACTTGACAAGACACAAGAAGTGTTGAAACAAAATGGCTACTTTTGTCGTGATTTTATAACATATTTATGTTGTAATATTCAAATAAATAATTATATCTGCTCTACTCTGTATTGAGCACTCTTTAAAGAATATTGATTGTTGGTTATTGGATTTCATTCCGCATATACCAATCCTAAACTTGGGTATATATATATATATATATATATATATATGGTAGGCTACATTTATCAGTTAAAGTGCTTGATATCAGAAATAATCCTTATGTAAATATAAAAGTGGACATTGAGGTCAACATTTGGCTTGGCGGCTTAATTTGTATCATGCTTAAATGCAGTCGAAAGGACATGACAAATTGAAACAGACTGTAACCACTGGTTTTGAATTAAATGTCCACTTATATATATATATATATATATATATATATATATATATATATATATATATATAAGGGGTCATTAAAACATTAAAAGATAAGATACCGACAACTAATTCATCACTTCTCAAACCAACCTTAATTGCTTTATGACCCTTCGCGCATAACTCTTCATTACCATTTCAAAAAAGACATTCGGATTACTAACACAAAAATAGAGAATGTCTCGTATCGAGAATATTTAACATTGAAAAAAAATAAAGAAAAAAATTAATTATTTTTAATAATATGTGGAAATCTCCGCCCTTTACCTGAAGACGGTCGCGAGACCAGAAACACGTGTAGTAAAATTATGAAAAATAAAGCATAATATTATTTATTAATTTATAAATGTAAGCTTATTTATTTGGGTCGTTTATTTGCAAATAAAATAAACAAATAAACGACTTCCGGTAATATAACCGCCATAATAGACTACCAACAATAAGCTATATAAACAAATTTTTACTACGCTAATAAAAACACCGATCAAAATAAAAATAAAAAAAAATAAATAAATAAGATAAAAAATAAAAATTAAATTAAATAAAAACAAGCAAAATAATTTGAAACAATTAAATAAATAAACAAATAAACGACTTCCGGTAAAAGTAACCGCCAAAGTAGATTACCCACAATGTACCACTGACCCTTCTATATAAATAGCCGAGAAAAATAACAGCACTAGTTGCGTGACGATTGCATCTAGCATGAAACAGACTGTCGCCTCTAAGTGTTGACTTCTATGTTCACTTTTATATTTGCACACGCTCTATCTCTGATATTGAGCACTTTATCCCATAAATACAGCACACCTTAAGACTATATTTCTTCATATATATATATATATATATATATCGATAGATAGATCGGTGACGAGACGCCTCAACTCTACTACAGGAATAATGGTTTGCACTTCCAATTAATTAACAACAAACTGGAATATAAAACAGAAAATATACTCCAAATTTAAACGTTGAGTGGAAGAAAATCAAACTGGAACGGCATTAAGGGAGATAACTCAATTCAAATATCGATTCTTAGAAAATTATTATATTTGTTAACATCAGAATTTGCCGCTTTAATTAATAACCATTTTTTATTAATTTTCGAAATATGTTTGCAACATAATTATCCCCCTTTACTGCAAACGAAATCCTTATTTTTCTTTTCTTTTTTTTTCTTTTTTTTTTTTTGAAAGGATTACAAATGGACCAAAAACCTTATTGAGGGAATAGATAAATATTTAACGCAACATGTAGTTCTTTTTAAAAGAATTCAAAGCGATACAGGTAAGTCTAACGAACTCCTCTCTGTCTCCTATGAGCTCAAAGCAAACACGCGTTTTCCTCTCCTCGATCTTTAGACCACAGGGACTGAGGAACACAGCACTGTGACTTTAAAACCCAGGTTCCACGAAAACTAATTGATATAGACCTCTGGGGGTCGATACCACATTTCGTAAAATCGAAAAATCACTATGGGTTCGATGGCGTTTCGGAGGTCGAAAGTAAGACTCTTAGAATCGAAGAAATAAAAACGGCCAACTTCAAATAAACTTTACTTCTGAACATCTTCCCTGGAAGCAGCTTCCAAGTCTCTGATCATTAAAAGAGCGAACCCGGAAGAAATTCGTGATTCAATATCAAAATTCACTTACAAAAATCAAATATTAATCATCATCAAGACCGGATATTGTCTTAGGATCTCTGCGCTACTGAGCACGTAACCAGCTCCCTCCATGTGTGGGCTAATGTCGTAGCCTCTGTGAATAATCTTCTAGTTCACGCAGTGACTTTGTTAGCTCATTTTGTCTTTTGCCTACACTGGTACTTTGGAAAACATCACGGTTAAGATTAGTGACTCATATGACGTCCATACCATCTCACCTTGCTTTTTTCAGACGGTCGGTATAAGGTCTTCCAACGGAGACACGTCTCTTGCCTTGGTGGTGTCTTACGCTGTGTCATTTGTGATACGCCCTACATAGGAGATACCCACGATCGTTCTGTAGAATCTCATTTCTAATGATTGGATTCTTCGTTGGAATTCTGCTGTTAATGCACAGGTGGACAGGACGACTCACGAAACCAATGCTTGCAAAAGTCTGGCCTTTGATTTTAGGCAGATGTTCTTGTTTTTCCAGATGCTTCTTTTTTAACGACAGCTGTCAATGTTTTACTGCTCTTGAAATTATTATACGAGAGTCCTCTTCACTGACAATCGAGCGTAAATATTTAAATTGGATCACTATTTTAACTTCTTGACAATGAAATTTTAATAAAATATTACCGCTTTTCTAAATGATCGTCAACAACATGACCTTCGTTAAAAATTCAAAGATTTTTTCAGATTTCAATTTTGCGTTTTTATGAAAGAAAAGAGAAATCCACAATTTGATAGACCTTCTTTTTGCTATTCACAATAACTATACCTGATCTTCTGGCATATACTGAATAGTGTTTATGAATTTTCGAATACCATATAACTACGCTGCTTTCATCTCTATCACTGATTTTAGATTAGGTAGACACCGTATGGAAATTTTCTCAGAGTTAACATAGACATAATAACGAACTCAATTTTGACGTTTACAGAAAGGCTACAAACAAAAATGATTCTGATCAGTTTCTACTCAAGCCACTCTTCTAAAATTAAATCTGGAATTATTATAGGTTTCTATCTAAGAGCATTAAGAATCTACAGTCCCCAATATTTACATAAAGAAGAAACATACATAGAAAACACATTCAAAAACCTACAATACCCATATCATTTCATCCACAACGCAAGGAGAAAGACATACAAAATTTACAAGCGAAACAAAAATAATAACATAATCTGCAATAATAAATTACATGAAAACAGATGCATAATACTACCGACCAACTCCGTCACGTCCACTATCCAGAATAACCTATCCCATCTAAATAATCTTAAAATAGTCACAAACACTTCCAAAACCTTCATGGATATACTCAGATTCTCAAACACTAATAGCAATAATATTTCTGAAGAAGGCATTTATAACATAAATAGCCAAAACTGTTCCTCCCAATATATTGGAGAAACAAGTAGAAATTTTAAAAAACACATCTATGAGCACAAAAGAGACCTCACAAAAAATAACTTAACTAATGCACAAGTCATACATAGAAATAAATTCAACCACAATTCTGATTTTAAAAATGCTACACTCATAAGAAGAGAAAATAACTCACTCAGAAGTAAAATCCTCGAGAGTGCCGCCATTGAATATTACCCAAATATTAACCTACGTTCAGGATTTTTTCCTATTTCACCTTTCTTAACAGAATTACTACTCTCCCAAGCAAACGTACACAACAATATCAAGAAATCCAAAGAAAATAGTTGAATCCGTCAACACAACAATAAAAACAATATCTCCACACGTGACAGTATTTGATGTAATTTTCAGTTAACAGTATGAAAATAGCGTTCTCTAAATTCTTCCAGTTGCTAAGGACATTTTGTTTTGTTATTATTAGTTACTTTGTTTAATAAATTCATTTCGTGTTTCCCTTGAAAAAGTCTACATTAGACGAAACGCATCGGCTACCATTACAGTTTTCCTATTGTCTTTTACATTTATAAATATACAACGTATATTTGTATGATGTGATCCCAGTTTTTGCTAAATTCCCTTTCATTTCATTCTATTTCCTTGATCAAGCTTCCACTTTTAGTATATATTTCTAGTTCTCTTTCCCATTCAGCGTCCTAATATTTTCCTGGTTGGGGAGTTGAATTTCTTTTGTTGATTACAGTTTTCCTTTGTCCCTCACCATCATTACCCATTTCAAACAATTATTATATAAATTCTTTATTATTTCAATTCCTTTTTGTTTCGGTAAAACTGTTTATACCATCTGCTTATATTAGATGACTGAGTTCTTTTTCTATGACTTTGTAAATTTATATTCAATGCTAGAATATTGTTGGGGCGCACCCACCTTCACAACCACAATAGACTGATCCTATTATTATACATAGAACAGTAGTTCTAGAGACTGTGAGTAGTGTAGCAGTGTACGAGACGCAGTCTCTGACTGTGCGCGACTCTTGTCGAACTCTCTGCTTTGGCGGAGAGGATCCCGGACGAGGCTTTGCCGCAGGGCAAAGTGTCGTCCGGGCAGGTAGACAGACCCTGAACCCGTTTATACGGGTTCTAAATGGGCATATTTTTTGGCCGAGCCTACGGGCTCGGGGAGCCCACATTAAACCGGCCTTGTGCCACATTCGACCCACGTGGGAGGGTTGTTAAATACCGTAGTGTAGCAGTATACGAGACGCAGTCTCTGACTGTGCGCGACTCTTTTCGAACTCTCTGCTTTGGCAGAGAGGAACCCGGACGAGGCTTTGCCGCAGGGCAAAGTGTCGTCCGGGGAGGTAGACAGACCCTGAACCCGTTTATACGGGTTGTAAATGGGCATATTTTTGGCCGAGCCTACGGGCTCGGTAAGCCCACATTAAACCGGCCTTGTGCCACATTCGACCCACGTGGGAGGGTTGTTAAATACCGTAGTGTAGCAGTGTAGTGCAGTGCAGAGTGATCAGTTACACTTCCGTTTCTCGACCGGAAGATACCGTTGGACTTTATTACTATTACTTATTGTTACTACTAACCTACGTTCGTTCTACTACTAATCTCTCTGATGTAAATACCTCTCTGAATATACCAGTATTTTTCCCTACGACTGTGTTTGTTCGTTATTACCATATACTCACGTGGAAACACTCAACATCTCAACAAATATAATAGGACATAATTAAGAAAAGTCAATTAAGTAAAGGATTTTCCACATCATGGGCAGGCGTGTTATAGGTCTGTAATTACATGCACTCGGGATCTTTTGTAAGTTTTTTGGGGATAAGGATCATCATCGGATATTCTTTCTTATATTATAATTGTCGGTTAGCAAGCTTGTGTCGCTAGATCCTCACTGGGTGCCCCTACTTTCGGCCTTGTACCATATCTAAAATCGCTATATTATAACTGTCAAGTTAGCCTTTGATAAATCAAAGTTAATATTTGGAACGCGAACACATGGAATCAGTCATGATTATGCGCCTTCCAATTCTTTATTTACTTATTTTTGTTGTTAAATTCGTCTTTGTTGATTATAATTACTTGTTCATTATTTACATTATTCGGACTATTGTCCTCATCTTTGTCGCCATATTTATTACAGCGTTTTGGCAGTTGTACGCTCCGGCTTTCTTCAGGTGGTTGGAATGTCGAACGTGATGTTTCTCTGAAAGTTTTCCACTCTTTAGGTCCTGACACTGGATCTAACTAACGCCTTTATCCACTGTGCCATGTGTCCTTGAGGACATCTGTGTATGAATTTCTGGGTATTATAAACCTAATGTCTTCAGCAACCATTAGGTTTATAATATGTTGTAATAAATATGGCGACAAATATGAGGAAAATATTCCGAATAATGTAAATAGTGTACATAATACCTTATCTCAGAAATATAGACAGATACTGAAGAACCGAAATGTTGTAATAAATATGGTGACAAAGATAAGGACAATAGTCCGAATAATGTAAATAGTGTACATAATACCTCATCTCAGAAATATAGACAGATACTGAAGGACCGAAACGTTGTAATAAATATGGCGACAAAGATAAGGACAATAGTCCGAATAATGTAAATAGTGTACATAATACCTCATCTCAGAAATATAGACAGATACTGATGGACCGAAACGTTGTAATAAATATGGCGACAAAGATAAGGACAATAGTCCGAATAATGTAAATAGTGTACATAATACCTCATCTCAGAAATATAGACAGATACTGAAGGACCGAAACGTTGTAATAAATATGGCGAAAAGATAAGGACAATAGTCCGAATAATGTAAATAGTGTACATAATACCTCATCTCAAAAATATAGACAGATACTGAAAGTCCCAAACGTTGTAATAAATATGGAGACAAAGATAAGGACAATAGTTCGAATAATGTAAATAATATACATAATACCTCATCTCAAAAATATAGACAAATTTCTTGTTCGTCTTCGATCCTTTCATTTTCAGGATGATGAAACTCTTGACCGTTTCATTGTATTCTTTTCGCCTAAGACACATCGGATTGGTTTTGATTTTTCGCTATTTTAATGTTTCTGTCGTTGCTATATGGCAATCTTGCATCCGTTCTTCTATTTAGTTTTCTTGATTAAATCAGTGTTAATATATTTAATGCTAATTTCCTGTGTCTAGATCTTTTTATTTATTTTTCTATTACAACAACTGATACTCTAGTTTTTTTGGGTGGGGGGGGGTTAAGCGTTTCACCCCAAGCAAGACGGGAAGCCACTAGCACGCAAGGAGTTACAGAGAGTTGGAGCGAGAGCAAATAAGAGTGATAGAGGAAAGGATGAAGAGAAGAATAGGGGATAGATCAGGGTATCTGGAGACGTCGATTGACATTACATATTTATAGTTGGGGATTATAGCTAACAGGTAAACAGTAAGAGGGGAGATAGTTCCACAGAGGAGAGGTGCGAGACATGAAGCTATTGGAGTAGAAGAGGCGGTTACATTTAACAGTTTCAACAGTGAAAGGGTGCGAGCGAGATGCCAGCCTAGTAGAATGCTTAAATTCACAAAGTTTGGGAACCAGCGAAAGCAACACCTCGCAGCAGTTACCATGAAAGTATTTGTAAAAAAGACAGAGGGAGTCGACGGCACGTCTGTGAGAGAGCGACTGCAGACGAGATGCCAGATCAGGGCCAATTACATTGCATATCCGTTTAGATTTTATAAAGATTCCATCGATTACCCACGACCGTTTTCTCCCATTTTGGCCACTATTTCTAAATTTCTATTTTCTATGTCATATTTGATTTCCCAGTCTCATCTCCCAAACTACTTTTGCATCTTTGTTAACCCGATCGTTTCTTTGTTGTTTATTATTATTATTATTATTATTATTATTATTATTATTATTATTATTATTATTATTTTGTAAATATTCTACTTTCAATAGATTCCTGTTCTCCCACAATAAAGGTCGGATCTCTTTTCAGTCTTATTCGAATTCTTTATATTTTCCTTATGTAAAATAATAGAATGATAGTCGGTGAAAGGTCAAAAATGAAGAGGTCAACAACGAAAATATTTTGGGGACCATTAACTAAAACTCAGATTTCCAACACGCGAATAAATAGATTATATATTCTAATATCCGAAAACTTTTCGGCACCCATGCTACTTTTAAAGTGTGACAACATGATCTCCTGGCTAGATTACGTTAGAAATGTCTCCAAACAGTGATGATTTAAGTTCTTTAAAGAGACAAGAACAAGATTGTGCTATTTTAGTGTGACTGTATTCACTGAAGGATTTTTTAAGAGTTGCGGGGGTAGATGGTTTTTGATGTGATTGGAAGTCAAAAGATAAAAGTTTGGGATTTTCTTGACGTTAATACCATTTGATGAATTTTGTTCTTGAAAGTCACCGAGAATTTGATCTTCCGAATTCTGTTATTCTGGCTTGCCCTTCAGATAAGAATGTGCAACTCTGGTTAAAAAAAAAAAACTAAATTCAGTCTGAAAATTCAATATCTTACTTAGTTTTAGATATTCCTTCTTTCTTACAGTCACGTTCCCTTCATCCATCCATCTCATCCAATAATTCAATTTACCTAGGCCTCTTCTCCCTCTCTCCCTTTCTCTTTCTCTCTCTCTCTCTCTCTCTCCTTTACACACACACACACACACACACATATATATATATATATATATATATATATATATATATATGTTCGAGTCTGTGTTTTTTGCTCGTGTGTCTGTGCGTGCAAATAAGTGAAGGTATGTACACACGTACACCGAAATGCAGACTGTTGTTAAAATAATGTTTATTAATAACCGCATGATGATCAAATTTCAAATCTTTTTTTTTAACCAGTGAAAAAAATATTACATTTCTTTGGAACCATTAATTACATTATTCGGACTATTGTCCTCATCTTTGTTTCCATATTTATTACAACGTTACGGCCGTTGTACGCTCCGGCCTTCTTAGTTGGTTGGAATGTCGAACTGAACCCTTTATTTCGCTCGTGGAACTAGAACAGTCTACCCCAGTGAGCGAAATGAAGGGTTTAGTTCGACATTCCAACCACCGGACGAAGGTCGAAGCGTACAACGGCCGAAACGTTGTAATAAATATGGCGGCAAAGATGAGGACAATAGTCCGAATAATGTAAACAGTGTACATAATACCTCATCTCAGAAATATAGACAGATTCTTTGGAAACATATTCCGTTTTCATATAAGAGTCTTTAAGTGACTTCAAAGAATTGGATTATATACTTCACCTGTTAACTCGGGGTTGTTGGCAGTAATAGAGAGAACTTATCCCTCACGACATAGATTTTCATTCATATTGTGTGTGTGTATATATATACGTATACGTGTGCGCATGTATATTTTAATTTGATGACGGAACTGAAAATATTTATAGAATTTTTTTTTTAATTCTTTTTATTGAAGAATAATTTCTTTTCTTTTTTCAATTAACTTGATTCTATCTCCAACATTACGATCTTTTTCTTCAGCCCAAGGTAGGTGTTGTCCAGACTGAGTAGGAAGTGAATGTATTATTCCGATGTCTTTGTGTGTACACATAAATGCGTTCGTTTTGAGTACATAATTGGCACAAGCAAATCTAAGTCACTCACGCTTAACACAGACACACGCATATGCATCACAATCACAAGTTGAAAGGGTATGGTGTTTCTTGTCGAATTTTTTATTCAATTCCCTTTTTCTTATCAAGTCGCGAAATGAAGGATATCTTAAAAGGCCACTCTTCTAGATCATCCTACACAAAATGCGAGTCCTATCCTCTGACCTATTTTGTTCCTAAGTTTTGTTAGTGACCTTCCAGATGTCATCAGTTCTTAATTTGATGAAACAACTATTTACACTTATCCCAATGGTAAGTCTGATGGGCTTAATAAAGACAAACCGGAAGGTCATCTCGAAAATCCTCTTCAAGCTGTTGTTAACTTGAGCAAGCAAGGACTTGTTAATTTTAAAACCTACAAAACTAAGATGATCTCTTTTAATCGTATTAAAGTACATTTTTGACTTCCATCAGTATGGAAAGGAAAATGCTTCAGTCCATCTTCTCTGGCAGACGTTGTCGTCTGATATTAATTGGGACAATTATATCGGCTCAATTACTAAGTCTGCTGTCAAGAAAATTGGTTCGTGTTACATAATTTTTCTCATCCTAATCTGTCTTTCAATTTTAAATGTCTGCCATTCGTCTGTGTATCGAATATTGTTGCGACATCTGGTCTGATGCTTCTGATAAATATCTAGAGATTATTGACATAAAAACAAAGAAGGGTCTGGAATTTTATTGGTTTTGACTTCAGCTTGAATCACTTTCCAACAGCCGTAACTAGTTTTTCTATCGTTGATGAAAAGATTTTCATAGAACTTTTCTCTGATGAGCATTTCTCTTTGGTCTCTCGAATTCATGAATTCCATCGTAGTAGAGATTGGCATAATTCCCCATGTATAATACGCCTTCATCCATAATACGCACGCCTAAAAACTGAAACTGTGACAAAATGCTTCTACTCATGCATAATACGCATCTTTGTTTGGTAATCAATTGTACCTCTCCAATTTCATTACGGCCAGCGTTTCCTACACTCATTTAAAAAAAATGGTTTTCAACATAGGATAATAATATTCTAATTTAGCTTTATGATCATTCTTATTTTCTTTTACGGCAATTTTTTAAACAGATTTTCTAGCTATGCATACTAGGCACCCCTGATTTTGCCTATTATTTTTTAGAAAAAAATGCGTATTATACATGGGGAATTACGGTATCCATTTTACTGTTGAAATGGCTAAGTGTAAGCGTGAGTTCTATTCTGATGTTCTCTTCTGTCGCACTTCTCGTCTATAGAACTCTCTCCTGGCGTCATCCTTTTCGGCCAACTAGGATCTTCCCAAAAATAAATGCAACGTCAACTGCCATTTTCTGTCTCCCTGAACACTTCAAAGAATTGGCTTATATACTTTACCTGTTAACTAGGGGTTGTTGGCAGTAATAGAGGGAAATTATCCCTCGCGATACAGATTATAGAATGATAGTCGGTGAAAGGTCAACAATGAAGAGGTCAACAACGAAAATATTTTGGGGACCATTAACTAAAACTCACATTTCCAACACACGAATAAATAGATTATATATTCTAATATCCGAAAGGTTTTCGGCACCCATGCTTCTTTTAAAATGTGACAACATGATCTCCTGGCTAGATTGCCTCCTTCATCTTCAGCAACGTTTTCTCAATTTCCTTCATTCTCAGTACCTCATATATATATATATATATATATATATATATATATATATATATATATATATATATATATATATATATATATATATATATTAAGTTGGTTGGATAGTAGTTTACCCTGATAAGAAAATACTATCCATGCAACTGAATATGTTAGTACCGCGCATATATATATATATATATATTTTTAAGATAAAAAAAAACAAAAAAAAACAACGCATATTCCAATAGAAGTTAATGACACTTGTTTACAACCTCTTTCTCTTTTTTTCTCTCTTTTTCTTTTTCTCTTTTTTCAATATAGATTTCTCTCTATCCCACTTCCTAATCAAGATATAACTTCCGTTAACAGATTTAAAGTGTCAATGTCTAGATTTCAGCGAATATTTAAATTTGAAACAATAGAAATGTTACATCTAACTCAATGCTGTCTCTCTACCCCCCTACACTGCCCCCACTTCGTGAGTTTCCTTATTATTGCCCGTCATAAATGTGTAAATATATTTTCATTTTTTCATTTCAACATTTGGAAATAAATCTGATGATCCACTGTCCTTTAAAAGGGCTGTGGTGAAATAATTTATTATATGGAACCTTAAAGTAATCTGTTTTTATTTAAATTATTAGCTCTGATTTACATTGAGCTCTCTGGATTCTATCCTCATTGGGTCTACCCATACGGATTACCTAGTTTTTCCTAAACAATATATATATATATATATATATATATATATATATATATATATATATATATATATATATATATATATATATATATTGTCATACATAGACAGACTGCTTCGCTGTATCACAACTCATCACAGTAATTAGACGTCCAGTTGCCTCTAGCTAGACTCGAAACCCGGCTGATTTGGCCTAAGTCGGATATACTACCCCTTAGCTGTTGGCTTAAGGGTAGAATCTCCGACTGACGATGAGGGATGAAAGTGAATTTAAGCGTATTTATTTTTAGATAAACACACAGTGACTGAGAGAACTCGATTCGCTTTTCCAAGGAGTCTTACATTATTAACCGTAATAGTCACTGTTTACATACTCATATATATGGTAAATTATAGTTTTACGGTATGCTATACTTAGGGGTAAAATTAGTCATTATCATTGATAAAGCATATGTAAATATAAACGTGGACACAGACTGTCGCCAATCAATATTAACCTTAGTGTCCACTTATATATATATATAGAAATGGTTTGTTAAGTTTTAACACCTTCAAAATTAAGTTTTGTTTGTCTTAAAAAATCATTTTTTGCTTTCAATGGTTGATGGAAACCTCCAGGAAAATAAGTCATTGCTCCTTGCCTAACGTATCCCACTGATATTAATTGGAACGATTATAATGTGTCAATAGCCGAGTCTGCTTCTAAGAAAGTGTATTCACTGTGTCGTACTAGGCAATAAATCTACCATTGCTCCGCGCATTTAATATTGTTGCCGCATGTACTGTGGTGTATCTGATATGTATTTAGAGATATTAGCCAAAACCCAAAGAACAAAATGGGGTGTTATCTGTTCTGACATAGTATCACGGCTTCACTCACTTTCACACCGCCTTAACTTCAAAAGTTTAAATGCAACATCAATACTTTTGTTCTTTTAATTGTCCTTTCTCCTCGGCTATCGCTGTTTCTTACACTCGCAATAAACTTTTCTGTTACGGGTTTCATAACTTTGCTTAGACTAAAGTTTGGGCGGATTTATTTGTTCCTAGCGACTTATTTTATTATTTTATTTATAGTTTTTATTCCTATTACTCTGATTATGGGAGAATAGGATACATTCACTCTGTGAAAAATGGGACGCGTTTCGTCATTCGATAGGACTTCTTCAGACTATTTTTTGTTTTTACTGATGGAGTCATAGATATGTAGAGGGAGGGAACGAAATATGACAAATGGTGGTGATAGTTCGAGAGAAATGATGACGTAAAAGGAGGATTAACTTTAAAGTTTCATTTTCTGGCGACAGATGTTTCTAAATGTACAAGCTAGCCGATTTCATTCAGTTTTTTACCGCTTTGTTTTTGGATTAACCTTTGTTGATTTTAAATATCCCACACTTCAATAAGAATAGTTTTGGTAAGGAAGATGATAGTCTTGGGTGAGTCATAATCACTTGATTATATTTTCGGCAAATAGAACGGACAGACAATGTTTGGGTCTGGATTGCAGGCACTGGACGATTCTTTTCAACCTGCTCGCATGTCGTTTCTTGTTTTCCAATTTGTTTCCCCCAAAACCATATATTTATATTTGCAAATTGCGTCATCCGCGTTTTTCACCAACCGACTATAGTTGCTAACACATATATATATATTCATATATATATATATATATATATATATATATATATATATATATATATATATATATATATATATATATATATATATATATATGAATGATTGCAGGTCTGTCAATTTCTTGTGACTATACATATTATATTTCGTGGCGACACATGTCTGGGTAGATACTTTTGTTTTTTCTTTTAAGCATTGACATCTATTTCGTGCAGCCTGTATCGACATGAAATCACAAGTCTTGTTGAGTGATTGAGCGTAGTGACCTTTGATCTAAGCATTGGTCACACCATTGTTATGCGCCTCCTCTTCGAAATTGTAACTAAGATCTCCGCAGCATAGTTGCAGTAAGTGCTACAGACTGATTCTGTGAGTGTAGAGCAATCCTTCATTTGCCTCAGCAAGCGTCTGCAAGAGGTAAGAAGAAGCCACCCTATTTTTTTTCAAGTTATATGCATCTTCGCGAAACTTATTTCAGTGAGGTAAAGTCCTAATATAAAACACTTGTTTCATAAAACAGTAGATAACGATTGATGTATTTCGCTCCTTACTGGACCCACAAAACTAGAGCAGTACGTCTGAATATCTGTATAAAATCTGTGATCCCCATGAGCTGTATCTCAAGCCATATGTAAAAAAATTTCTTCAGATTCTCTTATTATGTTTTCTTTCTTTTAGAAACCTATTTTTCTTCGAGAAAATGGGAAAGGGTTTTCCCTTTACGTGTTTGTATTCCATGAATAAATCTAAATCCGGAATTCATTTTATTGGATTATATTTGATTTCCAGTCAATTCCGGTTTGCAAACATCACGGGAAAAACTATTTAAAGACACATGTTATTCCCATCCATGCACGCTTCTCCACGGTTGATTTTAAACGTGAGTACTCATAGCAGGTGCGTAATATCTTACATTCCCCGTCAACTGTGATGAAAACCCTCCCCGGTTATTGCAGGCAAATGTATTGACATGCAATTGTATCACCTTTCAGGTCACATATTTAAAGCGAATGTAAGTTAATATGCAAATACAATATCGATCCTTAACTGGAATGGCGAGCATGAAATCGCTAGAATATAAGATGCGAAATTCTTTTCTTTATCTTTGGAGAAATAGGTAAGGCCCAGCATTAAATGAATTTCATGGTCTTAAATAAAAAAAAATATCTCAAAAGACCATTGCGATAACAGATCATAACGTAACATTTAAAATAGTAAGTAAACTTTGCTAATATTATGAATCTTCAGGACGTTGCTGCTATATATGGTCTGGAGCCCCTACTGTTTGCCTCAGGGTTCTTGATAAGATCCAGAGACGGATATGCAATGTAATTGGCCCTGATCTGTCATCTCGTCTGCAGTCGCTCTCTCACAGACGCGACGTTGCCTCGCCATGTCTTTTTTACAAATACTTTCACTGTAATTGATCCGAGGAGCTGCTTTCGCTGGTTCCTAGGCCTCATGAATTTAAACGTCCTACGAGGCTGGCATCCCGTTCTCACCCCTTCACCGTTGAAACTGTTAGATGTAGACGTCTCTTCTACTCCAATAGCTTCATGTCTCGCACATCTCGCCTGTGGAACTCCCTTCCTTATTTCTGTTTCCCTGACAAATACAATCTCCAACTATTTAAGTGTAACGTCAATCAACATCTCCAGTTGCCTTGATCTATCCACTTCCCTTCTCCACATCCTTTCCCCTTTCATTCCTATCTGCTCTCACTCCAAATCTTCTGTAACCCCCTTGCCTTGATCAATCCACTATCTTTCTCCACATTCTCTCCTTTACCACTCCTATCTGCTCTTCCTCCAAACCTTCTGTAACCCCTTGCGTGCTAGTGGCCTCCAACCTTGCTTGGGGTGATAAGCTTAAAAAAAAACACATTCCTTTTCTTTATTATCTGAGTTCTATAACTTTTTAGAAAAGATATTGGATTCTATTCCTCTTCTCCAGGGTTTTGTATCTAACATAGCCCTTCAGCTAGACTGATTGCCACTGAAAGTAACGGGGCCCAGTCTACGCTATTATTTAACACATTCTTTTAATTAAATTTCATTTCCTCCAGGGCGTAGACGATCATGACTCTCCACACATCCATTTTCTTTATTATTTATGAATCCCATAACTTCTTAGGAAGGACAATGGCGTTATCTCCATTGTCTTCTCCAAGGTTTGGAATTCATAAATTTTCCCTCACTTAGATTGGTTGCCATCCAAGGCTAGAGAGCCCAGTTTTTACCTTGCTATTTAACCCCAAGCCGGAATCAGAGAAGAAACGGATTCATGCTTTTCCCGACGGTATTAATAAAAAAAAACAGACGGGCTCGGAATTTGAACTCGGCTCGCCGAATTATTTTTCCCGCGCCGATATCCTACTGCCCTCATATACTTTTAAATACTTACCGACAGAAATTTGTCTTAACCCCTCTAAGGAAGAAACAGATGAAGTGATAAGCTAAAACAATTGTTATATAGATTCGCTGAAGAACGGCTACTTAAATAAAATCGAATTAAAAGTAAATTCCATTTTCAAGAGGTTTATTAGATTTTAACGATCACCTGGTGATGACTACCTTTTTTATTTTCTTGTGATAGACAAAACCATCAAACAGCCAGAGTTGTTTCATTTTAACTGGAACTAACATCATTTTGATCTATTAGCCTCTAACTTGCTTTTATTTAATAGAAAAAAGAGGAGGAAATTGCATTTGTTTATTATCTATTTTGACTCTCAGGTTCTAGAATTTAATTTGCTTTTAAAGTGGGCTGTGGTAATGTCATCACTATTCAGCCATAATGACAGCAAACATTTTTTAGACAGAAGAGCGACTCTTGTTTAAGAGAGAATTTTAGATTTCCCTGTTCAAGAAAAAGCTGAAAAATCACCAGAAATATTAATCCTCCGTAAGACTTTCAAAATGAAAAAAAAAATTATGTAGTAAGTATCTAATAATAATAATAAAAATGAGTTATTTCCACGCGTTATAATTAACATATTTTTTGTTATTCTCACAACGTTTCAGTCGTTTTGCCCTCCGAACTTCATCAGGTTCTTGTCTGTCCGGGTAACCTACACGGAATTTTTTTTTAAATCGAATTCATCCCAAGCAACTAAGACGTCAGGGTTTACTGATAGTGAAAACGAATGAGATGACTTTAATGAGGAGAAGGAACAATAAATGATCATGGCACAGACAGACAGAATATAGCGATTGACTTTGCATTAATTTTTTTAAGGTCGTACGTCGCAGAGAAGCAAGAAAGACTTCTACAGGCGAAAAGCGCTAAAAAAACTAGAAACTATTAGGTAGAACTTACGGTTACGTCCAGCTATTTCAATACAATGAGATCTAATTGCCAATCGAGTTGTACGCTTGAAGGGTTCATCCCAAGCAAGGCAGTAAAGCCACGAAGACACAATGGGTTACTGGATGTGGAGCAATTAGAAACAGAAACATTACTAATAAACGGGAACAAAAATAGTAATCAGGAGGGCGGTAGATAGCGATTGACATTGCATTTAAATTTTTGAAGATTAAACAGAACACTTTATTTAATCTACGGGGGGGGGTAGATGCATCTCGTTCCCCTGACCACGTCTAGGGATATCCCGTCTAGGTCTTATTTAGTGGCACTCAGTAATTGCTCGCTTAATTTCCACTAAGCCTAAGACTGCAATGCCCGGCCCAGGAATTAAACTCTCAATAACTATTTCATCGAATTCACTAACCCTTGTTTTAATCCATTAAGCTATTATACAGTGCATTTATATTATTAATCATTTCACCCCAACCAAGGTGATAATGCCACTAAGACATCAGGGTTTACTTATAGAGAAACAGAAAAATAAGACTCTAATCGGGAAAATGTACAATAAAAGAACATGACGGAGGAAGATAAACGATGGCGATTGACTTTGCATCTAATTTTTTAAGGTTGTAGGGAAGCAAGAAAGATTTCTACAGGCGAAAAGCGCTAAAAAAAGAAACTATTAGGTAGAACTTACGGTTACGGCAACCTATTTCAATACCATGGGACCTAGTTGACAATGGAGTAGTACGTTTAAATACATGCGGTCGAGGTACCAAGAAAGAAAGTTCAGTTAGGACCGTTATAGAAGTCAGAAGGAAGCCACGTAGAGATGCCTGGTCAGGACCGATAACATTACAGACCTTTGTGGATTTTGTTGAGAATATCTAGAGATGTTACCAGAAAGACATATCTAGATATATTATCGTAAAACCGTAACACAAGGGGAAATAGAAAAATCAGGCGTACCTGACCACATAAGGAGGGAAAGGGGAGATCACTTCCCCTTATGCGATGAGGTTGAAATAATAGACAGAGAACATCGCTGGAAAATACGAAAATCTAAGGAATCAGCACATATGCTAAGTAACAAAAATCTCTCTCCTAAATATGACAACAGTACTCTATTTCGGACCTGATCTGTCTTTTCATCTAACAGCTCAGTACTCTTTTCTTTGTTACCAAAGAAATCCTTCTCTCTTATATATAGCATAGAGATGAATACAATATGGAAATCAGTAATACGAAATGCTTGAGAAAAGCAATAATAACAACAACATTGCAAAACAGGTTCATGATGGTGTAATGGATAGCCGCTCGGACTGAGGAATCGGAGATCCGAGTTCGAATTCCAGTCGAATCCATTACATTCATTTACGTGCTATACTCTTGGGGAAGGTATGAATTCTCTTCTTCGCCCCGCCGGATGCCTTGGGTGCCTTTCTACTGCAAAAAGATATGGCAAGCTACTGTGGGGAAAAATATGCCTCGTTAGTCATGTATCGAAAGATACATGATCGCCAAAGTGTATATCACGCATGATCACATGGTCCAGTTGATAAAACCGTTGATTGGATCCAGTGACTTGACCCAAAGAGTTGTGAGTTCGGGCTACAGCAGTGGTGAACAAAACTTAGAGAGGTGAGTTAAAGGGAAATAACTGAGACATTCAAAAGACGCAATCTACACCGGTGAACGAAATAAAAGGTTCAGTTCGAAAATCCAAACACCCGAAGAAGGTCGGAGCGTACAACGGCCGAAGCGTTGTGAATATGGCAATGAAGATGAGGATAACAAAACGTGGTAATAGTCGAAACAATGTATAATTACAATACCTTATCTCAGAAATATAGACAGATATATTACAGGAGTGGGGGAGTGAGATGCCTACTGAAGCGGTACAAGATGAGTAGGTGACCAGATTTCACCACATATCTGGCCTGCAAGAGGTAGTGTCTTTATACACTACCTCTTACAAGCCACATATCTGGGCTGTAAGAGCTAGAGTCTTTATACACTACCTCTTACAGGCCACATATCTGGGCTATAAGAGCTAGTGTCTTTATACACTACTTCTTACAGGCCACATATCTGGGCTGTAAGAGCTAGTGTCTTTATACACTACCTCTTACAAGCCACATATCTGGGCTGTAAGAGGTAGTGTCTTTATAAACTACTTCTTACAAGCCACCTATCTGTGCTGTAAGAGCTAGTGTCTTTATAAACTACCTCTTACAAGCCACATATCTGGGCTGTAAGAGGTAGTGTCTTTATAAACTACTTCTTACAAGCCACCTATCTGGGCTGTAAGAGCTAGTGTCTTTATACACTACCTCTTACAGGCTACATATCTGGGCTGTAAGAGCTAGTGTCTTTATACACTACCTCTTACAGGCTACATATCTGGGCTGTAAGAGCTAGTGTCTTTATACACTACCTCTTACAGGCTACATATCTGGGCTGTAAGAGCTAGTGTCTTTATACACTACCTCTTACAGGCTACATATCTGGGCTGTAAGAGCTAGTGTCTTTATACACTACCTCTTACAAGCCACATATCTGGGCTGTAACAGGTAGTGTCTTTATATAGTCTCAAACATTTATAGGATTCGTGACATATTTTCTTTATATATTTTTTGTTCAAAATATTTAGTGATTTATTCTATCCACTCTTACACATTACCCAATATATCAAGAAACAGTTACTTTTCAGTTTCTTTTTTATGTGCCGTGTCCCTTCAGGCCGTAGAAAATCATGACTCTCCACTTCCCCCTATCTCTTGTAGCTCTCAATAATTACGTCCCTCTGCCACCTACCCCAGACCATGTTCTGTCGTCCACTTGTTTAAACCCGCCAGGTATGTCATGCGTTGCTTTCCCTTTATCTCTTTCCGTCTATTCGACCTGTCAGTATTAGATTCACCAGGCCCTCCTTTTTCATTAAAACTTCAGCTGCCTCTTTCTGATGTTAATTATAATCTTTCTTCTTGTTTGCATCCTCTCCAAAACCTCATCGTTGCTCACACGATAGGTCCATGATATCCTCAGCATCTTTTTGTAGAACCACATCTCCGTTGCCCCGAGTCTCTTCTTCATCTTTGAAGAGATCTATATGCCAATGATTAAAAAATTACATTTACATTCCACGAAGCCTACCTTCAAAAACAGTTCTACATATTTTTTTTCTTAAGTAAGGTTTGAACTCGCAGAACGAGCGAATATATTTCGTCCGAAAACTTCCCACGGAAGTAGCCATAGAGCAGCAAGAGGTTTGCGACTCTGTGGAAGAAGCTGGAAGGTGGAGAATAATTTTTCACTCAAATGGGATTGGAGATGCATAGACTCTCTCAGGGCTGTAGAGTGAGATCAGAGCAGCTCTCGCCTAAATATGGCAACAGTACTCTATTTCGGACCTGATCTGGCTTTTCATCTAACAGATCCGTGCTCTTTTCTTTGTTACCAAAGATATCCTTCTCTCTTGCAATACTCTGCCCAGCTTTTGGAATGCGTCCTTGGCCACCCTATTTTGTCTACAGATCTCAGTGTCGCACTTACTGTCCTCAAAAAATCTGGGAAGCGATTTGAAAAAGGACAGTAAACCTTTCAATTAATATTTAATAAATAAATGTATTTTGCCGTTTTAATTAGTTTAATTAGTAAAAGGTGTTTTAAAGCTAAATAATTGTTCCGAATTTTACGAAACTGAATGAGGATCGTGTATAATAGTTTAATTTGCAGCTGGTATGCAGAAGGGTTAAAATTTAGCCTTCTCCTAAGAGTTGAATTGTTTTAGAAGCAGTCGGAATTTCCTGATTGTTATCAGTTCACTAATGTTTCGTTTAAAACCCATTTGGCTATAAACATTAACAGGCTGCTTCAACCGGATTTTATCACTTTCTTTTCTTATGCATTAACTTATTTAAAGACAAGTAACCGAAGGCGTGTTTGTTTGTGATTGGTTGGAGATTTCTCATGTTCAGTCTAATGACACTAATTTTTACTTTAATGACTTGTTCTTTTAATAGTAAGATTTCTTGTGCTTTCTTTCTTTAACGCTGTTAAGGCTTTGGAAAAGATTACTTCGTTGGCACACCCATTGTTGTCAATAGCATAAATTTGAAACAGTAAAAGGGGCATTAACGATAATCAAAGGAATTCACATATAGGGAAACACGGAAACAGAAAATTATATATATATATATATATATATATATATATATATATATATATAGAGAGAGAGAGAGAGAGAGAGAGAGAGAGATAGATAGATAGATAGATAGATAGATAGATAGATAGATAGATAGATATTATTATTATTATGAAAGGGAGAACAGTCAGATACAGGGATTGGACAAAATAATTGGAACAGGTGCAAATTCCACTCCTATATTTCAAAGACCTATTATATTAAGAACTTTAATTAAAATGTTGTAATTGCAGGTAATATCTATTGTAAATACGTTTATTTATCTAATTTACTGTCTTTGGCTTATTTATTTTTAGAATTTCGAAAAATTTAAGCAAAATGCGTGACCTCTCTGAGTTCGAAAATGGGCAAATTGTTGGAGCTCGTATGGCAGGAGCCTTGATCCTTAAATTTGCTAAACTGTTCGGTTTTTCAAGAGCTACCATATCAAGGCCTATGACGCAATTCAAGAAACAGGGTAAAACCTCTATCATCCATGATGATGTGGTGAACAAGATCAAGATGGTGGCAGATGCAGGCCGTCAAGACTTTGATTTATCTTCAAGACTCTCCTTTCCCCTCCTAAATTCAGCTGCCCACTTTTGCACTGTCCATAAATCTGGAGCGTCATACGCTAATGTAGCAACCATGTCAGCATGAATATATTAAACCTTTTTTTCTGTAGGCACTGGATAATACCATGATGCTAAATGTTGTTCCTTTTCAAGAGAAATCGCTACAAGTTACATTTGAATTCTTTGAACAGCCACATATAAGTTTACCTGGAAATAACTAATGCAGTTATTAATGAGTTTAAAGTAATGCAGGGTTTCACAGTTCTAGCATCACTCCTTCATAGTCAACCTATGAACATTTCAGCTCACTCTCGTAGAATTTGTATTTACTCAAACGCCCCACGAGGCCAGGTTGTGACAGAAGGTCGATTGTTCTAGCCTCGGCGCGAACACCGATCCCTCACTCTAGTGCAATGAGAGGGCACGGCCTCGGGCAGCTGTTCCCCAGAGCCGGCACCTTTCAGTATAATTATCCTCAGTGTGTGCACTCTGCCCAAGAACAGAGACGCAATTGAGAGATGATAAGTAATGTGTTACAAACCGCTCGACAGTGGATAATTTACACACTAAAAAAAGGAATTTCTAAGCGCAGCTTAGATGTGGCAGAGGGCCGAATATATGGGGTACCCACTGAGGATCGGACTCACTACTCGGTCGTAATTGCTCTAGCAAGAAAAAGGGAACAGCTGCCCGATCGAGGTGCCCATCCTCACAAAATTTGATTATGTAGATATTTTGTTTTTCAGTAAATCTTTTTACTTATTTTGTACTCAGTTATTTTTTTTTGTTTTTGTTTTTTTGGTCAGATAATTTCTCAAAGCACATTTTAAGGATTACAATGGCTCAATTCGATCTCGTGTATTCCTGACGAGATGTTCCTAGTTGCATCTTCGTCTTTATTTCTTGTTTTATGTTTCCCCTTCCAACATATCAAATAAACAAAAAGTATTAGCCGTTTTTCTTATTACAAAAGCACATTTTGTCCTCTGTTTAAAAACATACTGTATCAAAACCTCACAATAGTGACGTGAGTATCAAAAGCGAAAGCAAACATAACAAAAAACAGATTTTGTTTCACAATTTATACAAATAAAATATTTGTTTATTAAAGATATAATGTAATTAAATGAAATCAAGTCTTTCTATTCCCTACTGTCGTGATGCATAGTAAGCGAGTAGCGATTGTGACTGACTAGCTAATTCTTTTCTTTTTATGTGCCCTGTCCCTTCAGGATGTAGATGATCATGGCTCTCCACTTCCCCCTATCTCTTGTAGCTCTCAATAAGTTTCATCCTTCTGCCACCTCACCAGACCATGTTCTGTCATCCACTTGATTAAACCTGCCAGTTATGTCATGTGTTGCTTTCCCTTGTCTCTCTTTCCCTCTTTTCCACCTGTGAGTATCAGATTCTCCAAGCCCTACTTTCTCATTTCGTGTCCCAGAAACTTCAGCTGCCTCTTCCTGATATTAAGTATAAGCTTTCTCCTTAAGTATAAGCTTGCTAGGCCACAGAAATCTCCTGAGCCGACCAAGCATAGAAATGAATACAATATGGGAACCAATAATCAGGAGTGCCATAGAAAAGTTGCAATATCAGCTCTAGTAAAACTGCAATGATAAAAGAAAAAAATGCATTATGAGCACTGGTAAAAATGTTTGCTGAAGACATTAGGTTTATAATACCCAGAAATTCATACACAGATGTCCTCAAGGATAAAGGCGTTGGTTAAATCCAGTGACAGGACCCAAAGAATGAGTTCAATACACGGTTAAGGCAGTGGAGAACTTTCAGAGGGAAAAATTAACAGGAGATAACTGACATCCATTAAACACGTGGAACAAGAACAGTCTACCCCAGTGAGCGAAATAAACAGTTCAGTTCGACATTCCAACCACCTGAAGAAGGTCGGAGCGTACAACGGCCGAAACGTTGTAATAAATATGGCGACAAAGATGAGGACAATAGTCCGAATAATGTAAATAATGTACATAATACCGCATCTCAGAAATATAGACAAATATTGAAGCTTCCTCCTTGTTTGCATCCTCTCCAAAACCTCATCACATGCTCGGTCCATGATATCCTCAGAATCCTTCTGTAGAACCATGTCTCCGTTGCCTCGAGTCTCTTCTTCATCTTTTAGGGAACCGTCCAATGTAAAGAAGGACAGATGTCACGTAGCAGCTCAGTATTCGTTCCTTTGTTAGCAAAAAAATCCTCCTGTCTCGCAGTACTCTGCCTAGTCTTGGAGTGCGTCTTTGGCCATCCTAATACGGCTTCGGATATCAGCCTCACACCTACCGTCCTAATACTACACCAAAATAGTCTCCCACTTATAACGACTAGAATTTAAATAGTCTCTCATCTATATGCCAATGATTAAACACTTACATTTACATGCCACTAATACTACCTTCAAAAACATTTCTACATTCTTTATTTTCTTAAGTAAGGCACACGCTGTACAAGGCCTCGGGGTTACTTTACGAGGCAATTTATGCGGATAGGAGGAGAAGATAACAGTTAACTCAAGACTTGAACAGATTAACATTGTAGTGATCCTAGAAACATCCTCTTGGGAGTCGCTTCAAATAGGAAGGTAATATGGATGATTTGTTAATATGTATGTGGTATGGGATGTTTTGACATGAAGGTTTGAACTCGCGGGGACAGCGATTATATTTCGTCCAAAAACTTCCCATGGACGTAGCAATAGAGCAACGAGAGGCTTGCCACATCCCGACTCTGTTGGAGAGGCTGGAGGGTGGTGAATAATTCATCACTCACAAGGGCTTGGAGATGCTTAGACTCTATCATGGCTGTAGAGTGGGCTCTGGGCTACTCCCGCCCAAATATGGCAACAGTACTCTATTTCTGACCTGATCTGATTTTTGTGGACGTAGAAGATAGCAAGAGGAGTCAGGTACTTACTGGAGCGGTACAGAGAGCCGACCATTTTACCTGCAACTTTAGCAATGGATCGTATGTATGAAATTCAGGTGAGATGAGGTGTGATCCTGATGCCCCAAACTCTTACATTCCATCCACTGGCAAAATGTAGAAAATAATCGACGATCCCATTTGGAAAAAAAACACCGCTTTGAGAATATGCATTTGTAGCGTATGCTGGTATGGCTGTGCGAAATAACCGGAAGTTGACATCATTAAAGGAAGAAACCTTTTTTAAGTCTGGCCTAAAGACGATTGGCCGTGTTTCTCCTAGAAACAGAGGCGTAGATACTATTTTGTTTATAGAACTAGAACTCTTTAAATTACTGCAGGCTTTAGAAAGATGCCTTCTTTTCTTTTATTCGTTTTTGGTCGATTTATTACAATCATTTTGCTTAAATCTTCGTGATTTCAAATGAAATCTTGTAAATTCTCCAATCTATTTCAATGAACTTTTAACTTTCCAAAATTATAGTTTCTTATAGAATACACATAGGAGCGAAAAAATGAAGGCGACAGTTTAAGCTGCCGCCCGCATGATACGGTTTAAATAATTTCGAACGACTACAGATGTTTTAAACTTGTTGGAAATACATTCATCTTAAAATTGATTTTTCCTTTTTAATATTTGTTACACTTTTATGCTAATACTCAGATGGAGTAATAATAATACTCACTTTTATTCCAGAAATATCAATTGCTTTATTAATTACTACATTATACTTGCAGATCAGTGATTTTTTTTTCGTATACAAAAATCATAACATTCGCGTTTCTGTTCGATATTTTTTCGTAGTGAAATAGAAAAGGGTAAGGTAATACCAAATTCTTTTTAATCATTTCACCCCAAGCAAGGCAATAATCCACTAAGATGCAAGGGGTTACATAGTGTGAAAGAAACATTATTAAGGAGAGAGAATAATAAAATAAGAAGAATTAAGAAAAATCATTTTATCCTTTTCGTTTTTCTATCCCCTTCCCATTTTCTATTTTTTTTATCCCCTTCCCTTTTTCTAAATTTTTAAACCCCTCCTTTTTTTCTATCTTTTTACCACTTCCATTTTTGTATCATATTACCCTCCTCCATTTTCTATGGTTTTATCCCCTAGCCTTTTTCCACAATATTTACCGCCACATTTTTCTCTCTTTTTATCACCTTCGCTTTTTCTATCTTTTTTTATCTTCCACCTTTTTCTATCTTTTTAACCTACTACTTTTTATCTTTTTACCCCCTTCCGTTTTCTATCTTGTTATTCCCTTCCTTTCTCTATCTTTTTACCCCCTTCCCTTTTCTATCTTTTTATTCCCTTCTTTTTTCTATCTTTTTACCCCCTTCCCTTTTCTATCTTTTTATTCCCTTCCTTTTCTATCTTTTTACCCCTTCCCTTTTCTATCTTTTTACCCCCTTCCCTTTTCTATTTTTTTATTCCCTTCCCTTATCTTTTTACCCCCTTCCTTTCTCTATCTTTTTACCCCCTTCCCTTTTCTATCTTTTTATTCCCTTCCTTTTTCTATCTTTTTACCCCCTTCCCTTTTCTATCTTTTTATTCCCTTCCTTTCTCTATCTTTTTACCCGCTTCCCTTTTCTATCTTTTTATTCCCTTCCCTTTTCTATCTTTTTACCCCCTTCCCTTTTCTACCTTTTTACCCTTCCCTTTTCTATCTTTTTACCCTTCCCTTTTCTATCTTTTTACCCCCTTCCCTTTTCTATCTTTTTATTCCCTTCCCTTTTCTATCTTTTTACCCCCTTCCTTTCTCTATCTTTTTACCCCCTTCCCTTTTCTATCTTTTTATTCCCTTCCCTTTTCTATCTTTTTATTCCCTTCCCTTTTCTATCTTTTTACCCCTTCCCTTTTCTATCTTTTTACCCCCTTCCTTTCTCTATCTTTTTACCCCCTTCCCTTTTCTATCTTTTTATTCCCTTCCTTTTTCTATCTTTTTACCCCCTTCCCTTTTCTATCTTTTTATTCCCTTCCTTTCTCTATCTTTTTAACCCCCTACCCTTTTCTATCTTTTTATTCCCTTCCTTTTTCTATCTTTTTAACCCCCTACCCTTTTACTTTTTGTCCTCCTCCATTTTTCTTTTTATCCCTTTCCTTTTCCTATCATTTTATCGTCCTCCTTTTTTTATCTTCTTACCACGTGCCATTTTTCTTTTTATTCTCCTCCTTTTTTTTTTTTTGACATTTCCTTCCCTTTTTCTACCTTTCTATCCCCTGTCCTTTTCCCTTTCTCTATCTTTTATCCCCTGCCTTTATTTCTATATCATCTCCTCTCTTTTTTCTATCTCCTGATCACACTTATTTTTCTGTCTTTTTATCCCACTCCTTTTTATTATCTTTTTACCCCTTCTTTTCCCTACCTTTTTACCTCTCCTTTTTCTTACCTTTTTATATCCCTTATTTTTTGTGTCTGTATATTTTCCGGTAAATATCTTCTCCTTCTTTTTCACCTTACAGCGAAATAATATTACAAGTTTTAGCAAGCAGACCCCCTGCCTATAACTCTGTGCACTTTTAACCGACGGATACGTCAGAAGATATCTTTTTGATGAAACAAAGACGTTCTTCTCTTTCTTAAATAAATTACATGCGATTAAGTAGAACTGTAAATACATTCTGTCATATGTAAAGTAGGCAAGCAGGGTAGAATAAATCCAGACTTCTTCCGGTGGATACCAATTACATTTTTGGTTTAAAGGTAGGAACAGTGTAGAAGCTAGATAAAGACATATTTCATTAGGCGCATGCGCTAATCTCCAAGCTGATCGTATGTTCCGGTAAGGACACTTGGTCATTAATCTGTCGAGTGAAGAAACTACGACCCTTATCAATAAAAATGACTATAAATGATTTTATATGCGTACGATTTTATTAGTGTGGAAAAAATATCACTGTATTCTCGGATGAAATAATTGAATAAATTTGCTAAGTTTGAAATCAATATAGCTTCATAATAATGAAAAAAAATTCGTGCAAATAGTTATAATTAGAAGGCAAATGAAAAAGTTAAACACTGTATTATATCAAATCAACAAAAGTCATTGTGTTGCTTCTTTTCAACATAGATATATCTAATTTATTAAGATCTTATTCATGATATTTAGTTTAATAATAATGTAGAAGAAAAAAGTATTTTAGCAATTAGTATGAAGTTAAATAGATTTGAATGCTTCTTTCCAAAATAAAAATAAACAACGGGCAAATGACACTGAAAACACAACTGCGCAAGTCACCTTGAAAATAAGTTAGAATACTGAGGGGAATGCCAAATTGTTTAAGAGAAATTCTGCCATTTGATTTTTTTTTGCTGCTTAGCCGAACACGTTCATGACTCTCCACATATTCCTTTTCGTTATTACCTGTGAATCTTTTTTACTTATATTCACCCAATATAAGGCCCAAGGTGGAGGGTTACTGAGTGAAGTTTTATTAGCGTATGAATGTTTTTGGTTTGGTTTGGTTTGGTTTGTTTTACAACATATCAATGTCAATGCTTTATTTAATGCCGACAATTTTTTTATTGCTGTAATATTTTTTCCAAAAATATATTGCTGGTAATATTTTTTTCTTAAAAAGTGTATTGCTGGTAATATTTTTTTATCAAAAATATTTTGCTGGTAATGATTTTTTATAAAAATGTATTGCTGGAAATAAAACTTATTCTTACACTTTCATGGTGTTTAGACGCCAGTTCGGGGCGGTTTAATATTTGCCCATAGCTGGGACCCCAACAGGTGCTACCACCCCGAGTCAGGGTGATTCTGGCAACACCAGCAATTAAAACCTCCTGATGATAGGCCTTGCTGTTGGATGTAGTTTATCGTCTTACCCAGGACGGCGTATGAAAGAGCAAGTGTTATAAAACAAGAAGTCGGGAAAGAGTTCTGCAGGTGAGAAGTGCTAGAGAAGAAACTTTTAGCATAGAATTATAAGCGTTTATAAGGCCTAAGTATATTTCTTACTTACCTTTACCCAATACACTCAGAACAGCTGCATAAAATGACTTAATTTGTGGACTAATTACAATATGCACTCAGATGTCTTAATTTAATTATATCAGAAGAAACTCTACTGAAGTCAAATAGATTAACCCAGTTTCAGCTTTTAGCATTCTCTAACTTATAATATCGAATAAATAAAAACTGTGTGCAGGAGTCACTGTCAAAAAATCAATATATTAATTCTTAGGATTTGTTTTCTTGTAACTGACATTTGATTAGTTCAGCCACTTTATGAAAGAAAAAAGAGGAATTGCAAAAACTCGAAGAGAAAATCAAAGAAGCGGACTTGGCCTAATGCAATGCACGTAGATATGCACGTAGATAGATCTTTAGTTTTGCAGCTTTCTGGACGCAAATATTCATTTTTCAACATAATCGTCTTCCTTATCAACGCAATTGCATTCAGGGACAGTTATTGATCATGTAGTGTGCCTCACCCGCTCTGCATTCGTGAAGGGAGTCAAAGGCAGCGATGATCTGTAATGACTTCCCTGCCCCCAAGTGCAGGCTCATGTGTTGGCCCAACCACACCTGCATTGAAAACGTGGGAAAAAAGCTGGACTGCAGACTGTACACACACACACATATATATATATATATATATATATATATATATATATATATATATATATATATATATATATATTAATTTAAAGAAAAACAGACCACTTTAAGGCTCCATTGTAATAAATTTATTTCACCAGAGAATTTCTATCCTTCTCTGGATCCTCAGACTTCACTTTCAAAAGATGAAACGAAAAATGAAATTAAAATTTACACTTTTGACGGGCAGTATTAAGCTTATATAAGTTGACATCGAGGGTGGTGAGGGATGGTATGAGAGACATGGTCGAGTTTAGAGAGGGAAGGGAGAGTTTTAAAATTTATTTTTATATTTCTTTTAATAATACTTAATATTGAGGAAGGAGGAGGTAAGCTTCAGACATTGACCTATTTAATCGGTCAACTCAACGGAAATGATATGGCAAAATGAAAAGGAATAAAAGGGGGAAAAAAGGGGGGAAGTAAAGAGATGAGATGTACGTAAGGTTTTTGGAGGAAGAAAAGGGGTAGTATAACTTAAGCAATTTAGATGAAAACAGATTTTAACGTTTGATAGTAATTTAAATGTTTTATATATATATATACATATATATATATATATATATATATATATATATATATATATATATATATATATATATATATATATATATATATATATATACCTCTTACAGGCAGTCTCCGAGACATCGCTGATGAGAATGTAAAGTTCACGTTTCGAACGAAGGAAACCGGGGCTACACAAACACAATACACAATCACACACACATGCACACAGATACACACGCACAAACACACAATCATGCACACATGCACATACACTCACACTTGACTATAAAAATGATGGAATTTGAAGTTCAATAAAGTACAATTTTAATTATTAGAGATTAAGTATCATGTTATTAAAACTCTTGGCAACGAATTCATTACAGTCGTATATGAGTCTTGTACGGTGAGGAATTTCAGCTAAAATTTCAGTCCTTGAGATTTATTTATTACACTTTACCGAATATTTTCTATAAATACATGGTAATTGTTCGGATGAGCTCTTTGTTACGGTACCTAGACTTTATGAATTTAAGCGCAGTACTAGATTGGTGAAGAGGTCTCATCAATTTAGAGGTGAGTTGAGTTGAATATATATAGCGGTATGTTCTATGCAAAAAGTTTCTTTTCTCGCATTTCTTGCTTGTGGAACTCCCTTCCGACACCACGCTTTCCAACCAACTTTAATCTGCAAACATTTAAATGCAATGTCAATCACTATCGACTGTCCTTCTGATTACTCTTTTCTCTTCCCGCTCATTATTAATGTTTCTGTTCCTAATTCTTTCACACCCTCTAACTCCTTGTCTCTTAGTGGATGTATTCCCTTCCAAGGGGTGATACCAATTAAATAATAAAATAAGATTTTAAAAAATTATAGCAATACATTACTGGGGGAAAAAAGTTCTCAGCTAACATGAAGTGGAAAAACTATATTGAATTCATTGCTAGATCACCTGCTAAGAAAATTAGTACACTGTATCGAACGAGAGAATTTTTCTCTCTAGAATCTCTCTTTCATATCTATAAGTCTACCATTTGTCGATGCTTAGAATATTGCTGCCATATATGGTCTAGTGCCTCTGTTATTTACCTAGAGCTCCTTGATAAAATCCAAAAGAAGAATCAGCAATATTATTGGTCTGGATACGGCGGCTCGTTTTCCGTCACTCTCCCACCGTCGTAAGATTGCTTCCCTGTGTCTTTTCTATAAATACTTTCCTGGTAATTATTCGGATGAACTCATCGCTATGGTACCTAGACTTTTTTAATTTAAGCGCAGTACTAGACTGGCCTCAACGTCTCAACAATTTACAGTTGATTTGGCTAGATGGAACCGTAAGTTCTATGCTAACAGTTTCCTCTTTCACACTTCTCGCTTGTGGAACTCTCTCCCAACTCCAGGCTTTTCAGCCTACTTTATTCTTCAAAATTTTAAAATTTAATGTCAATCGATATCTACTTACCCACCGATGACTCTTCTGTTTTCCCTGCTATAGAGTAATGTCTGTTTTCTAAATCTTCCGCACCCAGTAACCCCTTGTGTCTTAGTGGCTTTACTGCCTTGCTTGGGGTGAACTCGATTTTAAAAAAATGAGATGTTTTCTTTGATCACACCATATTCCTTAATATATTATGCTAAAAACAATCCAAATTTAATGTTATAAAAAAAACGATCGCTCAGTTCAATAAGACGTTCGTAGAAAATGCCAAGTTAAACTAAAACTCAATGTCATTTTTATAAAGCCCATTTGCTGAAATGAACAATAAATAATATTCTTCTGCTCTGAACGATTATAGCTCTCCACAATTTCCTATCCTTCGGAGTTCTTAGCAATGTTTGTCTTTTTACTATTCCTCCCAATCCCTGTCACGCAGCCCATTTACATAAGCATATAAGATAGATTACACGCTGCTTTCCTCTACCCGTAATGCCTTTAATAGGCCCTGTCGGTATCAAATTTTCCTAGCCTTCTTTTCTTATTATGTATCCCAGAAATTTCAATTGTCTGATTTTATGCATAATTGTCCTTTTTGTTTCCATCATCTTTAAAACTTAATACAGTCATTTTTCTTCTTCCATTAATCTTAGAAAAAGGCGTGATAGGTCCATATTGCTCACTCACTACTTTCCTATGTCTCTTTAATAAAATAGCAACATTAAAATGTTGAAGAGTTATACATTGTTTCCAATAGCAAATCAAGTCTCTCCCTCTTTCTCCGTCTATTCTATGAACTGCTATACGTTCAGTATCTGTCTATATTTCTGAGATGAGGTATTATGTACATTATTTATATTATTCGGACTATTGTCATCATCTTTGTCGCCATATTTATTACAACGTTTCGGTCGTTGTACGCTCCGGCCTTCTTCCGGTGGTTGGAATGTCGAACTGAACCCTTTACTTCGGTCACTGGGGTAAACTGTTCTATTTCCACGTCCTCAAGGACACATGGTACAGTGGATAAAGGCGTTAGTTAGATCCAGTGACATGACCCAAAGATTATGAGTTCAATACACAGTTAAGGCAGTGGAGAACTTTCAGAGGGGAATTAATATGAGATAACTGATAACTGACATCCATCAAACACGACACGTGGAACTAGAACAGTCCACCCCAGTGAGCGAAATAAAGGCTTCAGTTCGACATTTCAACCGCCTGAAGAAGGCTGGAGCGTACAACGGCCGAAACGTTGTAATAAATATGGCTACAAATATGAGGACAATAGTCCGAATAATGTAAATAATGATATATTTTCATGGGTTAGTTTTTCAAGTTACATGCCTTCCTCTAAAGATGGTCAAATTTAAAACTTTACCTCTCCGACTGCTAACAATATTATCATTACAATATTGATTCTGTGTCCCACTACGGACGGTTTCCGTCGGGTAGAGTCTTTGACAAGTGATATGATTGAATTCATTGTGGCTTGAAATAGATAGGAATAGTCAGCTACATCATCAAAACGGATAATTAAATTGGACTTAGTCCCAACCACGAATAAATTAACAGAACTTTCTCGAGTAGAAAACTTTCTAAGTCATCAATCTAATACCTACTGTTATTATATATCACTTGTTTTGAAAGTCGGTATTTCTTCATTTCGATAAAGTATGGATCAAGGTCATAACTTTTAGAAGATTCTGAAAGCCAGTTTTAGTTGGTCGTAACTGCCACGAAACTCGGCATTTAAATCGTAACTTTATCTTGATTTCATGCACTGCTGTCAAGCGGTGAAAACGAACACTCCATCGATTTTTCGACAAGGGCAACTCTTATACTTTGCTAGCAGAAGAATGTACGCCTGCTTCTTACTCTATGAGTGCTTCCATCCCAGAATTGAACATTTAATAATGTACAGGTTTTCCGCACAATAAAACTTTGCCACTCAATAATTCTATCCACTTGGCCAAATCATTGATGTACAGGATGAATATATATATATACTTAAAGTTAATACAATGATATACTGGCTTGTTTTGGGGATCAGAGCACAACATCACCTACTGGCCAGATTTCAAGTTCATATAACAGCTAGGAACTTAAATGTTGGATTTCGAAATTGGCAGAACCTTTCCAGTCAAACTTTTGTTACAAACTCCGTTTTCGTGTTTTATTTTCTTCTACGTTAAACAGAACTTTGTAATTGCTATCTGAAATGTTACTCTCCCCATCTTTGTTGTTGTTATCACAACACTTCTGTTGTTGTGCCCTAAGGTAATTCCCGATCTGAGTAACCTTCAGAGAATACCGAACTGGACCCTGGGTAGTTTGCTCTTTTTCCGTTCTCCATGTCCAGGGATACCCAATTTAGTTCCTATAGAGTTATTACACGTCCCGTTTCCCCTGAGTTCAAGTACACACTACCCGGCGTAGGACTTGAACTCACAATTACTATGTTTATCAATTTTCACCAATGGTTTAATCTGCTAGGCTATTTTTTGTCTTAATTGGTGAAGCCCGGTTGACACAACCGCTGAAAAAATCGCGATATCAGCAATAAATATGGAAACAATTGTTGTTGTGTCAATAATGTAAAAACTGAAATAAAATGTAAAATATACGCGCCTGGTATAAAATGTAATGTTTGCTTCTTTTTCCAAAAGTCTTAAATTGTCAAGACATTACTCACAGGTTTTGCACAAGACTGTAAAAGGAAGCCAGGTTCAGGGTTGATGTAGAGAGACTCGCGTCAGTCAAATGAAAAAGTACGTGATCTCACATCTGCCTCCGGAATTATAATCGTAAAAATCAGCATGTTGGACGGGTTGTTATATAAGAAATCATTCTAAGGTGGATTTGAGTAGTCTATTTTTTGAGGTACGCGTAGCCCTGGAGCGAGTAGCTGTGGTACACAGAGCCGTGGTCCGAGTAGCCCTGGTAGGCGTAGCCCTGGTAGGCATAGCCGTGATGCGAGTAGCTGTGGTACACAGAGCGGTGGTCCGAGTAGCGGTGGTAGGCGTAGCCGTGCTGCGAGTAGATGTGGTACACAGAGAACTGGTCCGAGTAGCCGTGGTACGTGTAGCCGTGGTGTGAGTAGATGTGGTACACAGAGCCTTGGTCCGAGTAGCCATGGTACGCGAAGCCGTGGTGCGAGTACCCGTGGTGCGAGTAGCTGTGGTACACAGAGCACTGGTCCGAGTAGCCGTGGTCCGAGTAGGCGTGGTCCGAGTAGCCGTGGTGCGAGTAGCTGTGGTACTCAGAGTCGTGGTCCGAGTAGCCGTGGTAAGCGTAACCGTGGTGCGAGTAGCTGTGATACACAGAGCCGTGGTCCGAGTAGGCGTGGTACGTGTTGCCGTGCTGCGAGTAGCTGTGGTACACGGAGCCGTGGTTCGAGTAGCTGTGGTACACGGAGCCGTGGTTCGAGTAGCTGTGGTACTCTCCTAAGTGTAAGATTCACATATTGTAAGGACCCCAAAGGCCGCTTTTACAGTCACACACACTGGCTGTCAGTAACTAGTAAACGGTGAAGTTGAAATACAAAGGGACTGAGAGGAAGTGGAATATAAACCAAAAATCTGGAATAAAAGTCGGTCGGTTTAAAAAAAAACAATGTAAATAGTAGCTTAGGCCCGTCTATCCCGAACAAAGAGAATAAAAGAAATGTGTAAGATTCCCAACTAACATCCGTCAATTCTCTGACATAAGCGAATTAGCTATTAAAAAAACCGTTAACTGACAAATTATTACCCAGGCTGACATTACTATTAGATTGGTGCAAAAATAATATCGTTTTCTCACATGAAGTTGAACGTCAAAAAACGACATTATTTTTGAACCAACCCAATAGTAATTTTTTGTATGTGTGGATAGTGTAAGGTTTATCAATGGTGAAAGTGGAATCGTCGAGCTGAGTTCAAATTCCAGACTAGTCTTATGCGATCACTTTCGCACAATGCCTTAGGAAAAGGTATGAATCTGTCTCCTCTTTACCAGCTATGACTTAAAAAGCGGGATATACTGGACTCTCTAACCTTGAGTAGTAACCAGTTGAAGAGAAAGGAAATTCTGAATTCTAAACTGGAGGGAAGGCAATGGGAATCCATTACATTATATTTCCCAAGAATGCATAGTAATTTACTTATGAAAAAGAAATGGAGGCAGTGGAGAGTCATAACCATCTAAGTCTTGAAATGTCATGGCATTTAAAGACACTCATTAACTTCTTAGGCTTACACTCATATATATATTTGAATACAAGTAAAATCTACAATGCAAACTTATATTTACATACCAATAAAATGAATTACGAAATTATAATTGCGTGTCAGTTTTCACTTCTTGGTTTTAACTTGTGACGCTTCTGTCACAAGCATACTGCATTACTATAGGCCCCAAGTGTGGAACAATGCAGATATAAGAGAAAACTCAAGCAAGGGACACTTTTTTCAGTTCTCATTTCGCCACTGTTCAAGGGTACTCTAAAGACTACTGTTAAAGTGTACTGGTCAGTCAGTTATGTGCCATGCGTGATACACACTTAGGCGATCATGTATCTTTCGATACATGATTGACAAGGTAGATTTTTTTGCTGCAGTAGGTTGCCATTTCTTTCTGCAGTAGACCAGTTGCCATCCAAGGCTATAGAACCCGGTCTGCCCTGCTATTTACCCATAGCTGTGGGAAGAAGAAGAGGATCCATACCTTTCCCAAGGGTATTAACGTGTAAATGAATGTAATAGATTTGACTGGATTTCGAACTCGGCTCTCCGTTTCCTCAATTCGAGCCGATATCCATTACTCCACCGTCCCAAAAATTCGAACAGAAATTAAAGTAGCATTTAAAAAAATTTAAGGCATGCTCCTATTTCTTCTGATGTTTATAAATTAACCAATGGAATTAATATTTTTTCTCTTTGATCATCAGTTAATTCGGCATTTTTACGTACCCTTTGTACCTGAATAAATGAATATTCCGTCTTTAATTCTTCTTCAAGACTTAATTCTTAATGATGGCGCATCTCTAACATAATTGAATTGAAACTGAACCAGACTCGCGGCTTCCAAGGCGGATTCTTTTACAACAATCTTGTGATATCCGTACGTTTGAAAACTAATATATGCTTACTTGAAATGTTAGTGGCGTCATTGTGATGATAGAAAATATATGGTTTCGAAAATAATACAAATAAGATTTCTTCCTTGTTTCTTATTGAACTACTAAAAAGAAAAAATGCCAAATGTAACTCTTTGAAATGATTATTGTAATATTAGGCATTTCCTTACATTCGGTATTTCTTTATCAAGCAATTCAACTTACACTTTTCTTCATTCACTGACCAAATTGTTGTATCTGTTCTCCTCATTTTTTATAGTTTTTTATAATTATTTTCGCCTTGTACAATGCCCGGGAGCCACTCAAGATAGAGGGCTACAGAGTAACAGACATAGTTTATACGTATATGTCGGAAAGATAAAGATTAACCACATACATGAACAGCTTAAGATTTTAGAAATCCGGGGACCATTCTCTTAGTAGTCGGTTCTACAGAGCAGCGGTTCGTGGCAAGACGCTCTTCGAGTAGGACCTATATTCCATCAATGGAATACGAAGACAATGAGTGGGATTCGCTACAATAGGCGTGGCATGGCGGGCTTTAGCCGTGAAGTTAAGAACTGGCGCATTTAAGGAATATAGCTCTTCGACATTTTTCATTCAACAACATTCCATGGAAGCGGCGATCGAGCAGCGAGAGGCTCGTGACGTCAAGGCTCTGAGAAAAGGTTTTGTAGAATGTAAAATAATGTCGCCAGCAAGGACGGGGACATCTCTAATAGTAATTGTATTATTAGCTGTTTTTTTGTAAGGTAACAGACGACATTCATTGAGCGAGGAGCCAGTTCTAGCGTCAAATAAAAATAGTAAAATCTTCTCAAGGACACATGGACCAGTGGATAAAGACGTTGGTTAGAACCAGTAACTAGACCCAAAGTAGTTGTGAGTACCAGGCCACAGCGTTGTGAATACCAGGCCACAGCGATGGTGAACCAAAACTTAGAGAGTTGAGTTAAAGGGAAATAACTGAGACGTCCCGAAGAAGCATGGCACGTGGAACTAGAACAATCTACTCCGGTGGACGGAATAAAGGCATTGAAGATTAGGATAATAATATATCTAAGGGATATAAACAGATTAAATGATTTTATTAAAACACATTTTCTAAAAAGTAGGTTTGAGTTACTGTTGTCGGTCTTTCAAGTATTGATGGGTTTTTCTTTACGAACGGTTTGTCTGTGTGTGTGGGTGTGTGTGTGTGGCTGTGTGTGTGGCTGTGTGTGTGTGGCTGTGTGTGTGTATGGAGTGTCAGCACATTGGTCGTGCCATGATTTCTCTCATCGAGTTACCTGTGTTTTCTATTTAAGATCTTGTTCCTGTTGGAAGTCCACAAGTAATGTTATTTCTGCTAGTTGGTAGAGTTCTTTGTTTCTGATTGTGGAAGAAATTCCACGAGGTCCGTGAAAGAATGGTCTTTGATAAGAGCTACTGACTTCATTTGCTCGAATTCAACTTTTACAATGGATCTTAGAAAACTGTCGTAGACATTTTAGATATTTCTGCTTAGCGATATTTATAACAGATATATGAATGTCTCGATCTTTCGAGACTATTTAAGAATTTGGCTCGACAATTTAGGTTGATAATTTGACTTTGTAGTAACTTGTGGTATTGTGTGAAAATATATCGAGTTTATCGTAAGCCTGTTTTCTTTTCTATTTACATAAGAATGGTACTAGTATGTTTTCGTTTCTTTTTCAGGTTTTCTTTGTGGATAACATTGTATAAAAAACGCAAGCTATGGTCTTGGACATCTTACCTTCAAATATTGGTGAGTAGCAGACTGTAACCTCTTTCTTTCTTTCCTACTTTTACAAATTACCATATTACAGTCAAAACCAATATTATCTCAAAATTCACCGTTTTCTCTCGCTCTCTCTCTCTCTCTCTCTCTCTCTCTCTCTCTCTATATATATATATATATATATATATATATATATATATATATATATATATATAAGTGGACACTGAAGTCAACACCCAGAGGCGACAATTTGTGTCATGTTATTTATATCTACACGCCCGCTATACCTGATATTGAGAACTTTACCTCATTAATATATAATATCTTAAAATTATATGTTATCATATATATATATATATATATATATATATATATATATATATATATATATATATATGAAGAAATATAGTTTTAAGGTGTGCTATATTTATGTGATAAAGTGCTAAATATCAGAGATAGAGCGTATGTAAATATAAATATAAAAGTGAACATTGAATTCAACACTCAGAGGCGACAGGCTGTTTCATGCTAAACGCAACCGTAAGGCGTCTTGACGATTGCACCTAGCATGAAACGGCCTGTCGCCTTTGAGTGTTGAATTCAGTGTTAACTTTTATATATACATATATATACATATATATATATATATATATATATATATATATATATATATATATATACATATATATATATACTTTTCTACCTTGACTTATTTCTGATTGGTTCCTTGTTGTTTTGTCATGTTTCGACGTCTTCTTTTATTCCGTCTTCGAATATGTTTCCATCTTTCTCACAAAACAACTTATCTACGTTCTTTTTATGCATTTTTCCAATGTGCTCAGAATGTTTTATTTGGACGATTTTGTAGAAGCCGGAATAATTGGTAATCAAAAAGAGCAATATCAAATGAATGAAAAGTTCCCATCAAAATTAGATCGATTTTGTTCCAGGTCACGAAAGGAACAGATGGTTCTGGCGTTAACATGAGAAAATATGAGATCCTTACGGTTAATTGTGGTCCCTTGCCTTCACTTTGTCCAATTTGCATTTAGAATTAGAATAAAAATAAATTAAACGTCTCCAGGGGCCAGTAGCGTATGTCTTAAAAGGGGAATATATTATATGTCAAAGGAAACATAAATTATTAAAAAATCGCATAATTATTAAATCATAAATTATTTATTAATATACTGATCGTGCTTATAAAACCAGTAACTATTTAAATTCTAGTAACATGATAAAACATCCCCTTAAAAATACGTGTCGAATGATTCTAACGAGATATTTCAGTAGACTTATATAATGTTAACTGAAATTATAAGTAATGAATAATTAAAGAAGACACCACGGGCAAGTAAACATTAACATTGTCAGATTGTAAGATGTCAGTTTCGCCAGACACCTTGGCAATATTTATGCGGGGGCGACGAAAATGGGAGGCCTGTGGCATTTGTTACTTTTGCTACGAAATTAATCTGACATACTATATACACAACATCGCATTCTTGGAAATGGAGGCCAGACTCTCGTACGATTACTAACGATTTATTTCACCCAAGATGTTATAAAATATCATCCTTTCATTTGATTCTACAAATCATTTAAATAACTGAACTGGGAAATAGACTAAAAATCTTTGACTTTTTATATTCTTTCTCATATAGCTGATGTGGAAAACACACATCAAAGCAACTAACATAACAAAGGTGATTGAAACGTTTTTAACTGTTTGTTTTGAATATTCTCAGCGTGTTAATTATCACCCGCGTCGTATAACGTTGATTAATTTCAAATAATGTTTATTATGCATATTATATATATATATATATATATATATATATATATATATATATATATATATATATATATATATATATATATATATATATATATATATATATATATATAGAGAGAGAGAGAGAGAGAGAGAGAGAGAGAGATAGAAGAGAGGATGTCTGTGTGTCTAAATTTAGATTGAAGTTTATAAGCAGTAAATCCGACCGAATCGGTTAAAAGGCGCGTCAGGCTATATGACGCTTCCTTATAGGATACAGGTTCGAATCCTGTCTGAGAACGAATATTTTCTATGAAAGTTTCTCGGACATTCAGGCCGGTAAATGTTATTTAATACTGTTTATTATAAACAGGGCATTTACTTAAACACTTGTATCAAAAAAAGAATGTTAAACATGAAAATGTCTTTATATACATATATATAATACAAAATAGTGTATATATTTTGTATTATACTGAATAGTGTTTTAATGTATGTTATATTTATGGCTGTGTGTGCTCTATATCAGGGATGGAGTGAATATAAATACATAAGTAGATTCTGAAGTGTTTTATTTTTATTAATAAGGCTTCCATTATTTTATTCTTTTCTTGCAGGAAAAGAAAAAAAATATTAGACGCATGATAAATTGTATAAAAAAATAAACAAAAGCACCTTGTCTGTCGTATTCAATGAAATGTGCATATATATATATATATATATATATATATATATATATATATATATATATATATATATATATATATATATATATATATATATATAGGCGTCAAGTATTCATCAAAACAAAATTGATTAAAAGAACCGGCAAGATCTTCCTTACGTTTTTTATTGCAATTTTCTAATTTTCGGATAAGGTGTTAAGTATTGTGCTTAAAGTTGTGGATAAACTGTCAGCAATTCATATGGTGTTATTAATTTTTTCAGCTATTTTCCATGATCTCAGTCATTATCCAGAACCAATGTGCTCTATGAAAGGTAATTATAATTCCTGGGTCTTGTATTCTTTGGTAAGCGGAGTAGGGGTTGAAATAGTCTACGATGACGCCATGTAACAGTTACTGGGAGAGTGTAAGCACAAAACACACATTGTTTTTAATTTATTTTATTTAATTTTATTTGTATTATATATATATATATAATAATAGCTGGCCGCTCGTATTCGTGGATACCCGTTTACTAGGGCGGCTAGCCAGTCCCTATTACAGACGCTCGCTCAGGCACATTTGTGTTTGCTCAACACCCACAGAGCCAACCTGTGGTTTATATTCCAACTATGTTAGCGGACCTTAGTTACAGTTTCTGGGAGAGAGCGTGTTATCTAGGCGTGATCAACAATTTGAACAATGCCATCACGCTCACACCCTCGGCCAGGATGACTTGTGGGTTCGTACTAGCACATCTATCGACGGTTCCCAAATTTTCCGTCTACCTAATTTCAATCACAGGGCTTGGGTCAACCCATGGTATGATTTTCAGGCACTTTCCAAAGGCCCTGCACGTTGGAATCGTCCCCCTCCAGACCGATAACATCAAGAAGTCTCCTTCCTGACAAATCAACCGTGGTGAGATTCGAACCCGGGTCTCATAATCATAGTGAACGTTCTAACCACTGGCTAGCTATATATATATATATATATATATATATATATATATATATATATATATATATATATATATATATATACGTCACGAGCTGCGATGCGATTTTTCGCTTCCGCGTCTCGTATACACGAGTTTGTCGTTGCTTTGATTTTTTTTCATACAACAAAAACAGAGTATCATTTTTGGTTCGTCCGTGTATTGTTTGATATATTGAAATGTAATTGTCAACTTTGATAATGGCTTATGTAAGCCGAAAGCTTAGATAGGATTAAAACATGTATCAATATGGTGATTTTCTTTCGTCTTTCAATGATAATGTTCAGCTTATCAGACATGAAAGGAACTTACTTAAAATAGACAAAACTTGTCTATATTATTTAATGAAACATGCATCAATGCAAAAATTGCTGCCTAAATATACACAATATATATATATATATATATATATATATATATATATATATATATATATATATATATATTGCGCATTAAATATATCATATGCACTTTAATATACCGTCTCTTGTGGTGAATGATATTGGTGGGCTGTTAATTTTCTATAATAATAGATTCTAGGGTTTTGAGTCTTACCATGCACTGGGTGCTGTAGAGTATTTTGGTGTTATCCTCTAATATTTGTCTTATGTCGATGGTTGTATTTTGTTGGTTTGTGATGTGATGGATTGCATTGAGTTTCGATAGGTGGCACGTCAATCTGACAGAGAGTGTGATGCATGTATCCCCGATGTAAGAGTTTCATGCCGCTCTTTAATTATTTATGTTGGACATGTAATCTCATAGGTGAGGGCATGAGAATTTATGGATGACGTTATCTTTCAGGTCACTTCTTGTAATAATTAGATCAGATATTTTCAACTTTCTATAGTAAATGATAACTCTTAAGTGTTTATTATGACCGTTGAGTGATATATATATATATATATATATATATATATTAAGACATTTTTATGTTTATACGTTCTTTTTATTGATACAAATATTTAAGTAAATGCTCTGTTTATAATAAACAATATTAACAGCATTTACCGGCCTGAATGTCCGAGAAATTGTCATAAAAATATGCGTCATTTGTTTATATTTAGATACGCATCGAGCATATATGAATGTAGGAGGGAAAATCATGGAGAATTGTAGTTTAAAAACAGTAAAATCGACCTTGCTAACCGAAACGCGCCTCAATCGGTAAAAGCACATCAGGCTGTATGACATTTCTGTATAAGATACATGTTCGATTCCTGTCGGAGGACGCATATTTTCTAATCAGAGCATTTACTTAAATATTTTTATCTATAAAAAGAACGTATAAACATAAAAAAAAGTCTTAAAATAATTATCGGACTTTGTCCTTTCCATAATATATATATATATATATATATATATATATATATATATATATATATATATATATATATATATATATATATATATATATCAGTAAATTATATTTTGATTGCTTTTTCATCCTGTTTATAATTAGGGTGCGTCTAGTTACGATAGAATAAGTTAACGGTTTCTGTTTGAATGTCTATTGTAAATAATGAAATAAATATTTCATTACTTACATTATTTATATTCTGACCAATGTTCTCATCTTTGTTGTTACTATCACAACGTTTCGCTCGTGGTTCCCTCTAGCCATCATCAGATGCACATAGATATGGATATCCTACAAGGAATTCTGAACTAAACCCTATATTTAATCTGAGCAGGTATTTCTCTCCTGCCACTGTCCATGTCTAGGGATATAGTCTATTTCCTATTTATAGTATGCTCAGTTATTACTTGCCCGTTTAAACTAAATCCAAGTACACACTGCCCAGAGTGACTGAACTCACAACGCCCGAAGCCATTGAAATCACAACTATGTCGCCAAATTCACGAACTTACGCTTTACTTCATTAGGCTATTGTCCAGTAGGACAATTTGCTGTAGTGAACTTGGAGCCTTAAACCTAACCTTGCTGCTGATTAATGCTGTAACTGCTGTCATGTCTTGATTGTTGCTGACGCTAAAGACTTGCTGTTATTTGTTTTTATTTATTCATTAGCGGCTCCCATATTGTATTTATTTCTATGCTGGACCTACTAAGGAAGTCCTCATAGCCTAACATATGGGCAGTGAAACGAGAACAGTTTATTCTCGTAGATTAAATAAAGGATTCAATTCAGAATTCCATGTAGGTTATACAGACCAATATTGGTATATAGGAATAAATTGTCGCTGCCGGCACTTCAATTTGAATATAGATCGCCAGTGACCAAACACAGGCGATCTCATTATTGAATTAAGTAGACCACGTGACCATAGAAGAAGCGCACATATGGGAGGTAACGTGTGTCTAATTGATCGCCATTCCTAGTCTATCCTCTGTTACTATACGGATCACTATTTCTACTCTATCCTCTATAACTATATGAACCGCTATTCTCTATACTATTTCACTATAAGGGTTACTATTGGAGCGAGTATTATCGAGTAAGTACTATTAGTGCTAATGTTATTCGAAGGCGTCTGATACCAGTACTGTTCAACGGCGTACTATGTTGTATCTGCGATTACAAAGTCTCTACTACCACGAGCATTACGAAAGTGACAACGAGTATTCGTTGACATCACAAAAGTGGCAACGAGTGTTCGTTGGCTTCACAAAAAAATATATACCTGAGGAAGGCCGGGTGGCACAATGGCCAAAAACATGACAACAACAGCAAACATGTGGACAATAGTCCAAATATAAATAGTGCAAATAAGTTAATGGTGTTTGTATTTTTGTTTGCCTCGGGGAAGTGTCTTGCGTTATTTCTTTTAAATTTCATTAGGACTAATTTTATTTGTTCGTCGACAACGTGGTGGGTGTGGGTGTTAATGTATTGTGCAGATAGATAGGTGTTAACAACTACGTTGGCAAATGCGAAATAATATTTTTCATTTGTCTTCTAATCTTGCTGTCTATATGACGAAACTTAATCACCATAGAAAACCTAATTAGCATAAATCGAAATGTATGCTTCGCTCTTTCTTATTCTCGGCTAATTGTTTATGTTAATTAACATTTGCTGTTATTCACACCACAACTTGTTGCTAGACTTGATTAGTGATAAAACTGTTTCATTTACAAGAAAATGTTTTGAAAGACTCGATTTACAAAAGAATTCAAATGCTTCTAATGTCTTATGATCTAATATTTTGTAAGATCATCAGGCCTTCAGTAATGATGCCAACATTCATATTCTGGTTTCCATCTTCAAATCCTCCATTCAAGAACCATCAAAAGAACGGTGAATAAGTTTTAAATAAAGGGAAAAGTAGAGAGGAATACTTGATCGGGAGATCACAACAGGAAGAGGAGTCATCATTTCAATTTAGAGCTAAAGAAATCAATTAGAAAAGATCCAACTCAATGCATAAGACGTTTGGCACGTGAGAGAGGAGTTTCAGCAATGGCAGTCCAAAGAGCAGTGAAAGAAAAAACTTGAAAACAAAATCGTACTTGAAACCCGAATGTTAGAGAAGGCGAAGTTAATCTTGAATAAGTTGAAAAAGGATCCTGGAAAAAATACCAATGTATATTTGAACTTAATTTCTATCCTTCATGAGCTTCAGATCATTAGCTATGATTAATTAATGATGAACATGTCATTTTCGTTTATGATCGATTTCATTACGATTCTTCTGTTAAGCTTGCGCAGAGTAGAGTCCATAAAAACTTCGGAGAATTTCAGTAAGATATCTTTAATCATTTCTACAAGACAACGGTTCAAAGCTTAATCTACCAAATGGAGAATTTCGTTTTTACACACTTTGGACATCATCTTTGCTCGATGAACTCCTGCAACGATGTTAACATAAGATAGCTGGTGACCCAACCAATAGTTAGTGCACCATATTAATATATAACGTGTTCAGAGGCCTTTGCGTTGATGGCACATTCAGAAGTAAAAAATACGGAAACATGCAGCAAGGTAGCAAAGAAATTCAAGAAAAAAGCAATAACCATCAAGACTTTCACTACCGCCGCAAAAAGTATCATATGATAATCGGAGGATCCCTCCCAATATCATATGATAATATGAGAGGATCCCTTCAGAGTATAATATGAGAGGATTATTTCATACTATCATATGATATGATAGTATGAAAGCATCCCTTGGCATATTATATGATAATATGAGAGGATCCCTTGGAATATCGTATGATAATCATATGAGAATGACAGGATACCTTGGAGTATCATATGTTACTCGGAGGATTCCTTGCAATATCAGAGGGTCCGTTTGAATATCATATGATAATATAAGAGAATCGCTTGGAATATCATATGATAATGAGAGGATAACTTGGTGTATCATGTGATAATATGAGAGGATCCATACAGAGTATAATATGAGATCATTTCATACTACCATATATGAGAGGATCCCGTGGAATATCAATATGACAGAAGCAGGTTCATGCAAGAGATAACCATTTCGTTGCGTGACGTAGACCAGTGGAACGACATGTTCCAGAGGGCTTTCGCCCACAACACATATCCTAGAAATATAGTATTTGGTACCGTTAATTACAACTCTCGTTCCCCTTTGGTGCTTGTGCTGAACAGTGCAATATACGTCCCGAACAGTGATTATTCTGCGTGTCATTTATGCTGCAGGCGGTGGATCTGTTTCAGCAAGAAATAATAAGCCCTCTCGCTTGATACCTTTGCTACTTAGCATTCTGTTTGACAAATTCAGTGGTTGATACGGTCGCTAGACCTCTCTCCTGTTAAACATATTTGTACCAAAATATGAGATAGTTGTGGAATAATGTTTTATCTGTATGTTTGTATATGTGCAAGAATACAGGCATGTATTTATATAAGATCTGAGTACTAATGATACATTCCCTATTTTGGTACCTGTGCAAATATTGGGTATTATGAGTTCATTTTCCGTAATTAATGTACGCAATGCGTATTTGACTTTGTTTGAATAGAAACCAACATTCGATTGTTGACTCAATACAAGACTCAAGAGCCACTCAAGATAAAGTGTTACTGTGTAGTGATGTATGAACGGAAGAAAGTGAAGTTCATTGGGTTATGTAGGAAAGATAACGGTAAATCCTAATCTTCAAAAGCGGTTCGACACTTAGCAAACACCTCTTACGAGTACCCCGCTATAGAAGAGAACATGAGTAAGGACAGTGTGTCAGCCATCCTGTGCGGCTGTGGTAAGAAATATAAAGGAGAAATAGGCTGCCCCCTTAATGTAAGACTGCAAGTACATCGTAAGTCCGTAACACGAGGAGAAATAGAAAAATCAGGCGTAGCTGACCACATATAGAGGGAAAAGAGACGATCACCACCCCCTGTGGGATGCGGTTGAAATAATAGACAGAGAACGTCACTGAAAAATACGAAAACTTAAGGAATCAACACATATGCTAGGCCACAAATATCTCCTAAACCGGACAAGCATAGAAAGTAATACAATATGGGAACCAATGATACCGAGTGCTATAGAAAAGCAATAATAACAATAAAATTGCAATATGAGTTCTGGTAAAATATGGTAACTGAAACATTGTTTATAAGTAAAACAAAAAAATCATACACTGCTGGCCTCAATGACACACATTGCCTAGTGGATTAAAGGTAGATCCAGTAACTTGACCCAAAGAGTTGTGGGTTCAATACTTAGCTACGGAAGTGGCCAAAAACCTTGAAGAGTTGAGTTAAAGGGAGATAACTGAGACATGGGGAACTACAGCAATCTACCCTGTGGACGTATGAAATAGTTCGAAATGTTTAGTTCAAAATTCAAATCATCTGAAGAAGTCCTGAGCATACAACGGCTGAAATGTCGTGAACCTGACAATAAAGATGAGGAAAACAATGTAAATAATTACAATACCCCATCTCAGAAATATAGACAGATACCGAGACATGAATATTTGTGACTGCTAAAACATTCTGTCGAGAGACTGTTAACAAAGCTGTATTTATAAGAAAAGAATTTCCCATTATGAAACATATATCCAGTATTACTTTTGAGAATATCTGGTTAAGAACATTCAGTTAGACGTTTCTAAAACATAATGTTAATTGCTCACGCGGATTTAAAATCAAATCGGTATCCATCTTTCTCAGAGCCAAGTATTGAAGAAAAGAAGCCGTAGTTCCAAATCTATTGTGTTAACCCTTGTGCCATCAGCCCGTCTTCCTTTTATTAAGTTTCGTTTTAATCTTAAAGTATAATCGGAACTTTTTCAACTTAGTATTTAGCTTAACGTCCCTGTAGCGAAGTCTACTTGAGTTTGATAGACGCCAAGCCATGGCCAAAGGCCTTTCTAATCTCATCTCTCCTTTGCCTGTCTTCATTTACATTCCACTAATACCTTGCAATCTAAAACGTATTCCTCTGCCCCGTTGCTAACATATCAAAATTCTCAGACTGATGTTGTCTTATGTTTGAATTTCCTATACAAGCAAGGTGACCTTGTGCTACAGGATTTAGCTAAGTTGTTCGAGAGTTGGATTTTTTAGACTTATTTGGTTACGGTTGCATCATATGAAAATGGTTCGAGATGGCACAGATCATTCTTAACTCATGCCTACGTCACTATGTCCATTTATTTAACGGCAAAATATTGTATGAGTAGAAATATCAAATTATACTAACTAAATCAAGTTAAAGTAGGTGTTATATATAAACGAGGTCCGATCAAAAAGTATCGCAACTCTTGCTATGGTGAGGCGGCTTTGCATAGATTGACTTTGAACTCTGACGTGCGTATGCAAAGTGATGACGTTCACGCTCACTTCCGTTGTTTTTAGCAGTTCCGGGGAGGAAAGTGTGGTCGCTTCACCACACCACAGATGTTGCATCAATGATCAAAGCGTGTACAGCAGTTTTTTGTAGGATAACAATATTCCCAAGGTCTCACAACCACCATATTACCCAGATCTCGCAAAGACTTTTAACTCTTCAAAAATCAGATCCCACTTAAAATTAAAAGGATTTGAAGACATCGAGGAAATCCAATAGAATGTGATGATGTAGTTTTTCTCTATCTCCCCAAAAAGGAATTCCAAGAATGATCCCATCAATGGAAACGACACTGGATAAAGTGTGTGACTTGAGAAGGGGACTACTTCGAAGGAGATTAAATATCGGATTGATATGTGTTGTAGTTATCTTATTATAACAACAGTACCGATATTTTTTATCAAGCTTCTTATAACTGATTATATTTTCTTTAGGTTTGTAATCACTAACTCGAAAAAAAGAAAACTGCAGTTAAAAACAGCGCTCAAGGATAAAAAGCAGAGCGACAATAAATACAGAAATATAAAGTAAAACAATATCCAGCAGACCTTAAAAGAAAGGCGAGAAATATTGTGTGTTTGGTCTATACAGCAGGACCCATAGCGGAAGTTGGAGTGTGTAGAATTTCCATTCTATTGTCAATAATACCCGTTTACCCAGTCAAATGTTAAATGTGCAGAAAGATTTAAGCGTGTTGAAATTACTTCCTCTCCTATTTATAATAATCGCCTACTTCTATTTATAGTAATCACCCACTTCTATTTATAGTAATCCCCCACTTCTATTTATAATAATCCCCAACTCCTATTTATAGTAATCTCCAACTTCTATTCATAATAATCCCCCACTTTTATTTATAATAATCCCCTTCTTCTATTTATAGTAACCTCCCTCTTCTATTCATAATAATACCCCCACTTCAATTTATAACAATCCCCTCTTCTATTTTGATAATTCCCACTTCTAATTATAATAATCCCCCACTTCTATTTATAATAATCCCCAACTTCTATTTATAATAATCCCCCACTTCTCTTTATAATAATCCCCAACTTCTATTTATAGTAATCGCCCACTTCTATTCAGAATAATCCCCCACTTCTATTTAAAATAATCTCCTACTTCTGTTTATAATATTCCCCCTCTTCTACTTATTGGATTTTATTGATAGAAATAAGTAGTGTTAAGTAGTTTTTCATCTTGACACAATGAACAAAATGATCGTCGTATTTTATAGCCATTTATTTTTATTTTTTTGTTTTTGCTCTTGAACTCTAATACATTTAATCACCGGGTGGGCAGACATTTTTCTCTGGTTTCCTAGATGTCTCGACAGACCGGGTGTTATTTTTATGTTTTTCTAAATTGAAATATAAATATCCATACGATGGCAGATCAGTAAGGCTGTAGCTTGACCCGTAATTATTAATTGAATTTTGATCTGAAATGTTCATTTTATAATGTTAAATCGATATAATGAATATACGATATTGAATTAATATACGACATTGAAGTAAGCGCTTTGATGAGAAAAGAATTAATGTGGAAAATAAATGTTATTTATGCAAAATAAATGAGTCTTTTATCATTAAACTGGAGATGAATTGATAAAACCTTTATAAACTGCAAATCACTTTTCGTAAATTGGCCGTTGCAGATGTAAAAAAAAATAACCCGATATAAAGGATGTGTTTAACCTTTTGACTAGCAAGAGACATCTACAGGATTGGCGAAAACAACATCCGATATAAAGGATATGCTTAAATCTTCAGGGTTGTAGTAAATATCCGATATAAAGGATATTTTAACACTAGCCATCTTCATGATTTTGAAAAAAAATCCGATATAAAGGATTTATTTAACTTTCTGACTTCCAAAAGTCATTTTCAGGGTTGTGAAAAATATCCGATATAAAGGATATGTTTAACCTTTTGACACACAAGAGACATTTTCAGGGTTGTGAAAAATATCCGATATAAAGGATATTTTTAACCTTTTGACTGCCAAGAGACATCTTCAGGATTGGGAAAAACATCCGATATAAAGGATATGTTTAACAACAGCCATCTGCAAGATTTAAAAAAAAATATCCGATATAAAGGATATGGTTAACCTTTTGACTCCCAAAAGTCATCTCTGAGATTGTTAAAAAAAACATCCGATATAATGGATATGTTTAACTTTTGACTCTCAAGTGCCATCTTCAGGATTGTGAATAAACATCCGATATAAAGGATATGGTTAACCTTTTGACTCCCAAGAGACATTTTCAGGGTTGTGAAAAATATCCGATATAAAGGATATGTTTAACTTTTTGACTCCCAAGTGACATGTTCAGGGTTGTGAAAAATATCCGATAAAAAGGGCATGTTTAACAACCGCTATTTTCAAGATTTTGAAAATATATCCGATTTAAAGGATATCATTAACCTTTTGACTCCCAAGAGACATTTTCAGGGTTGTAAAGAAACATCCGATATAAAGGATATGGTTAACCTTTTGACTCTCACAAGCCATCTTCACGGTTGTGAAAAAAAAAAAATTGAAGGAAAGAAATCAGAATTGTTTTAAGTCATCGTTATAATTATTATTGTTTCAAATTGAATCTAATAAATCAAAATGTCGAAAGTCAAGTCGGCTACGTGTTGGGAAGCAACTGGGATAAAGTGTCATTGCCTTTTCTATCGGTTCGTCGTAATCAGACATTATTTTGGAGCATCAAAATAAAGACAAGAAAGATATATAGAAATAGAAAGATTAAATGCTAGAAAAGCGGATACGGATAGATTTTATCCAAGACATATCCGTTAGATAGATTAATACAAGAAGGGCCATATTTTTAATAAAAGACAAAGAAGAAGCTGCTATGTTATTGGTTCTGACTTGGCATCTCAGTTTGAATCACTTAAACTTCACCGCAATATTGCGTTCCTGTGCCTTTTCTACAAATGTTTTCAAGGTAATTTTTCTGATGGTATCTAGATTTTATGAATTTAAGCGCAGTACTAGATTGGCAGCTAGGTCTCATCATTTTACAGCTGAATGGGCTAGATGCAACGGTAAGTTTTTTCCTAACAGTTTCTTTTCTCGCACTTCTCCCTTGTAGAACTCTTCTTCGGTTTCATGCTTTCCAGCCAACTATAATGTCAATCGTTATCTACTGTTTTCTTTATTGCTATTCTATCGTTCTTGCTCCTTAATAATGCTTCTCTGTCTCTTATTCCTTCACAGTCACTAATACCTAGTGTCTTAGTGGCTTTACTACTTGCATGGGACGAAATGATAAAAATTAAAGAAAAATCTGGTCAACAACTCCCCGTGGTTACCACCTCTTGGTTGAACTCCCATTGATGAGAGTCTTCGAACTGCTACACATGCCGTTGCCTGAATATTACATTAAGGTTACAATGTATGAAATCGACAAAGGGAGATAACTTAAGAAATAACGTTTTTTATCCAACTGCACGTAAAACAAAAATGGTGACGGACCTAGTTCCATTTTTAGAGTAAGTGACGAGGAAACTGGCGTAGACAAGGATGTGTCTTTTCACCGGATTTATTCAACCTTTAAAGAGCGGATATCCTTAGGGAGCTGAAAACTCTACTGGTGGGTGCAATTAACATAAGAGATGCAGATGATGCTCTGTTGATAGCAGACCTAGAAGGAAGACTACAAGACCGCGTAGACAAAAGGAAAGCGAAATATCGAGCAGAGGCTATCAACTGTACGAATATCTGGTTGTCAGCAAGCGAATCAGTCCAAGACGAGAACTACGAAAGGGAGATGTCAAAATCAAACAAGTACAGACTTTTAAATATCTGTGAAGTTTATTTCTTAACAGATACCTGTTCTTGCATTGTTATCAGTCCTTAATAATGTTTTTCTTTTTGTTATTCTTTCACGCTCAGTAACCCTTTGTGTCTTAGTGCTTTGCTCATGGTGAAATGATTAAAATATTATCTATAAATCTACCATTCGTCTCTGCTTCGAATATTGCTGTCACATATCGCCAGGTACCTCTGCTGTTTACCTTGAGCTCCTTGATAAAATCCAAAGAAAAATCAGCAATATTATTGGTCCTGATCTGGCGGCTCGGTTTTAGTCACTTTCACACCGCCGAAGGTTGTCTCTCTGTGTCTTTTCTATAAATACTTTCATGGTAATTGTTCGGATGTGCTCCTCCCTATGGTACCTAGACTTTTTGAAATTAAGCGAGTTATCAGATTGGCGTCGAGATATCATCAGATATCATAGATATAGGCTAGATGTAGTCGTGAATTCTATACTAACAGATTCTTTACTCGCACTTCCCGTTTATGGAACTCCCTTTTTGTTCCATGATTTTCCAGCCAATTTTAATCTGCAAAAATATAAATGCAATGTCAATCGCTGCCTACTGTTCTCCTGATTCGTCTTTCCTAATGTTTCTGTTCCTAATTCTTTCATACCCTGTAATTCCTTGTGTCTTAGTGGCTTTACTGCCTTGCATGGGGTGATACCGATTAAGAAAATATATATACATATATTTTTATACAAGAAAGACATATAAGAATAGAAAAGCGAATCGGAACACATGAAATTCGTATGCGAATGGTTAGGTTGAGTAAGGGAAGGGCATAGATCAATACATCGATTTAATACAAGAAAAGTGTATATAAATAGATTTAATAGAATTCAACAAATAGAAAAAGGAATTGTAACCGTTTTAGTGTGCATAGTTTTAGGGGAAAACGTTAAAAAAAGTTAGCTATGTAATATAAGTTACGAGAATAAGGTTTCTTTGATGAATTATCCAATACTTTGAGTGTAGCGTTCTTTTCAGGTTTTTGTGAGTGTGAGTGGATTTCCGAAAAGGTTATAAACCTACTTCTCTCTGCGTAGAGATGTGTGCCTTTTGTGTGTAGGCGTGAACTTTGGGAGGAAATGTAAGTGGAACGGAAGTAAGATCTTTTCGTTCAGTCAAGGAAATCTGTCAAAAGTCTTACGACAAGTTTATACAGTATACAATGACGTCACTAGTTTGGGTCCGATCGTTACAAAAACATCTTTACTTAGCTCTTCATTTTAGAAATTCCAGTTGGAGTTCATTTTAGTCATGCCAAAAGCAAGCCGAACGTCCCTATATGGGAGATTGTGACAACACATTCTTCGTTCACAACTATTTGGCACGGAAGCGCACTACGTTAAGCAAAATAAATATTTACATTTCTCTATTCTCTAGGCAGCTTCAATTTGTTTTTCTAAAATAACAAATCTTTATTTTTCTATTGGTTTCATTTCATTTGGCAATACGACTTGTTTTCTTAATGCTGTTAGCTAACGCTCTACCACAAAGAATGTTGTGATATGACGCATGCGCAAGACTCCTCGCTTTAGTGTTGCTGTAAATTTAATCTATCATTAATGTCCAAATGTTAAATCGACTTAGACTCCAGGCGCTTGAACATTAATTCCATAATGTTTACTCATTTTATATTAACTGTCTCCAGTTTGATTTCGTTTTTATTTTAATCCTATTTCTTTAATTTTGCTTCGGTTATTTATAAATACAATAGACAACGACGAACATTTAGCGTTATAGATATGGAGTAGTTTTAGTTGTGTTGGAAGCGCACTGGACGCGAGGTTATACTTTGGTCATAGTTTAAATGAAGTAATATTGCTTAGAGTTAATAAACTGGATGAAACCAAAAACTATCATTTACTTTACCGAGGCTAACGGAACATTTTGTAATCTGTCACATTTACTTCCATCTTTTTTTTAAAATCTACTTTTGGGAAATTATGAATCTTAACTTAAAACACGGTCAGCAAACGAACACAGAAAGAAAGAATTTGTAAAGAATGACTTCTTAAGCAATTGGTTTCGATCCATCTCACAATCTCTGCGGAACTACTTAAATAGATTGGTCAAATCGTAAAAATGTAAGGAATATGTTTGGAAAATAATGTCTCTAGATGACTGATTGATTCGTTTTCTACGGTTTATATGTATATAAAGTGGAGGATCGATTCTCTATCTCAAGCAATATATAAACTGCTCCCTCATTATGGGAGAAACTACTTAAGTAGATTTGTCAAATAGTAAAAAAGTAAGGAATATGTATTGAAAATAATCTCTGTAGATGATTGATTGGTTCGTTTTATACGGTTTATCAACACTTTACACGTTATTTAAAGCCAGAAAATAGTTTTAGATTGCACAATGTTTTTCTTTTGACAGAATAATTGTTTAATGAGTCAAATCTTTAGCTGAAGGAAAAGAGGTGGATTCATACCTAATCAGAATTTGATAAGCAAACAAGAAATATGTGTATAAAGTCTAGGATCGATTCTATATCCCAAGCAATATATAAGCTGCTCCCTCACTTTGTGGTCAAGGTAGATTCTATATATATATATATATATATATATATATATATATATATATATATATATATATATATATATATATATATTACAATGAATCATTCATACAAAAAGTAGATTAGTAAAATTAATGATATAAATTGGCAAAATCCTTCGCGAACAAAATGTTAAAGTTGACATTTTATATCATTAACTTTAATAACCTACTTTTTGTATGAATGATTTATTATAATATAAATTGAACTGCACCACATATTTGAAATATATATATATATATATATATATATATATATACATCAATTATCAATCCTTTGCAGATTATTTGAAGCCAGAAATATTTTTTGGGTTTTAAGATTTTCTTTCAGATAATAATGATTTAATGGTACAAGTCTTACTAATTAACCTATAGCTGGGTTGAGATGTGAATTCATGCTTTTCTCAAGTGTATATGCACTTAAGTGAATATAAGCAACCCGACTGAAAATTGAACTCGGTTCTCTGATTTCCAATTGTGAGCCGTTATCCATTACTCATCCTGCACATCCAAGCTTACAGCACCTGGTATTCCCAAGCGGTCAAGGCACCTCGACGTGCTGTAATTGTTAGAAACCTTGTCTTGCTAGATCAATTACGACTGATTAGTGAGTTCGATCCTCACTCAGTGCGCCCTACTTTCGTCCTTGTACCACATCTAAGCTGGGCTTAGAAAATTTATATTCCCAAGCGGTCACCCATCTTGGTAATGGCCAGGCTCTACTTTGCTTAACTTCGGTGATTGTACGGAGACTAATGTTTCGACGTGATATGGTCGTAAACTGTTTGTAGATGAGCATTCTTTTGACCATCCCTAAGCCGAAATATTTGTCAAAAAGGATAATCTTGATTAGTTCTCATTTTGAAAGTTGGGGTCCTGTTCATAATATCGATACAGTGTCAATTCGATCCCTGACTTTTACAGCGTTATCTGTATGTCGTTGTTATTTATAAATGTCATATTTCCCATTTTTTTTACAAAAACTATTTTTGCCATTAAAAAACAAAACAGATGGATTCATTTTTAAAATAGTGCCCCATAGTTTTAATTAAAAAACACAATTTTACATAAACTAAAAAAGCCTAAAAAATATGCAGATATCAATGGCGTACGTTTTAAAGGCGCAGGTTGATAAGGCAAATTTATATACATATTCTTTGCAAATAATAATGTATATATTCCTTGCAGATAATAATGTATATATTACTTGCAAATAATAATGTATATATTCCTTACAAATAATAATGTATATATTCCTTGCAAATAATAATGTATATATTTCTTGCAAATACAGGCCGAGAAAGCGAAACAAAAGATCCAGTCCAAATACTTCCTATATTTATTTAGATATTCTAGATTTGCATTTCTACATCTTTCACCGAAAGGGAGTCTTCATTGGTAAAATAGTACATCTATTATTTGCTACATTATTTTAGTAATCTGATTTTCCATAATACATTATGATAATCAATAATATACTTCGTTATCAGAACTTCTGTCAAACACAAGAGGAGATGTTTTGCGTGTCGTCTTGGATTTTAATAAATGTTTCGGCAACCGAATTATACATTACAGCTTGCGTGGAATATAAGAGCAGAAGTCGCATATGGCGCTCCTGTTACCACTACAACATCGGACAGATTCGAGAGACTCACCTGAGATTGTAACGTCGCTAAATAAACCCTGGGGACTGGTAACGTGCTGTGTGATCGGTTGGCTCACGTTGCCAAGATGATGGCAGGTTTTAACCCTGGTGCCCGTCTAATGAGACTATGGACACTGTTGACAAGGAAGCATGCAAACTGCTAGTGCCTCCAAAATGATGTTGCTTGATTCACATGGCCGGGGATTGGATCATCATTGACCAGTGACCACCATGTTGCGCTAATTCGTAACCATTTTTATCCATTCATTCACAAAGATGTCTTATTCGAATAGATTAACCCCAGAACACTAACCATCAATTAAATTTACACCACTACTAACCATGGGTATATCATACCCGATTTTGAAAATATCAAAGAAATATTAAATATAAATCTTTATTTGAAATATTTTACATGCAGGCACTTCAAACTTTGTACTTTGAGTTAACATTAATAGGAACTGAAAACATTATTTAGGTAAGAAAATCAGGTACTGAAAATCCTAATTTAAAATAGGAAAATTTGTGCTGGGTACTATATACCTATGGTTAGTGTTCTAGGGTTAATGAACCGTGTCATTGGCTCCAAGTTTCCTAGAATTGGTTTGAAGTCCATTCCGGACATTTCGGACGAATCGGTTGGCTGCCATGTTCACCCAGATATGAGGCCAATCGAACATTTAGAGGACGTGGTGCGGATATATGCCAGATCCTTGACTGATAAATAAAAAGGAGGGCTGTGGACAGCTATCAAGACGACATGGCTCAGTATCTCTCTAGGAGTGTTCCGAACATATGTGGAATCGATGCCACCTCGAATTACTGCGCTCCACCGTGACAGAAAGTAGACTCTACACGAAAGTAAGCCCTTTCAATCATGATATTTGGCACGTCAGTGTAATGTCAAAAACAATGGCAAACAATAATTACATTCAAAACAATATTCACATACTTTCAAACATAGTTGTTAGATGAAGATAAAGTTGACATCAACCCACATGTTTTACCCCCCTCCACCTTAACAGCCGAATAGGATAGAAATGAATGAGGAGAGAAACAAAACAAAGATACATAGATAGATAGATAGATAGATAGATAGATAGATAGATAGATAGATAGATAGATAGATAGATAGATAGATATGGACAGAGTGTGGAAGATAGATAGATAGATAGATAGATAGATAGATAGATAGATAGATAGATAGATAGATAGATATGGACAGCGTGTAGGAGATAGATAGATAGATTGATAGGTAGATAGACAGACAGATAGATAGATACAGAGGTAGATAGATAGATAGATAGATCTTATTTTTAGTACTTGATGCGATATCTCTTGGCGGTGGAACGAGAACAGTCCATCCCAGTTGATTAAATAAAGGGTTCAATTCGAAATTCTCTGTGTTTCCCGTATCGACATACACCTGATGTAGGCCGGAGGACACATGTTTGTCAAAGGCTTTCGAAATTAGGGTTCCTAACCTGAAGTTGAACCTCGGACATTCTCAAGAGGTCGCTCATCTCGATACTGACCGTAATAATTCTCATTTCTTAAAGTCCGAATAAGAAAGAAATGCCGGAGTAGAGAAACACATTAACTTTTGTTCCAGTGCAGATGCACTAAAATATAAATGTTTGTCAAAGCTTTCAAAATTAAGGTTCCTAACTTGAAGTTGATCCTCGGAAATTTGACTGAGACAGACTCATGACTCAGGACTAAGTGTGTGACCCCTATTTTAGGAATTGCTTTCCACTACAAATATGCAAAACAGTATATCTTCTATTCGCAGGTATTAGAATGTTTATTGATTGAATGAGTTGTTTCAATGGCTTACGGACCCTTTGCATATTATTTCAAAACAGAAAATATTTTTTAGATTGTAAGAATTTTCTTTCGGGAGATAATAACGATTTAGTGATACAAGCCTTAACCCATATATCTTAACCATATACCATAAATATATTTAACCCATAGCTGGGGGAGAAGATGTGAATTCATATCTTTCCCAAGGTTATTTGCGCGTAAGTGAATATAATGAACTGAATTGGAACTCAGCTCTCCGATTAAATATTCCGAGTACACCACCTGCACATCCAAGCATTCAACACCTGGTATACTCAAGAGGTCCCCCATCTAGGTACTGACCAGGCCCGAGATTCTTAACTCTGGTGATCGTTCGGGATATGGCCGTAAGCCGCTCTTATTAGAAACTTTCTTTACATCAACACCGTTGATTAATCCGTAAAAAGCTTACTGAGAAAATTATTGATAATAGAATGAGTTCGATTTTTCGTGGGTGTTCAATTCTTGTAGCCTTGTGCCTGACTAAGCTAAACTATACTATACCACTCATAATTTGTTGCGGATAAGTTGTCGCGTATCTTCAATGGTAACAATGAAAATTATAATTAAAAAAAACTTTTGTGACGTACTGTGGCCGTTAATAATTAAGTTTAACTCAAGACTTCAAGGTTAAAATAAAACAGTATTTAATTACAACCGCAAATAAATACTTAACAAGAAAAAAGAAGTAAAAGTCAACCAAAGATAATTAACCATTTCAGTGAATACCTTGTTAGTAGCGCGTCTCAGCTTAACGTCCGGTAAATCCTAAATCAAATCCCAAACCATCGATGCATAATAATTCACACTAATTCGACTGGATAGTTCCACTCAGTAATCAACCAATGATCACTGCAGTCAGTAAACTGACACCGCTATTTATACACTTGGCGGAAAACATATATTCATAAGTCCAGGGTGTCACGATCGAATTTCAGTGTCGGTAGTTATTCATTTTCTTCCTATATGACAAAAAAAACAACATAGAATTCTCATTTCTAACGAATCTTGAAAAACAGTAACAAAAAATGACAACTTTGTGAATGTTTACGAATAGTTTTGAATCAGGATTACATTTCATAAAAATTTGATTAGGGCTGAAATAACGCTCAGAACCACGCAAGAAATGTTCGTTGACCAATGCTCTTCAACCGATAACGTGTCTATGCTATTATTTGTTTGTTTTTAAGTAATGTCATTTTCGTTTTTCTACATACGAGTAGAGTGTAGTAGTTGTGTGTAATATACAGCTCTTTTAAGTTGCTAGAAATGACGCTTTCTAACAGAGTAACATACGAAGCCTGAAGAAATTATAAATTGCAGTGAAAGAATGTCATTATAAGGCAAAGAGAACAGGAGGCAAGAAGCCTAGAGAAAACCGAAAAGAAGAATGCAGGTGAGATAGATAGATAGATAGATAGATAGATAGATAGATAGATAGATAGATAGATAGATAATGAACAGAAAAGAATAGATAGATAGATAGATAGATAGATAGATAGATAGATAGATAGATAGATAGATAGATAGATAGATAATGAACAGAATAGACTGGGATAGATAGATAGATAGATAGATAGATAGATAGATAGATAGATAGATAGATAGATAATGAACAGAATAGACTGGGATAGATAGATAGATAGATAGATAGATAGATAGATAGATAGATAGATAATGAACAGAAAAGAATAGGATAGATAGATAGATAGATAGATAGATAGATAGATAGATAGATAGATAGATAGATAGATAGATAATGAACAGAATAGACTGGGATAGATAGATAGATAGATAGATAGATAGATAGATAATGAACAGAATAGACTGGGATAGATAGATAGATAGATAGATAGATAGATAGATAGATAGATAGATAGATAGATAGATAATGAACAGAATAGACTGGGATAGATAGATAGATAGATAGATAGATAGATAGATAGATAGATAGATAGATAGATCTTTATCTCTTTAGGAGAGGACATAATGGTCTTTCGTGCCAATTTAGAGAAAATGAAAATAAAGGACGTTTGTACTTAGAACCCGAAAGAGAAAATTGAAATTTCTAGGATATATAACGAGGAAAAAAGGGTTTGTAAAATGTGATACTCACGGGTCATGCTGAAGACGTGGAGGGCGGCAGAAGAAAGCAGTAAATAACTTATTTAACGAGCTTGTATAAATGGTTGGCAGAACAGGGAATAGCAGAGATGGCAAAAAGACTAACACTGTGAAAAGTACAAAGAACGGGACGCTATGCTGAATCATTATCACTCACTGTAGAGATGCGGCACATAGAAGAAGAAGAAGAAGAAGAAGAAGAAGAAGAAGAAGAAGAAGAAGAAGAAGAAGAAGAAGAAGAAGAAGAAGAAAAGAAGAAGAAGAAGAAGAAGAAGAAGAAGGAAAGAAAGAAAGAAGTATATAGTCCAGCATTTTCTCCTCTATAATGTTTTAGATCATCTCTTCAGGAACGTGTCTCTGTTATACGAATAACTCATTCGCATTACCATAATAAAAAGTACCGTCTTCAAAAATCCATGACTAATTTATGCAAATAAAGCCTAATTATGCAAATATATACATGACGTGAAACTTGAAACGGCAGCCTATCATTGATACTATTTATTTGGTTCTGTTTTGTTGGTAATTAGGATCAATTTGCATAATTCTTCAAGTATTCACTCTTCAATATGAAAAACAACCAGGTTGTTTTTATTTTCTATTATTTAGGATCCCCACATCGTAAAGCTGAAAGGGGAACTTTTGTCTATTGTTGTCTTATTTGCTGAGTTAATTCACAGTATATAATGTCAAATCACAGCTGCCAAAGCGATGCAAATACTTGCAATATATATATACATGCAAATATTATTAGAAACACTAAATGATTTTAATTTGGTTCCAGTGAAAGAAAACCGATAGATCTGAAGTAAAGCTTCTGTCATTGGTATGTTGAACTCAATAAATATAGGAACATATCATGGCTCCCTGAAATGCCAGAATTGTTTGACAGTGTCCACCGCCTCTCGAAATAACATTAAACTAGAAACGGACTGATTAAAACCTCTAATAGTAAGGATTCTTTATCTTAGATTTAAGCTCCATCACCAGCCGCAAAGATGGAAATATTAGGGTGTTTGGAAAATAATGTACGATTTTAGAATAAACCATTTAATTGTGTTCTAATAAATTATTATAATAGTTACACAAAAATACATTACTCATCTCTAATGATTAAAGCGTTCTATTTAATTTTATATCAATCTCTTTCAGAATTTGACTTAAAACATTATATATCCCTCCTTTGAACATGAAGAAATAAGAGGCCATCTTTACTTCAAGCGTAGTGATCATGCTTCTTAGATTGCTGATAAAAAAAATTTAAAGGGAATGGGGTGAAGAATTCACAATTGTGCTCGGACAGTACGACGCTGGTTTTGGAAGTTCTGCAGTGGGAATATTTGTCTTGAAGATCATGGTGTTACAGAATGTACATCTGCAACTGACAATCGACATCTGAACGCTCTAGTCGAACAAAAACCGACGTCAAAGTGTCAGAGAAATGTCTCAGATAATGGGTGTCAGTATTTCAACAATATCGGACCATCTCAAGAGAATTGGCAAGGTGAAGAAATTCGATAAATGGATTTCACATATCAAAGAGTTCGACGTTTTGAAGTGTGTTCGATGCCGCATCGGCGAAATTCAAATGATCCATTTCTTGATCAAATAGAACTCTTGGTGAGAAATGGATCATTTATGGCAATCGTGAACGATCGGCTCAATGGCTTGATCCTGACGAAGGACCCAGACACTTTTCAAAATCAAAATTGCGCTAAAGGAAGGTCATATTGACCGTCTGGTGGTCCGCCACTGGCCTTATCCGTTACAACTTTCTGGAATCTAACCAAAGTACCACTGTCGAAGTTTACGGCAGCAACAAAGGTTTATGCAGTTATATTGTCACCATTTTTTGCATTGAATTGTTGCCACTTATCAGGAAGCACTTCCATACCATTGGAATAAAATTCCGGAAGAAAAACCTTTGGAAGAATTCTTGAACCTGGTTGAATAGGATAGGAAAATGTCTCTATCAAAGCGATCAATCAAAAGTTTTAAATCAGTTGGTGCAAGATGAGGTGAAGATGGTAGACGGATCAAATCACACCAACTTAGTGTCCAAATATTTGTCCTGTGTTATTTTCCTGTATATGGTCTTACGTGGTCGTAGAGAATATTTTTCTATTCACAATCAAAAATGTATGGACAAGTTGAAGCTGCTTTATTTATAAATGTACATTTAATGTTTGGAAGAGCAATAAATTAATAATACCCCAACAATTCTATCAAACATACAAGATTTTTTTTTCCACGGAGTTTATCCTTTGAGGTCGGTTGTAGAGATTTATCCTTGACAACCCACTGCCGTTATTATTGGACACTGTCTTATATAACACACTTTTCACCGATTGTTATGATATATTTAAGTAGCGTTTAGTCAGCACGATACATTCGTCATTACATTAGGCTCCCCAAAACGGAGATTACTAATGATCCAGACTAATACTATATATTTTCACATACGGCGATGCTATAAAAGACATTGCGCTCAAGGTCTTTCTGAGAAGCCAGGTGAAATGTTGACCTGACGTATGACCGCTTAGCCGGCAGAGATCGCTGAGTCATCCGATATCAGTGGCTGTTCCTAAATGCGAATTCGTGATTGGCCCAGCTTCGCCTAAGGTGTGCATGTGTGAGAAATAAGCGCACGAAAAAACAACCACCGCTGAAAGGACAGTCTCATAGATTGACACAAGAATATAGGTTGCACAATCGAGAAAGTCTGCCAAACACACGCACCAGACATTTTACTACTAATAACGACATTACTCATCAGCATCTGAGATATTAAACTAAATTTGTTGCAACGCTACTCAGGAAAAATACCTGAATATCGGACACGTTCAACAAGTCATTGGTTTTCCAAAATAGCTGCCAAAAGACAATACTTAGAGAGCAGCAAAGGATATGGGGAGATATCAATATTCTAAAGATTAGTCATTGTGGTCAACGACTTCTCAACACTCATTTACATATATATATATATATCTATATATTTATATATATATATATATATATATATATATATATATATATATATATATATGCAGAAATATAGTCTTAAAGTGTGCTATATTTATAGGGTAAAGTGCTCAATATCAGAGATAGAGCGTGTGTAAATATAAAAGTGGACATGGAAGTCAGCACTTAGAGGCGACAGTCTGTTTCATGCTAGTGCAATCGTCAGGCGACTAGTGCTGTTATTTTTCTCGGCTATTTATATAAGGGTCAGTGGTGCATTATGGGTAGTCTATTTTGGCGGTTACTTTTACCGGAAGTGGCTTATTTGTTTATTTATCTATGTAAAATTGTTTTGCTTGTTTTTTATTTGTTTTTTTATTTTTATTTTTATTTTTTATCTTATATATTTATTTATTTATTCTTTTATTTTGATCGGTGTTTTTGGTTAACGTAGTAAAAATGTGTTTATATAGCTTATTGTTGGTAGTCTATAATGGCCGTCATTACCGGAAATCGCTTGTTCGCTTATTTATTTGGGTCAAATTGTTTTGCTTGTTTTTATTTGTTTTCATTTTTATTTTTTATCTTATATATTTGTTTATTTGTCATTGATTAAATCTGTTTGTTGAATTTGTGGTTTTTTCTGACTATTATTTAGGTGGGAACAGTTTTTAATTTATCTATTTAGGTTGGTTATCTTTATTTGTTTTTGTTTTGTTTTGTTTTTTAAACGGCTAGTTTATCGTAATCGGTTGTTAGTTTATTTATATATTTGGATGTATTTAGATCGATTTAATTATACTTGTTGTTATTTATTTGTTACACTATATCTTTTTAGCTTTCGGTTTTTAAGTAACGTAGTATATTATCTTTTATTAATGTTTTTTTTTTTTTTTTTTTTTTTTATTTGTATAACAGTTATAACTTTCGTCCGTTCTTTTGTTTTGATTTTGTTTCGTATATTAACAGGTGTGGTTTTATGATTTGTTTGGAGTAATTTATTTTGCTTATTTTATTGTTGTTTGTTTATATATTTATTTATTTTTCTATTTTAAGTTACGTAGTAAAAATTTGTTTTCATGTCTACATTTTGAGATTAGCTCGGATCTTTTATTTAATAATTTATTTTCATCTGGGAAGGTAATGATAGCTATTTTTTCCTCCAAGCAAAGTTTGCAGGTTTTTGATAGGTTGTTGTAGGCTGATGATTTTTTCCTTATTTTCCAAGATATTTTTGGTGTGGTGTGTGTTTTGTTTTTTATTTCCCAGATATACTTAGAAAGCATTGTGCTGTTCGCATATTTATTATTTGTGAAAGACATTTTGTGTACATAATTTCTTTGTTTCCATGGTCCTTCGGTTACTCCTATATATACTTTTTCTTCATTATCTGCTGATTTTGTCGTGGCTTGGTAGATTACGTTGTTTTGTAAACAATTACCGTTTAAGGGACATTCGTTTTTTATTCTGCAGTTGCACGTGGGTTTAATTTATTAATAAAAGATAATATACTACGTTACTTAAAAACCGAAAGCTAAAAAGATATAGTGTAACAAATAAATAACAACAAGTATAATTAAATCGATCTAAATACATCCAAATATATAAATAAACTAACAACCGATTACGATAAACTAGCCGTTTAAAAAACAAAACAAAACAAAAACAAATAAAGATAACCAACCTAAATAGATAAATTAAAAACTGTTCCCACCTAAATAATAGTCAGAAAAAACCACAAATTCAACAAACAGATTTAATCAATGACAAATAAACAAATATATAAGATAAAAAATAAAAATGAAAACAAATAAAAACAAGCAAAACAATTTGACCCAAATAAATAAGCGAACAAGCGATTTCCGGTAATGACGGCCATTATAGACTACCAACAATAAGCTATATAAACACATTTTTACTACGTTAACCAAAAACACCGATCAAAATAAAAGAATAAATAAATAAATATATAAGATAAAAAATAAAAATAAAAATAAAAAAACAAATAAAAAACAAGCAAAACAATTTTACATAAATAAATAAACAAATAAGCCACTTCCGGTAAAAGTAACCGCCAAAATAGACTACCCATAATGCACCACTGACCCTTATATAAATAGCCGAGAAAAATAACAGCACTAGTCGCCTGACGATTGCACTAGCATGAAACAGACTGTCGCCTCTAAGTGCTGACTTCCATGTCCACTTTTATATTTATATATATATATATATATATATATATATATACAGTGTATACATATATATATACTCTGTGTATATATATATATATATATATATATATATATATATATGTATGTATATAATATATACACTATATATATGTATATATATATACAGTGTATATATATATATATATATATACAGTGTATGTATATATATATTTATTTATTTATTTATATATATATATATATATATATATATATATATATATATATATATATATATATACACTGTGTGTGTATATATATATATATGTGCAAGGGTGTGTTGAAAAGTATACATATATATATTATGTATATATTATATTATATGTTATATATTATGTATATATATTATTAAATATATATTATATATATATGTATTATGAAAATTATATATATATATATATATATATATATATATATATATATATACTGCAGATATATACACTGTGTATATATATATATATATATATATACATATATATATATATATATATATATATATATATATATAGGTAACTATACTCGTTTTGAAAAACCTCGAATTCTTGATTTACCAATAGTTAAATCAATCTCGAAGGGAAAAATGGTTTGAAAATAGAAAGAGCCAGGAACATGAAAGTCTGTCGAAAATAATCGCACAGATACAGGTTCAAGCCCCAAAGAAAAAAAAACGATACGAGTAAACAACTAACTAAAGAGCTCGATACAAACGTAGAGCAGACCTAGTCAAATATAATGATCCAAACAAACCTACCAAGGTTTCACTTAAGCAGATCGTCAGGGTTTTTATATTCATACTGGTAACTGAAAATTACGTCAATTACTATCAAATCAGTTGAGAGTATGAAAATAGCGTTCTCTAAATTCTTCCAGTTGCTAAGGACATTTTGTTTTTGTTATTATTAGTTACTTTGTTTAGATAAATTCATTTCGTTTTTTGCCTTGAGAAAGTCCACATTGGACGAAACGCGTCGGCAACTATTACAGTTTTCCTATTTTCTTTTAAATTTATAAATATTATCCTTTTCTACAGGTTAACTCTGAGAAATTTTTCATATATATGTATATATATATATATATATATATATATATATATATATATATATATTTATGCGTGAGTGTGTGTTTATAATAAAGCTCACTAAATAAATAATACATATTCAAAGGTGTGTGATAATAAGCGGATGTAGTAGAAAGAGAAGATTGGAAGGATAATGAGGATATATAACGAACGATTGCCCCTTGAATTGAAGAGGTTAAGATTGTAGTGTTCAGGTGAGTATCCAGGTGGAAGTCTTTACCACAAAATAGCCCTTTTTAGTGTCGGTGGGGGAAGGTTGATGGACCTTCCTGTCTACAAATATACGGAGGAAATGTGGGTGATTTGACTCGGTGGACATAACGTGGCGAGTCCTAGATGTACTGGTCTGAACTTGTAGAACTAAAGAGTGGTCGTGAATATTTTCGTTGGAAAACGGAACAGGCTGGCACCGTGGGATCTATGAGATGAAAGATGCTGTTTAATGGAGAATAAGTCTCCATCCACAAGCCTGCGTAAACAATATTGACAACTTTCGAGGCTGAAAATGAATTCTTGAGCTGCTCCAGTGCAGACATGTCAGCTATTATCTTTTTTTTTTTTTTTGGTTTAAAGCATGGCAGATCGAGACAGGTAACTGCTGGAGTGGAAAACAATCCAATGATGAGTGTATGAAGAAAAAAGAGATGATAACTGTGTTTGAATCTGTATGTCTAATTGTTCTATGTATATTTTTATTCATTTCACCACCAGCAAGGCAGTAAAGCCCCTAAGATGCAGATGGATACTGAGTGGAAAGAATAGAGGAAAAATAAAACCTTCTCTCATGGGCAAGAACAATAAAAGAACAGAAGTTAAGAAGACAGAAGATAAGGATCGCATTTACATTTTTGAAGATCAAACTTGACTGGAAAGCAAGAAGCCAGAAAGTGTTATAAGGGATAAGGACAAGAGAATAGAACTTACGATTAGGTTTAGCCATTTCAACTGTAAAATGATGAGATTTTCCCGCCAATCTAGTACTGCGCTTACATTCATAAAATCTAGTTACCATAGGGCAAAGTTCATCAGAACAATTATCTTGAAAATATTTATTAAAAAAAAATTATCTTGAAAATATTTATTTTATACACAAAAAGCTATAATATGGTGGTGAGAATATGACTGAAGCCGAAATGCCAGATCAGGACCAATGACATTACAAATTCATCTTTGGATTTAATAAACGATTTTGAAATAAAGTGCTGTACGATAATAATGATTCACCTGATTTTTTTTACTAAATGTTCTCTTCTCAGATGAAATGAAAGTTGAGCTAAATTCAAAGGATAAGTGATCTAAAATCCGAAGAAGCAGCTTTGAAAGCTGTTTGAATTTAGCAGTAAGTACTGTCAAACATCCGTTCAGTATAATGTTCTGGAGATGCTTTTCTTTTCATGGAACTGGTTTCTTAAAACCTATTGAAAAGACCCTCAGGAGCGAGCAGTACAAGAGAATTTTAGAGTCGTGTCTGCTCCCTTCTGCTGAAATGGTGCAAATCACCCCACCAAGCCCATTTTTATGCAGGATAATGCTCCCTGTCACAAAACAAAATTGATGAAGGAATACTTTGATGAGAAGCAGGTGAGTGTTATGACATGGCCGCTCCAATCTCCTGACCTCAACCCCATAGAAAACTTATGGAGCATTATAAAGTTTAGGCTCTCGAGAAAGCAGTTGAGCAACAAAGAGGATTTGACTGTGAATTTCATATCCGAATGGAATTCAATGCTTGGAGATGAGATTTGCCAGAACCTAATCAAGTCAATGCCAAAAAGGGTTGAAAAGGTTATTCAAAATAAAGAAGGACCCATAGATTATTAAATATTTCGAACTATATTACCTATTATAAATAAATTATAACTCTATTATTTTTTATTTAAAGCTGTTCGGTTATTTTTCTATTGATTACTAGTTGCAGGAAATAAGTGAGTCACCTTTTTTGCACATAGTTTTTCCCTAAATCTCATTTATATCCAAAATTATAATTATCAATAGAATACTTAGGGTCTGTAAAAATTTTACTAGGTGGTCCGGAAGGGAACTTTATATTAGTAAGATTAAAAATTAGTTTGACCCCCCAAAAATTAGGCGATAAAAAATTTTAAGTGAAAAAAATCACGTCAGTCATTTTTATCGAACAGCACTGTATATAGCAGGAGCTCCAGACCATCATTAAATTTAGAACAGATTCCGATATTTAATATGATTGTGGGCGTCACGAAATTATTGAAAATATTGAACTGGAATAAGTATGCATTTTCTCTCTCTCTCTCTCTCTCTCTCTCTCTCTCTCTCTCTTTCTCTCTCTCTATCTTTCTATCTCTATCTTTCTCTCTCTCTTTCTCTCACTCTCACTGTCTTTCTCTCTCTCTCTCTCTCTTTCTCTCTCTCTGTATGCGTGCGTCTGCGTGTCTTTACGCTTCAGGATAAATAGAGACTGATTATAATAGATATGAAAAACAAGAAACGAATAAAGGAAGTGGGCCAACAAAAAAGGAAAAAGAAAACAGAGATAAAAAAAATGAATGAAGTAGAAATCCCAAAAGAGAAAAAAAACGAAAACGTTTTGCTAAAAAAATAAATTTTCAGATTTGATGAAATCAACCAAAACAAACCGATCAAGAGAAATCCGGAAAGATACGAAACATTACGATAAATAAAATCATAAAGAAACTGAAATATGAAAGTGAAATGGGAAGTGTGTAAGCAAAAATGAAAAGTAAATTTATCCCCCAGCTAGAAATATGATCTAAGGATCGATTTCATTAATTGACAGAAAACGTTGGCAATAGTTATAATATATTCATCATTACTACGAGTAAGATCTCAGTAAGGATCGAACTGTTGGAATAAATAATCACACTTTGATAAGTTTTCAACCTGATTGGGGTTAATTAGCAAAGCTATATGTAAAAGTAATCATCACAGAAGCGACATTTTGTAGAGCAAGATAGAAGCTTTTCCCAAGAACGATTCTGAAGTCATCTCTGTTGTAGTCAGTAATTTTGAAGACATCTCTGTAGTAGCCAGACATTTTCAAGACATCTCTGTTGTAGTCAGTAATTTTCAAGACATCTCTGTTGTAGTCAGTAATTTTGAAGACATCTCTGTAGTAGCCAGTAATTTTGAAGACATCTCTGTAGTAGCCAGTAATATTGAAGACATCTCTGTTGTAGTCAGTAATTTTGAAGACATCTCTGTTGTAGTCAGTAATTTTGAAGACATCCTGTTGTAGCCAGTAATTTTGAAGACATCTCTGTATTAGCCAGTAATTTTGAAGACATCTCTGTAGTAGCCAGTAATTTTGAAGACATCTCTGTTGTAGCCAGTAATTTTGAAGACATCTCTGTAGTAGCCAGTAATTTTGAAGACATCGCTGTTGTAGCCAGTAATTTTGAAGACATCTCTGTAGTAGCCAGTAATTTTGAAGACATCTCTGTTGTAGTCAGTAATTTTGAAGACATCTCTGTAGTAGCCAGTAATTTTGAAGACATCTCTGTAGTAGCCAGTAATTTTGAAGACATCGCTGTTGTAGTCAGTAATTTTGAAGACATCTCTGTAATAGCCAGTAATTTTGAAGACATCGCTGTTGTAGTCAGTAATTTTGAAGACATCTCTGTAGTAGCCAGTAATTTTGAAGACATCTCTGGAGTAAACAGTAATTTTCTAATACTAACTCTCTCTATTTCTGAGGTGTGGTATTGTAACTATTTGCACTATTTAAACTGTTCGGGCTGTTGTCCTCATCTTTGTTGTCATATTCCCGACGTTTCTACCGTTATACGCTCCGACCTTCTTCAAGTGATTGGAATGTCGAACCGAACCATTTATTTCGCACACCGGAATAGATTGTTCTAGTTTCACGTGCCATGCCTTTCTGGATATCTCATTTTCATTTTTTTTCTCTTCACCTGAACTCCCCAAGTTTTCTTGTTTAAACACGTGGCCCAGTGGATAAAAGCGTCGGTTGAATTAGTCGAAATACTTGACTCAAAGATTTCAATACATGGCCACAGCAGAGGTGACCAAAAACCGTCTCAGAATTTCAAACCAAACATTTTATTTAATCCACGAGAATATATTACTCGTTGAGGTACCTCATATTTCTTATTTCTTCTTAGTTACTAAAAACGTGATGTCCATTCTGTTCGTGCCACGGAGCCAGGGTTTATTGATTTCACCACTACAACACCTGGTTTGTCCATAGTAACAAGCTGAACGCTGGCGCAAAGCGACTTACTGTAGCTAAGCCTGAACTTGAAACAATGCCAAGATTCGGCAATCCAGCTTTTGTTCGTAGCTTTAAGGTAAACATGACTCAAAGAGACTGACACGACAAATACTAGAATGATAACGGAAAAGCTGAACTTACTGGGGAGAGAGGAAAGAGATTTCTCTGGCAAAATAAAGACATTTTTTATTGATTTCAGATATCAGAATAACAGATATAACACCGTTAAAGAAATTTCTCCTTTTATTCTAAAAAGCTAGAATATTTAATGACGTTTGTTTCTTTAGCCGTCAACAGCTATTTCGAAAGTTATATTCAGTTTCTGCTAGACGCTGTACTACATCATAAGCTATTAAAATATCCAACACAACATCATTATTACCTGTTAAAAAAACAATCAAGGGAGATCCTGTGTATGTCGATAAACTACACCCAGCAGCAAAACATCTGATCAGGAGGTTTTGGAGGTGCATTGAACCACTTGTTAATTGATGTTGATCACAGGTTCACCTTGTTCCTGGGTCGTAGCAACTGTTAGGGTCCCAGCTATAGACAAATAGTTATGTCTCTAACTGCGGTCAAGACACCATGAAATTTTAAAAAAGCATTTCTATAGAAAAATAACGGCAGTACATTATCGTAGTTATAAAAATTACCAACAATACATTTCTTTGTAAAAGTAATTACTAATGTTCCTAAGAAAATGGAATTTCTGCATTAAATAACCCACAAGGAGTTGAAATACCGCTAAACAAACAAACCAATCAACGTAAATCAGCTGTTTTTCCAACCTAACGAAATGGGTCGATCTTTTAATAAATATATTTTAGTTCGAGTCTCCCACGTGGAAATTACCTGCCCGAGAACTGGACTAAACGAATGAGGAGTAAGTTTGTTTGTTTTCTTTTACGGAATATCAAGATTTTATTGCTGGTAATATTTTCTAAAATGCATTGCTGGTAATATTATTTCCTTCCAAAATGCATTGCTAGTAATATTTTTTTTCCTTCAAAAATGTATTGCTGGAAATTTTTTTTTTAAATTTATTACTGGTAATAATTTTTCCTCAAAACATTTATTGCTGATATTAAACCCTATTTTTACAATTTCGTAGTGCTTTGACACCAGTTAACTGTTTGCCCATAGCTAGGACCCTAACAGGTGCTACCTCTGGGTCAGGGTGGACCTGGTTCCACGCTCCTCAAACCCTCCTGATTAGAGGTTTTACTATTGGATATAGTTTATCGTCTTACCCCAGAACGCAGAGGAGTCAATATTGAAAATCTGATTGTTCAGTGTGACAGGAGTTTGAGTGGAGTTTGGTTTTAAGTAGATTATAGCCTTACAAATCAAAGATAATAAATCAGAAGTCAATTAGAAGCTGGAGAAGAAAAGAAGGAACGAAACCAATATTTAAATGGACAAGCAAAGATGAAATGACTGACAGAAAACCATAGAAAATGGGAAATAGCGATAATCTTAAAAAGAGGAAACTAAAAAAAATCTTTAATCATCATCTTTTATTAATTTGCCTGCTAACTCCTGAAAATGCTTTACAGAAGTAATACATTGGTGTGCATGCGTAGACACTTTTTAGATGCACTGTGCCTGGCGAAGTTTGAAGCTTTATAACAACCAGTTAACTTCCCCAGCAACACTTTCTCTTTCTTCATTAAGGGGAACAAATAACGAATAAGCAAGATTGTTTTTTTCTTCAGACGCAGTGGGTTGTATATTAATATTCCTTCCTTTTTATTATTATTTCATTTAGATTCCTCGACTAGTTTCGGCCAACATGGCCATCATCAGGAGAAAAATAATTTTCTGCTTGCTGGTAGCAGTGAACTTGTTTTTTAACATGAATTTTGGTCAGTCTTTGTGTCGGTCAAACAGTCTATTTTAAGTTGTTATTTGAGATAAGAGCTGGATAGATTCATGCTGCTCTGAATTCCCTTGGTCATTTTGACAGTGATATATAACTTCTATCCAAAATATAGAAGCAAAAAGGCAGAAGTTGTAGGTCACATCGGCAATATCAAAATGAGACATGGACGTCAAGTTGAGCAGGAAATCACCAATCAGTGGGTAGTGCCTTACAATACGTATTTGTTGCAACAAATCAGCTCAGTTTGATATCTGTTCATCAATGCATTCAATCAAGTAATTCATCAAATACATATCAATGGGGTAAGATCAAAGCTGTTTTTGCGCAAACCCTCCACTGAAAATGTTTTCCCCTTGATTTAAGTTAAACTTGAACAAGGGAATGACTTCAATCTAAAATATAGAAGGAAAAAGTCAGAAGATAGAGGTCACCTCAGCAAGATCATTGAGTACTCTTGAAATGTAACATTTTTTCTCCACAAATTATAATTTAAAATCAATCATTTTCTTACAAAAAGACTGTATGACACGCAGCAAGTTGTGAGTAATTCGGCTAGTAATCTAATAAAACAGACATTATAAAACTTTAAAATAATTTATTCAACTTTTAGACAAATTAATGACTTCGTTGAAATTGCTTTATTTGAGATAGCATTTTGAGCTAACATGTGGTTTTTAGTTTTAATTGGTCTTCCAAATGCTCATCTGTCAACTGTGTTCTTAATGAATTTTTGATTTGTGTCAAGTACAAGAATGTGGATTCCCAAGTGTATGTTAAAAAAAAACATGAAATAAGTCGGTGTGCATGTTCATGGAGGCGAGAATATCCTACCGCCAATTACTAAATTTCAATCGGATCTTTCTTGCGTCAAACACACGTTTCTGGTTATTATTTTCAGACAACACAAAAAGCTCTATTTAGAACTCTTCAGTAAGTAAGGCTGAAAGTGACGTTCTTCTTTTCAAAACAACTGAATCCTCTGCTGTATTCTTCTATGAATGAGTGCAACACTGACTGGTTTTCCTGAAAAGATTCATAGATATTCTCTTCACTTTCACTCATTACTTTCAACAATCAGGGAAAGTCTCCTTCTGAAAGTTTTGACTAAGCAAGAAAGGACTTGAAAAATAACAACTTTCTAAATTAAAATAATCCTTGCAATATACAATATGGTGATATACAATCGTTATTTTTCGTGATGTACATGTTTGAGTAGACACCGTTTGTTTGTTTGTGTGGATGTTCAAAATATTGTTTTAAGTTATGCTATATTTATGTGAAAAACTGCTCAATATCAGTGATAAAGTTTATATAAATATAAAAGTTGACACTGAAATAAGTACCGATTGTCGACACTCTGTTCTACGCTTAAACGGAATCTTCAGGTCATGTGTGTTGGGTGGTAAATTGACTATTTATATATGCTGGTCACTGTGTCATGATGTGTAGCAACATCAAGTATTTCCGCTTTATTATGTCATTCTATTGGATAAACGGAAACGGTCAACTTTTTTGTTATTCTAAACACATTTGAGTACAAAAAAATTGTGTGTCTGAATAAAGTTATTTCATGGCAATCACATAGGGTTGTTTGATATACAGGGTGTCCATAAAGTTCGTGTGCACTTTAAAAAATGTATAACTTTATTTGTATTTGTGATAGAAATAATTTGTCTTTTTTGAACTCTAGAAAGACGTTTGGATTACTAACACAAAAATGAGAATGTCTCATATCGAGAATATTTAACATCGAAAAACATGAAGAAAAAAATTAATTATTTTTAATAATATGTGGAAATCTCCACCCTTTGTCTGATGACGGTCGCGAGAGCGGAAACTCGTGTAGTAAAATTATGTAAAATAAAACATTTTTTTTTAAATGCGCATTACAACCAAAAACGTTTGCGGTTTCTCTCTTCTTTTTAATATATACACTTTTCTCTCGTTGGAACTACTATAACCTCTTCTTTTTATTTAAATATATATGCATATATATATATATATATATATATATATATATATATATATATATATATATATATGGATATATGGGATGACCCCCCTATATATATATATATATATATATATATATATATATATATATATATATATATAGGGGGGTCACTGATTTTCAGGGGCCAACAATTCAGGTTAAAATAAGCCACGATACTAACCACACAGATGGTGAATCTTTCTGTAAAACCAACCACGCTTTTTAGGTTTTGTTTGATTGATTCGTCTTCTACGGTTTAAAGCCAGAAAATAATTTCAGGTTGTAAGAATTTCTTTTTTTAGATAATAATGATTTAATGGTAGAATTATTACGATTTATCCCATAGCTGGGGAGAAAAGCGTTCGTTCCATGCCTTTCCCGAGGGTATTTGCACATAAGTGAATATAACGAACTCAATTGGAAATGGAACTCGGCTCTCCGATTAACAACGCTGAGTCATTATCCATTACACCACCCGCCCATCCAAGCTTACAGTGCCTGGTATTTCTAAGCGATCACTCATTTAGGGACTAACCAGACTCGACGTTGCTTAACTTCGGCATGCATCCTGTCTAATTGAAATTGATATTTAGTCCATTCTTCTCGCTTTCCTTCACTGCTTTCTATCTTGTTTATTCTTTTTGTGTTTTCTATCAAAACTGTATCATCTGCATATCTTATGTTGTTAAGATTGTGTCCGCCAATGAATCCTGCTATTACTTCTAACTCTCTTAGAAACGTATCACTCTCAAATTATCTTAATAATGGTGCTTACCAAATTTTCATCTTTGAGTAGATTATCTACCATTCATGGCCATATAGGAGGGCTGATATTACCTAACTCTTCAGAACTCTTTTCTTTTTTTTAACGACATTTTTCTATTTCTTAATACTTAGCATAGCTTTTAAAAATCATCATTTTATTTTTATTTTAGTTAATAATGGTTTAGTTTTACAAGCCTTACTACTTAACCCATAGCTGGAGAAGAGGTGGATTCCTACCTTTCCCATGGGTATTTGCGCGCAAGTGAATATAACAAACTCAACGCGAACTGGAACTCTGCTCTCAGATTAACAATTCCGAGTCATTATCCATTACACCACGCGCACATCCAAGTTTACAGCACCTAGTTTTCCCTAGCGGTCACCCATTAAGGTACTGACAATGGTTCATGTTGCTTAACTTCGGTGAACTTTTTCATTTTTGGACGGACTTATGACATTGAAATTTATACAGTGTGTCATACAATATCCAAATCATCCTTAAATTTGAATTCAGCGTTTTCCTTTCTCTAGACTGGTCTCTAACCAAGGCTAGGAACTGTTATTTAACCCATAGCGCAAGGTAGTTGGAATCATACCTTTTACAAGGGAACGATAATGAATCGACCCGGTTTGGAACTCGGCTTGACGATTTCACTTTCCGCTCTGATATCCTTTGCCCTGCACATTATAAGCCTCATAGATAGATAGATAGATAGATAGATAGATAGATAGATAGATAGATAGATAGATAGATAGATGGTGGGAGAAAGAGTTAGAATCGACCGGTTTTGAACTCGGATTGACGTTCTGATATCCTTTGCACTGAACACTATAGTGGATTTTTCTCCTTTTTTTTTTTTAAATATTATGCTTTATTTTCCATAAATTTACTACACGTGTTTCTGGTCTTGCGACCGTAATCAGGTAAAGGGTGGAGATTTCCACATATTATTAAAAATAATTAGATTAAATAATTATTTTTTTAATTAATGAATATACATCATCCACCGCAAGAAAAGTTGGTTCCCTGTGCCGAGCTAGGAAATTCTTCTCCCCTGAATTGATCCTCCAAGTCTATAAGTCTACCATTCGCCCTTGCATGGAGTATTGCTGCCATTTATGGTCTGGGTCCCCTGCGTGTTGCCTCAGGGTTCTTGATAAGATCCAGAGACGGATATGCAATGTGATTGGCCCTGATCTGTCATCTCGTCTGCAGTCGCTCTCTCACAGACGCGATGTTGCATCGCTCTGCCTTTTCTACAAGTACTTCCACGGTAATTGCTCCGAGGAGTTGCTTTCGCTTGTCCCTAAGCCTCGTGAATTTAAGCGTCCTACGAGGCTGGCATCCCGTTCCGACCCCTTCACCGTTGAAACTGTTAGATGTAGACGTCTTTTCTACTCCAATAGCTTCATGTCTCGCACATCTCGCCTATGGAACTCCCTTCCCTATTACTGTTTCCCTGACAAATACAATCTCCAACGGTTTAAGTGTAGCGTCAATCGTCATCTCCAATTGCCTTGATCTATCCACTTCCCTTCTCCACTTCCTTTCATCTTTCATTCCTGTCTGCTCTCGCTCTAAATCTCCTGTAACCCCCTTGCCTTGATCGACCCTCCGCCCTTCTCTTTCTCCACATCCCTTCCTTTACCACTCCTATCTGCTCTTCCTCCAACCCTTCTGTAACCCCATGCGTGATAGTGGCCACCAGCCATGCTTGGGGTGATACGCTTAAAAAAAAAAATGTACAAATGTGTTTTCTAATTCCTCGTAGTGAGACAGTGTATATATTGAGGGGGAATATACACACGCATATATATACGCATGCTGACAGAAACACACGAAAATAAAAATAGGTCTAAGAACACACAGGGATTATTAAAACATTAAAAGATAAGATACCGATAACTAATTCATCATTTGTCTCTGACCAATCTTAATTGTTTTATGACCCTTCTCGCAGAACTCTTCATTGCCAGTTCAAGAAAGACATTCGGATTACTAACACAAAAAAAGCGAATGTTTCATATCGAGAATATTTAACATCGAAAAACGTAAAGGAGAAAAAACTTAATTATTTTTAATAATATGTGGAAATCTCCACCCTTAACCTGAAGACTGTCGCGAGACCAGAAACACTTGTAGCAAAATTATGGAAAATAAAGCATAATATATTTTTTTTAAATCCACATTACAACCAAAAACTTTTGCGGTATCTCTCTTCTTTTTAATATACACACTTTTCTCTCGTTGGAACTACTATAACCTGTTTCTGATATATATATATATATATATATATATATATATATATATATAGATAGATAGATAGATAGATAGATAGATAGATGGAGAAACAGTTAAAGAGACAGAGAGGCAAGGAATAGGTAAATATTTTGTTAACAACCGCTCTGGTTATTAGCCAAAAGTTAATTAAACACGTACATAATTACGAATACATAAAATAACAAAGCCCTAAAAGAAAGGAATTCGATGACGCTTCCTGTTAACTCTTAAAAATATTCAGGCAAAAAGAACGTTACAACGATATAACCTAATAAATTGTGTATATATATTTTACGCAGACATTTTTTTTTTCATTCCAAGACAATTATCTCACATTTACAAATGAAACGTTTGCAAATGTTTCTTACATTATTTAGAAAGTACTTAATTATATTTCAGCGTATAGCCATAGCTGCCACTACCGAAGTGATGGGGGCGGAAGAGGACTGGTCTGTCCGTTTTTATATATACATATGTTTATATATTTTTGTGTGTGCTTAGTTATTGATATTGCTATTACCTATTTTGACATTTACGTTACGAGACATCTCTTTTTTGTAGCTGTTCATTTAAACAAGTCTTTTATATTTTTAATTTACTCTCTCTCACGCCATCTCTCTCTCTTTCTCTCTCTCTCTCTCTCTCTCTCTCTGTCTTTCTCACTCACTCACTCACGACAAGTGTGTGCCTATATACGCGCATGCTCGTGCGGATACAGTAGATCAATTTCCATATTTCAAACCCTATACACATCCGAGACCTTCACTCAGTTTCTCTCTAAACTACAACTTCTCAATTAACACTCAGTTTGGCGGTAACTGTGGCCCACAGCGTCCAAAGCGGATCAATAGTGTACAGATAGGGAGTTTGAATTTTGCGAGCAACCGACTGAAAGCTAAAACCTTCATTAGATAATAATTCTTTCACAATTGTACCCCACCTTTAATTGTTTGTGACGTGTCAGTCGTATAAGATAATCCCCACCAAAACAAAAAAAGACCTTGTGACGTAGCAGAGAAACTGTTTTCATCCATGGCTTGGACGAAATAAAACGACCCCATACAATATTCACTGACGATTACCAAATAGGAAATCATTTTAAGAATGACCGCGAGAACAGCAGCCGAAACCCAAATGAAGTCGGGTGTTCGAAAGAAGCACAAACGTACACCCTCATCTAGCAGTATTTACATTATTCGGACTATTGTCCTCATCTTTGTCGCCATATTTATTACAACGTTTCGGCCTTCTTCAGGTGGTTGGATTGTTAAACTGAACACTTTATTTCGCTCACTGTCGAACTGAGCCCTTTATTTCGCTCACTGGGGTAACAATTGCGTTGCATTATAAGAGAGAGAGAGAGAGAGGGGAAGAGAGGGGGTAGTTGAACGATGAAAGAGAGAGCACGTGTAAATACGTATGCATTTCTTATTGCATTATTTACATATGAATTGAATCCATATTCGTATCGCCTAAACGAACATGAGTGAGAAACAAAGATTGGAAAGAGTCAGGAAGAGAATGAGAAGATACAGGCAAAGGTTGTGGGAACTACTTGGGACACTGGTAAGAAGTAATGGCGAGAATAGACGTTTCCATAAAGGAAACATTTGGCATTCATTGACCGTACAGTTAGCATTTTTGTATCTGTCTATATTTCTGAGATGAGGTATTATGTACACTATTTACATTATTCGGACTATTGTCTTCATCTTTGTCGCTATATTTATGACAACGTTTCGGCTGTTGTACGCTCCGGCCTTCTTCAGGTGGTTGGAATGTCGAACTGAACCCTTTATTTCGCTCACTGGGGTAGACTGTTCTAGTTCCACGTGCCATGTTTAATGGATGTCAGTTATCAGTTATCTCCTGTTAATTCCCCTCTCTAAGTTCTCTTCTCTAACCGGGTATTGAACTCACACTCTTTGGTTCCTGTCACTGAATCTAACTAACGCCTTTATCCACTGGGTCATGTGTCCTTGAGGACATATGTGTATGAATTTCTGGGGACTTATAAACCTAATGTCTTCAGCAACTGTTTTTACCAGTTCTCATATTGCAATTTTTGCTGTTATCATTCTATGTTTTTACCAGAGCTCATGTTGCAATTTTTGTTATTATCGGTTTTCTCTGGCACTCCTTATTACTGGTTCCCATATTGTATTCATTTCTATGCTTGGTCTGCTCAGGAGATTTTCGTGGCCTAGCAAGTCTTGAGATAATCAAGTCACAAGGTAAAAAGTAAAATAATCAAAAATATCTATATTATTATTCTATATGTTCCCATATATGACTGCTCCAACTTCATTCATGGGATCAGAGTGTCGTACCAAACCGAATATATTAGCTTGGATCAATAGCACAACAGGAACAATAAATCTAAAGATGAAAATCTAAGAGGAAAGGAATATATATATATATATATATATATATATATATATATATATATATATATATATATATATATATATATATATATATATATTATAAATTAATTGATTTAAAATATGTTTCTTTTCGCTACACAGTAATAACCATGTTTCAAAAATGGAAGCTAAAAGATTCGAATTTAATTTCGTTATTAAATTAAATACATCCCTACTCATCCCTAAACATAACCCCGCTTTCGAATGTAACTATTAACTGATACAACGAAAATTAAAAAAATTGAACACGCTAAAACCCCTTGTCTAGATGAATGACTTTCTCGGTATCCTTGGAAACACTCAATTATGAATCTTTGCCGTGCCTTTAAAACTGTAATTTTAAAAAAATAAGTTACTCCAAAATTCGCTTGACGAGGAAATGGAACTGATGTCTTTAATTTAATAACAAAATTAAATTCTAAGCTTTTAGCTTCCATTTTTGAAACATGGTTATGACTGTGTAGCTAAAAAACATATTTTAAATCAATTAATTTATAATATAACAAAATTAAATTCGAAGCTTTTAGCTTCCATTTTTGAAACATGGTTATCACTGTGTAGCGAAAAAACATTTTAAATCAATTAATTTATAATATTAATGCTCTGTAAATTCACATTGAGCACTATTGTGTAAAAATAAAAATATCTATGAGAACACCAGATTTTATATCTTACTGTTCTTTCTTTATATATATATATATATATATATATATATATATATATATATATATATATATATATATATATATATATATATATATATATATATAATAAATCCTAAAGAGCCAGGATTCACCTAAATGGATCTTCAGAAGCTGAAGATCTATTTAGGTGAAACATAGTTAGGTAGTTCCTGAGTATTTAGGATTTATTTTATTTACCTTTGCTCTACTAAGCGTGTATTCAGCTCTCTACGTTTTATCTTAATTACTCGCTTGGAGTTTTTTCTTTAGACTGGAAATTTAATACACTAATCAGGTGTTTCTAGTTCTTTAGTTTTTTTCAAAATTTTCCTCGAATACCAATTTGTTTTGATATACTTGCATACTGTGCCATCCGAGTTTTTTCACCAACTACATCCGCGTCCAGGGTAAGACGATAAACTACGTCCAACAGCAAGGCCTCTGATCAAGAGCGTGAAACCACCTCTTAATTGCTGGTGTTCCCAGGTGTTTTTGAAAGAATAATGTTGCCGGTTATAGGTTTTTGAAAAATAATATTAACAGCTATACGTTTTTTTGAAAAAATAATATTACCAGCTATACGTTTTTGAAAAAGTATTATCATCAGCGATACGTTTTGGAAAATTAATATTACCAGCTGTAAGTTTTGGAAAAATAATATTACCAGCTGTAAGTTTTGGAAAAATAGTATTACCAGCTATACGTTGTTGAAAATATAATATTACCAGCTATACTTCTTTTTAAATAATATTACCAGCTATACATTTTTTAGGAAAAAAATGTAAACATAAATAGATATTTGACAAAACAAAAATATTAACAAAAAAAAAGTTGTCGACATTAAATGACCCATTGTGGATGTGCCGTAAAACAAAACAAACCAAACCAAACCAATCGTTATTTTTCGTGATGTACATGTTTGAGTAGACACCGTTTGTTTGTTTGTGTGGATGTTCAAAATATTGTTTTAAGTTATGCTATATTTATGTGAAAAACTGCTCAATATCACTGATAGAGTTTATATAAATATAAAAGTTGACACTGAAATAAGTACCGATTGTCGACACTCTGTTCTACGCTTAAACGGAATCTTCAGGTCATGTGTGTTGGGTGGTAAATCGACTATTTATATATGCTGGTCACTGTGTCATTATGTGTAGCAACATCAAGTATTTCCGCTTTATTATGTCATTCTATTGGATAAACGGAAACGGTTAACTTTTTTGTTATTCTAAACACATTTGAGTACAAAAAAATTGTGTGTCTGAATAAAGTTATTTTATGGAAATCACATAGGGTTGTTTGATATACAGGGTGTCCATAAAGTCCGTGTGCACTTTAAAAAATGTATAACTTTATTTGTATTTGTGATAGAAATAATTTCTAAAAAGGATTAGAAAGAAGTAAATCTATATTTTTTATGGTTTTATTGAAATTTTATTTAAGTTTCTACATGTCCTTCATCATTAGCAATACAAAGCGTAATACGATTTTGCAGTTCACGGAAAACATTTGCCAACTGATTTGCAGTAATGTCTGAAATTACATTAGTTATTTTAGCTATACTTAAAACTAGGTACATTAAACTTTATAACATTTTTTTACAGATTATTTCTATCACAAATATAAATAAAGTTATAAATTTTTTAAAGTGCACACGAACTTTATGGACACCCTGTATATATCCAACTGATTTACAGTAATGCCTGAAATCACATTAGTTATTTTAGCTATACTTAAAACTAGGTACATTAAACTTTATAACATTTTTTTACAGATTATTTCTATCGCAAATACAAATAAAGTTATACATTTTTTAAAGTGCACACGGACTTCATGGATTTATTGATGATTACTTTTATAAGGCAATTTTGTATTTATACATTAATAATTCACTGTTAATTAATATTATTAAATTTACTTAGTTGTGATTATATTTGATTCCTACCATTTTTTTAATTTGTTTAATATTTAATTACTTAACTCTCTTTTTTTCTTTTGGGTGTTTGGCTATGTTATTGTTATTTGTTTGTTTCGTTTAAATTCTAACATTGCCTCAGTTATCACTCTCCACACGTTCTATCGTTGATATTGAGTACTTTTACTTTTACACACAAATATACAGCTTAAAACTATATTTTTATCATACATATCTACATCTATATATATATATATATATATATATATATATATATATATATATATATATATATATATATATATATGAAGAAATATAGTCTTAAAGTGTGCTATATTTATTGGATAAAGTGTTCAATATCAGAGATAGAGCGTGTGTAAATATAAAAGTGAACATAGAAGTCAACACTTAGAGGCGACAGTCTGTTTCATGCTAGCTGCAATCGTCAGGTCACGAGTGCTATTATTTTTCTCGGTTATTTATATATACGGGTCAGTGGTGCATTGTGGGTAGTCTATTTTGGTAGACATTTTACCAGAAGTAATATATATATATATATATATATATATATATATATATATATATATATATGAATACAGGGTGCAATCGCTAAATTGTCGATATTTTACATTTTTAATTTTGTACATGGCGGTTGTTTTTGATTTTGTCAACTGTACAGTATAGTAGGGTCAGTTGGGCTCCATCTGTCAGAAAAAGAGCACCATGCCGCAATTCACTCCGCCAGAAATTTCGAAACGGCATGCTGTACAGCGTGGCATTTGCACCGGAAGTTCCAGTACTAATATTTCAGAGTGTTTATGATGATTAAGTGTGAGGCGCAGTTGACCAAAAGACCAACAAAACTCCTTGTTACAGCAAAGATGACCGGAAGGTAAGGTTTATCGTAGCATTCACCAAATTAAACAAAGAGACCAGGAGAAATGCAGGAGATTCCGAAGTCAATATATTTAATAAATTTTCTCTTTCGTAATTCAAGATATTTTTGTGTAATTTTGATAAATATATCTGTGTTATTTTCATTTTTGCATAAGATAGACGACAATTTATCCATCGCACTCTGTGTGTGTGTGTGTGTATATATATATATATATATATATATATATATATATATATATATATATATATATCAATGAGGATCAAAGATTGTTCAAATATGGATTGGAATATGACAGAACGATCAGAACAAATAAGAAACGTATATCAATCTAACATGTTTAACTTTTCTTAAAGCTTCATCAGAGACTGAGATATGGAGGAAAACAAAAATAAGAAATTCTGATATATATATATACATATATATATATATATATATATATATATATATATATATATATATATATACAAATATGTAGATGAATATGAACATTGATATGTGGTTTTATGTGTATATGTATATGCATTTGTATAGAGATGTATGTATGCATATATATGTATATATATATATTGTAGGCACATATGTAATATATGTATATATATATATATATATATATATGTGTGTGTGTGTGTGTGTGTAGGTGTATTCGTAAGTTTAGATAGGTATGTTTTGTATATATATATATATATATATATATGTGCGTGTGTAAATATATATATCGTGTCATGTATATAGGATTGCATGTGGTCTGCGTATATATAAACGTATTCTAAGGGAAGGACTTAAAGATCTTTTATTAACGTTTTATCTTAATTTCTTTTTTAATATTCTCTAATTAGAATTGTGAGATTTAAATTTTTTATCATCTGGAGGTAATTTCATTTTAAATTGACAATTTAATTTAAATTTAAATATATTACTCTTTAACTATCAATATTGATAGTAAAATGTTAAAATTAGAAATATTTGTTTTGATATTTAAACACTTAAGTCATTACCGAACTTTAAACATTAACTGTGAAAAATTTAAATAGATATAAATATAAATATGTGTAAATATTTGAAAATATATGTGTAAGTATTGGTATATGAATATACATATCGAAACATGTCTATGTGCCTATGTGTGTAATTGCACATGTAAATGAACGTATGTATATGTGAGCTTTACATAAGTGTATGTGTGGTATATATATATATATATATATATATATATATATATATATATATGATAAAACAAAATCTTTAATATTGCCTTCAAATACTACTCCATCTTAATTTAAAACCTAAACTTTAAGTAAAAAAGATTACCTATCTAAAAAATAGTTACAAATTACATTCATGAATTAGATTCAAACTGACAGAGATGTTACCTTAACAATCATTTACAATGTTAAAAGATTACTCTCAGTAAACTGTTATGTTTTAAATAATTTTTTTAATGTATTTTCTATGAATGTGTTTTTAAATATACTATTTAACTCATATTAATTCCCTAAATTATTTGTAAAAGAGTTAAATATTTAAATTTCTAGCAAGCATCAAATTAATTTCTTCGTGTATTTTTTAAACACTTAAATTACTATCAAACATAAAAATCTGTTTTTTTACATAAATTGCTAAAAATATACCACCCCTCCTCTTCTTTAGTAAAACCTAATTACAACTTCTTTCTCTTTACTTCCCCCTTCTTTCTTTTTTCTTTTCTTTTTTCTATCTTCTCCCCCTTCCCTTTCAATATATCACTTCCGTTAAGTTAACCGATTAAATAGGTCAATGCCTGGTCCCTCTTCCCCTAATACTAAGTATGATAGATAGAAATATTAAAATAAACTCTCTCTAAACTCGATCATGTCTTTCACACCACTCCTCACTACCCTCTCTGTTAAATTACATAAACTTAATACTACCCGTCAGAAGTGTAAATGTTCATTTCATTTTTCTTTTCACCTTTTGGAAGTGTAGTCTGATGATCCAGGGTTTTTTAAAAGGGCTATGGTGAAATAAATTATTACATGGAGCCTTAAAGTGGTCATTTTTCTTTAAATTATTAGCTCTGAATTTACATTGAGCTCTCAGCATTCCATCCTCCTTGGGAATACCCATACGGATTACCAAGTTTTTTGTAACTTAAATATATATATATATATATATATATATATATATATATATATATATATATATATATATATATATATATATATAAATATATATATATATATATATATTATAAAAGTAAACATTGAAATCAACACTTAAAGGCGACAGTCTGTTTCATGCTAGACGCAATCGTCAGGCCACCGATATATATATATATATGTGTGTGTGTGTGTGTGTGTGTGTGTGTGTGTGTGTGTGTGAATACAGGCGATTGCGTCTAGCATGAAACAGACTGTCGCCCCTAAGTGTTGACTTCAATGTTCACTTTTATATTTACACACGCTCTATCTCTGATATTGAGCACTTTATCCAATAAATATAGCACACCTTAAGAGTATATTTCTTCATCATACATACATATATATATATATATACATATATATATATATATATATATATATATATATATATATATATATATATATATATATATATATATATATATATAAGCATTTCACCACAAGCAAGGCGGGATTCCACAAGCACGCAAGGGTTTACAGAGAGTTGGAGCAAGAGCAAAGAGGAATGATGGAGGTAAGGATGAAGAGAAGGATAGAGTATAGGTCAGAACATCTGGAGATGTCGATTGACATTACATTTGAATAGTTGGAGATTATTGCTATCAGGGAAACAAGTAATGGGGAGGGAATTCCACAGACGGGAGCTGCGAGAGATGAAGCTATTGGAGTAGAAGAGACGGCCACATTTAACCATTTCGACAGTGAAAGGGTGGGACCGAGATGCCGACCTAGTGGCACGTTTAAATTCATGCAGTCTGGGAACTAGAGAAAGTAGCTCGTCGGAGCAGTTACCGTGAAAGTATTTGTAGAAACGACAGAGGGAGGCGACGGTATGGCTGTGAGAGAGCGACTGTAGACAAGATGCCAGATCACGACAAATCACATTTAGGTTGTAACAAAGAATGTAAAAATACCAGATTTTTTTTCTTCATTTTCTCCATATCTCTTTCTCTGATGACGCATTAATAAAAGTTAAACATGCTAGACTGATAAACGTTTCCCATTTGTTCCTTATCTTATATATATCGTACTATGTAAAGGTTTTCAGCCATTTTCAGCTATTACAAATTTCTGATAAAATAACAGAAATTGTTTCAGAAATATTAGTTAAAACTTTTCAGTTGGTCTTTCCGATCATTGTGTTTTCTGTAAAGTCTGTCGAGCAAGTTTAAGAAAGTTAATATTGATTATAACTTTGATACCGACAGTGTTATTGCGTCTACTCGGATATAGAAAACACAATATTCATCAAATGAAAAGAATCGACCAGTGGAGAGAGAGCCTCACGATTTTTTCACGAGAGCAGAAATCCATATAAATTTTCGTCCAAATTTGCCTTGAGGTCGAACGTGTTATTGCCCACAGAGTATTAAAAACACACATGTACTTAAAGTACATGACCAGATGTGCAGTCTAGCACAAAATCGCAAAAATGTATACATAATAACAAGTCTACAGAAATATTGTAATATCTTTATGACGAGCAAAGTGCTGTCTCAGTACAGTGCGAGCGTAAGTTCGAACGATACTGGTTTCTCCATTAATAAGTTCTTTATAAAGTAATAAAAGACTTTTGCACCGTGATATATATATATATATATATATATATATATATATATATATATATATATATATATATATATATATATATATATATTTCTGACCATGAGACCCGAATTCGAATATCACCAGGGTCGATTTGTCAGGAAGGAGACTTCCTAATTGTTGAAACTTGACTAATGCATGGAATAATAATGCAACACAAAATGTACTTAGAACAAAATGTATTGAAACAAGAAAGTGTACACAATATTTACATATAGTCTTTTGTATATTCCTGGGAAGACCGTTCCTGGAGAATGTGTTGACTAAGTCGCAGTCGGGCAGAGTCTCTAATTGAATCTCTTGATTCGCCTCACTCTCTTCCCGGTACCAACCATATTTATATCGTCGGTACTCCACTATGCAAATTAGGTGGATCCTACCACAACACTAATGTTATCGGTCAATGAAATATATATATTAGAATATTACACCAAAAACACGTCAAAATCGCTACACAATTGCAGTCGTGTTTCCATGCATATCAATGCATCACGTCAGGCGATTATAAATTACACTAATAATTTATAATCGCCTGATGAGATGTATTGATGAGCATCGAAACACAACTGCAATTTTGTTGCGATTTTGACATGTAATATCCTAAAATAAATAATATTGGTCTACTTTGTATCAACAACATTTTAAATTAAATGTTACGAACGTTAGAAGTGTGCTCTATTCGTACCTATATATATATATATATATATATATATATATATATAATTATTTATTCGAAAATTATAACATAAACATGTTATATGTTATAATTTTCGAATAAATAATTATATTTGCTCTACTCTGTATTGAGCACTCTTTTAAGAATATTACTTTTTGGTCATTGGAATTTATTTCGTATACACAAATCATATACTTGTATATATATATATATATATATATATATATATATATATATATATATATATATATATATATATATATATATATTACAATGAATCATTCATACAAAAAGTAGATTAGTAAAGTTAACGATATAAAATACCGAAAACTTCACAAACAAAATTTAAAAATCGCATTAACCTACGAACCACTCGATGACTGTTATGATCCTTGTTTTTAATAAGTACAAGTTGTATGAGGTCTTTTTTAATCTGATAGTACTTTCAACTGTACACACAATGCGATTAAATGCGAATCAAAATATGTTTTTTTAGAAATGTGTTATTGTTAACGGATGAAAAATTTTGGAGCGTGCAGTCGCAACGCTAAGGTTGATATTTTTTTAAATTTAAGAGAACGCGTTTTTTTACAAATATGGTAATTTGAGAATTTTTCTTGATGTAGGATTTTATCAGTCAATGTGGCATGAACTAAATCAAACTGCACCACATATTTGATTTAAAAAGAACTGATCCGACGTGCAAATTTTCGGGATAACAACTGAGACATTCCTCTATTTATTGAACAATTTAGTTCATGCCATGTTGACTGATAAAATCCTACAACAAAAAAATTCTCAAATTACCATATTTCCAAAAAAAATTCAACCTTAGCTTTGTGACTGCACGCTCCAAAATTTTGTATCCGTTAACAATAACACATTTCTAAAAAAAAAAACATATTTCGATTCGCATTTAATCTTTCGTCTCCGATGCTACCTGGATTTACTAAAAACAAAATACTTTCCATACCTGAGGATGACTGTGTGTACAGTTGAAAGTACTTGCAGTTTTTAAAAAACCTTATACAACTTGTACTTATTAAAAACAAGGATCATAATATTCATCGAGTGGTTCGTAGGTTAATGCAACTTTAAAATTTTGTTTGCGAAGAGTTTTCGCCATTTTATATCATTAACTTTACTAATCTACTTTTTCTATGAATGATTCATTGTAATATAAATTGAACTGCACCAAATATTTTATATGCATATATATATATATATATATATATATATATATATAGTGTATGAGAGAAAGAGTGAGGATGTGCAAAGAAGAATGAAGAGATAATAAGCATAAAAAGCATAAAAATGTGTAAAAAGTCCCGAAACATTAAAATTTCTTAGGAAAAGACAAAGCAAAAGAACGACAATGTGATGATGCAGCATAAAATAAGTTTTTACTCCGTATATCATTTTTTTTGCATATAAAACTGATGCAACTTTGTATAACATTTAAATAAAAAATGTGGCTGGACAATGAAGATTAGATAGGATAAGGATAAGGAAGAGATGATACAGGCAATAGGTAAGAAAAGAACAGAGAGAAAACATCTCCACGCGTCCAACTTACAATTAGTTCATTATACGATAATATAAATTAAAAAATAGAATGATGAATGTTTGTATGTGTGAATCTTCTGAAAAAGTTATATTGATTGTAAGATGCAAATAGAAAAACCGAGGACTGAGAGAGTGTCCCAGCAAAGTTAGAAATAGAGAAATTAAACTGGGTAGACTGCCGCCTGACGTTATTAATTAACAAAGGGCCGATAAGTGATATATTTACACAGATGTCAAGTCCGAGGTATTAGCAGAGTGTAATTATTCATATGTACACAATATTCATTAACGAGGACGGGCAGTAACCTGCAGTGATAAACTACTCCAGGTGCTCATAACAATTTATACCTATAATAATTTACTCCAGCTCTCAAAAGTAAGGGCCTATCTTACTTTTTCACAGAGCCAATCTTTTCACCTCTCGGCGACGCCAATGAAGGGAAGATACTTCTGTTAAAGAAAAGAAAAAGGAAGAGATGATAGATAAAACTAATTCGGCCAGATTGCTTGATTTTTTTTCTTTTTTAATGGAACGATCTAATTATTCAAAAAAGCGGTAATAATTGTTTTGCTATAGTTTTCACCAGTTTATTTTGAAAAAGAAATGTTATGGAAAAAGTAAACAGGCACCTTTTTTATTTTGTTTTTTGTTAGAAGTTTCAATTTACTTAAAGAAAATATCTTGATTCCTCCAAATATTCGCTAAAAAAGACCATACATAATTATAAAAAAAAATGTCCAAACTAAATAAAAAGAAAGTTTTATCGTCAACATCTTTGTGTTATTATTAAAAGGAAAACCAAAAGGATTTTTAATGCAAAAATAATTTTTTTAATCCTTTTGAGAGTATGGTTAAAAATGTTTTTCTGGCGTCAACCTGATACCATAAATTAGTACGGGATGCTTGAGCATCTTTTTGCTCAATACATTGATTTTTTAATTCTTGCAAAAATCAGATAATTTTAGAATTTATTTTTTAGAATTTTGTAATTCTTGCAAAAATCAGATAATTTTAGAATTTCTTACAAGACTTATTCAAAATGGAATTAAATTATTTTTGGAATGTTTCTTTTTATAAAATCTTAGTGAGTTTTTTTCTTTTTACATCTCTTATGAGATTTAATTTTATGAAATTTTGAGAAATTCTTTTTTTATTGTAATGCTTAATGTTTATATTACTTATAAGCACAAGTCCTCGGAGATTTTAAATCATCAAATTTTCTTCGTCAAAAACGACCCCCAGTTACAGAAAATCTACTCCTAATCGTAAAATAAAAAAATGCAAAAAAAATTAAGATATTATTTAATTAGAAAAGCTTTTAGTTACTATTTTTAATAAAAGATCTGATGGACACTAATATCTTAAGGAAAATGTTTTTCGACGAATAATGAAATTTTACAAGATCGTTTACATTTTGTGTATCTGTGTGTTTGTGTATGTGTGTGTGTTTGTGTATGTGTCTGTGCGTTTGTGTATGTGTGTATGTGTATGTGTGCATCAGTATAATACATTTTCGCAAAGATGTGAATTGGTACATTATGACGTCAGTGTGACATTGGTTTCTAAAACGACAAGTCTTTAAGAACACATACGAGTCATCCACATTAACATAACGAGCCTCACATCCTGTTCTCGTGGGGAAGTAGATAAATATATAGGCATAATATACAGTACTGTTCGATAAAAGTGACTCACCTGATTTTTTGTTTTTGTTTTTTTTTTTGCTAAATGTTCTCCTCTCCGATGAAACGAAAGTTGAGCTAAATTCAAAGGATAAGCGATCTAAAATCCGAAGAAGAAGCTTTGAAAGCTCTTTGAATTTGGCAGTAAGTACTGTCAAGCACCCGTTCAGTATAATGTTCTGGGGATGCTTTTCTTTTCATGGAACTGGTTTCTTAAAACCTATTGAAAAGACCCTCAGGAGCGAGCAGTACAAGATAATTTTAGAGTCTTGTCTGCTTCCTTCTGCTGAAAGGGTGCAAATCGACCCCACCAAGCTCATTTTTATGCAGGATAATGCTCCCTGTCACAAATCAAAATTGATGAAGGAATACTTTGATGAGAAGCAGGTGAGTGTTATCACATGGCCTCCCCAATCTCCTGATCTCAACCCCATAGAAAACTTATGGAGCATTATAAAGTACAGGCTCTCGAGAAAGCAGTTGAGCAACAAGGAGGATTTGATAGTGAATTTCATATCCGAATGAAATTCAATGCTTGGAGATGAGATTTGCCAGAACCTAATCAAGTCAATGTCAAAAAGGGTTGAAAAGATTATTGAAAATAAAGGAGGACCAATAGATTATTAAATATTTCGAACTATATTACCTATTGCAAATAAATTATACCTCTATTATTCATTATTTAAAGCTGTTCGGTTATGTTTTCTAGGAAATAAGTGAGTTTTTCCCTAAATTTCATTTATATCCGAAATTATAATTATCAATAAAATACCTTAAGGTGAGTAAACTTTTTTACTAGGTGGTCGCCAAGGGGTCTTTATATTAGTAAGATTAAAAATTAGTTTGACCCCAAAAACAATAGGCGAACAATTTTTTTAAGTAAAAAAATCAGGTGAGTCACTTTTAGCGAACAGCTCTGTATATTCAAAAAGTGTATGTGTGTTGGGGTGAAAAATCTATCTATATATATGCAGCTTCTCACAAGGAATCTTCTCCTTTTCTTCTATGTTCAGTCTCCTGCCCACAAATTCCTATCTTTTGTAGCTCTTAGAAGAGTGTATCATTTCGCTATCCCTTCTAATGCCTATTTTGTAAACCCTTGACAAAATCTTGTTAGGTCGCTTAATCGCAGATTTCCCTCTTGCCTTCAATATGTCCTGGGAGTGTCAAATTCCCTATTTCCTCATAATTTGTCCAAGAAATTTCAACCCACTCTTTCATATTACAAGTATTAGCGTCCATTTTGCTTCTGCTTTCCTTAAACCTTCGTCGTTACTCACAGGTTCCTTCCATGTTATTCTCAGCGTCCTTCTGTAGAACCACGTTACAGTTGTCTCCAGTCTTTATTTCATCTGTGAGAAGATTGTCTAGCATGCACTGCCATATAAAAGGACCGATTTTTGCATAACAGTTCAGTACGCTTTTCTTTGTGCCTAACGGAATTGGTTCTTTTTCTGAATTATTTTGCTTATCTTTTGAAAGGCATCTTTCGCTGTTCCAATGCGCCTTCGGATTTCGGTGACACATTTTGGGTTCTCTGTTAAAACTAGAACACTTCCCAGTTGAAAATATCTCAGCTCTGTTGCCAACTCTGGACTTAGCAGTTTTTCATTAGAAGTTTTGTATGTGTGTGTTTGTGCGTATGTGTGTGTTTGTGCGTATGTGTGTGTTTGTTTGTATGTGTGTGTTTGGTCAGTAGACGATCAATGAGTGGACATGATGGTGTAAAAAATAAACTCATTTTTTTGAGGTCTCGTTCTTTCGTATTAGAAAAATTTCATACTGTTAGTGCTTTCGTCTAAAATCGTCAAACTCGGTTTGCTAAAGATAAATCGGAGTTTTCTTTTTAAATTCCGTCCATATTGGCTCTCTTCCATTCCGATATGATCATAAATACACGAATATCTTTCTAACCACGATTATTTGATTTGCTCTTAAAAGTGCTTTGGACAAAAAAGAATTAAATCCAACGTAACTGTGTGTATGGTGCAAAGGTTGCTGATGCTGAACGTGTAATCAGCGTGACGAAATTTCAGCCAAGTTCGGTAAACCAGTTGCCATCCAAGGTTATAGAACCCGGGCTGTCCTGCTATTTACCCATAGTCAGTCAGTTATGTGCCATGCGTGATACACACTTAGAAGATCATGTATCTTTCGATACATGACTGATGATGCAGATTTTTCCCGCAGTTGGTTGCCATTTCTTTCTTCGGTAGACCAGTAGCCATCCAAGATTATAGAACCCGGGCTGTTCTTCTATTTACTAATATTCAGTCAGTTATGTCCCATGCGTGATACACGCTTAGGCGATCGTGTATCTTTCGATACACGACTCACGAGGCAGGTTTTTATCGCAGTAGGTTGCCATCGAAGGTTATAGAACCTGGTTTGTCCTGCTATTTACCCATAGCTTATGGGGAGAAGAAGATTACATACCTTTCCCAAGGGTATGAATACTCAAGGTCACGTAAGTGAATGGAATGGATTCGATGGGGTTCGAACTCGTCTCTCCAATTCCTCAATCCGAGCCGCTATCCATTACTCCACTGAATAACCTTCCTAAAGCTGAGATGTTAAATTTTAAATTTATCAACTAAAGTACCGCTTTGTTTAGCATCTCTTAGACATATTTGTTAAAATATATTTCGTGATATTCTCGCTGCAATTAATACCAGGAATATAACTTTGAAATTACTTGAATTATTTCAATACGTTTTAGATATTATCTTGATAAAATCTCCATGATTATACTATCTTCTTCTCCCACAGAGGACTCCTTCATTTGCATGTCCATCCAGTTCTTATAAGCAGAGTGCTTAAGAAAGCAGATAGATTAATATCAAAGTTGATCCTTAACCTGTAATATCCTTAACTAATACACGAGTTGGTGTACGAGAGTTCAATATTTGCGCTCAAGCATTTTATGGTCAACAGCATTAACTGACGAAAGCATTCCCCGGAAATAGTCATAGCTTCAAATCAATAGGCACATTTTAGTACCAGCTAGAAAGTAGTTCATTACGCTGTAGGTCTCTTTTAAATCATTGGCACCTTCAGATCTGTCGCTTTCGTAAACTTCGGCTAAAAAAGATTTCCCCAATAATCTGTGTAATTTGGAATACGTCTATACAGTGTCATATGACTGATAGTTAAGAAGCTTATACCACTTCTGATCGATGCAGGTTTTCTCGCTGAGTTGGGCCAAGAAGATGCAATTAGCCGTAGAATTCCGATCATGCCATTCGATTTAGGAGATTTCAGTTTCCGATAAAGCTAAGCCTTGACATGTCATGTCGATAAATCCCAAGGTCAAATATTTACATTTCCTGGACGGTATCTTGAGGAATCCCGCATTACTTACAAATTTATGTACGATGCTCAAGAGTTGAAAGTACCGGAGATCTCTTCATTTCTGTCTCCACAGGAAAAAAACGAAATTATTGTATATTCGAAGATTCTTGGATGATAACCATACGTTGAATGAATATGTACATTATAATTCACTTGTGTAACTTGTAACCAGAAAGTAAAAATACCGGAATTTTATTTATCTCTTCCATATTTCATTTTCTGAGGAAGCTTAATAAAAGCGAAAGATGTTATATTTATAGATTTTTCCTATTTGTTTCGTATCCTGAAAATTATAAATAATTAATGAAATTATATTAAAATTGCACTCGACCAAGTTGATGTACATATATAAGATATTACAATGAATCATTCATAGAAAAAGTAGATTAGTAAAGTTAATGATATAAAATGGCGAAATCCCTTCGCTAATAAAATTTTAAAGGTGCATTAACCTACAAATCACTTGATGAATGTTTTTATCCTTGTTTGTTTTTTAAATTATAATCTGTATAAAGTATTTCTTTAATACGCAAGTACTTTGGACTGTACATTCAGTCATCTTCAGGCAGGAAAAATATTTTGTTTTTTGGTAAAATTCAGGTAGCATCCGAGACGAAGAAATATAATGTGAATCGAAATATGTTTGTTTCTGAATTGTGGTATTGATAACATATCAATAACACATTTCATATATATATATATATATATATATATATATATATATATATATATATATATATATATATATATATATATATATATATATATACATATATATATATATATATATATTAATAAATATATTTATATTTTATATCATTAACTTTACTAATCTATTATATATATATATATATATATATATATATATATATATATATATATACATACATACATATATATATATATATTAATGTATATATTTGAGATATATATTACTTAGAGTATATTCCTCACAACAAAATAATATTGAATTCTTTGGGAAATGTTATTTTTGGTGTAAGAAATGAAAAGGTTTTCTCCTAAATTTAGAGCAGGAGTTTACAAATTATAAATTTAGGGGTACAGTCGAAAGTACACTTTAAGCATGGATTTTATAAAAGTTGTCGTTATAATAAAGTGTGTTTGACGTGTTTTTATAGATATTAAAATATTCAACAGAACTACCTAGAAGTATTTCCTGCATAGGGAATTTTTTTAAAAAATTAGGACAGCATTTATAAAATTAACGCTATGGCCTGTTTTGTTTCTGTGAATTACGATTGAGTTTAAAGTGCTGTCTCATCATAGGTCCCTCTTATGTTCGTAAATGCGGTCTTTTAGATAGATATATATTAATATATATTAATCTATATTTTGGCAGCAACATTTCTTTTAAACATGTGTCAAGGAATATGACAGACAAGGAAAATTTAATTCATTTTTATTTATTTTTTCCAGCATTCTCACATTTTATCGTTTAGCCTGTGTAAGGTAGTGCAAGAGTTTAGGGTTGTCCACCTACACAATCGTTATCGGCCACTTTTTTAGCCAAATTCAAGGGCGGTTCTTTTTAGGTGTTGTTATTTAAAGACAGACAAGTGAAAATACTCTCGAAAATGGTCGAAATCTCTTGGGATAAAAAAATTAAATTAAGTTTCCTTCGGCAGTCATATTCAACGAAACATGTTTAAAAAATTAAATTAATTACATTTCCTTCGTCAGTCATATTCAACGAAACATGTTTAAAAAATTAAATTAATTAAATTTCCTTCGTCAGTCACATTCATCGAAACATGTTTAAAAAATTAAATTAATTAAATTTCCTTCGTCAGTCACATTCAACGAAACATGTTTAAATATACACATATAGATATAAGAAGACAACTTCCTAGATAGCTACATAGAGAGATAGATATCAACAGATTTAGATAGATAGATAGATAGATAGATAGATAGATAGATAGATAGATAGATAGATAGATAGTCAGCATGTTTAGATAGATAGATAGATAGAAAGAAAGAAAGAAAGAAAGAAAGAAAGAAAGAAAACGTGCAAATGAATGGACAGCTTCGTAATGTGGAATTAATTTATCTCCTCGTCTATTAGATGGTCCAGCTCAGCGATATCCATGCAAACTACATTTTTGAAAACGTTTTAGAGTGGACATCAGCATTCTGGTTGAAACCCTTGCAAGGCCATCATTACTGGCTCGTGGCCAACCCCTTACCGAGGATGGGCAGTCCACCAGCCGCGACTTTGCTGGTGCCCACTCGTTTTTCTGCGCTTAATCCAGCAATTGAAGCATTTAGCTTTACCGAGCCAAAATATATAGTGTGCCCAAGGACACTGTTTCTGTAACGTGTATGTGTGTCGACGTCTAATGATCGTTCCATGTTCCCTCGATACATTCCTTACGTTCTATCTTGACGAATTCGTTTCTGTATTACTGCCAACCGCATCTACTCCAGGCCTGCGAGGACGCCACGAAAATTATAACCCAGATCATTGTGAGCTTTTAATGATACCATCAATTTCAGCATAGAACTACAGTGAAATGCTGCTCTCACATCTGAGAAGTTTTTTTTTTTCTTCATGATTCTTTAAACGTAAGGTTGGGTTGCCAAATACACACGTAATTTGCTAAATTTGTCTTTCCTGGAATTATCTTCAATGTCTGTTGGCTTGAAAAGACAAGACGGACATTCGTTTTAATTCTTGGGAACGTTCAAATTCGGACGAATATTTTTTAATATTGGTTGTTTAATTATAAATTTACGAGATACTTTCAAAGTTTTGTTATTTTAATTTTCTGATAAATCATACATTTGAAGTTAATTATTGAATAATCTCCTTGCATGGTTAAATATTTGAGCTTAACATCTTGAACAAAATATTGCAATAACAACATAAATATTCTTCAGTATCTGTCTATATGTCTGAGATGAGGTATTATGTACATTATTTACATTATTCGGACTATTGTCCTCATGTTTGTCGCCATATTTATTACAACGTTTCGGCCGTTGTATGCTCCGGCCTTCTTCAGGTGGTTGGAATGTCAACTGAACACTTTATTTTTCTCACTGGGGTAGACTGTTCTAGTTCCACGTGCCATGTTTAATAGATGTCAGTTATCAGTTATCGACTGTTAATTTCCCTCTAAAAGTTCTCCACTGCCTTAACCGGGTATTGAACTCACACTCTTTGGGCCCTTTTACTGGATCTAACTAACACCTTTATCCACTGTGTTCTTGATAACTAACATCCATTAAACATGGCACGTGGAACTAGAACAGTCTACCCCAGTGAGCGAAATAATGGGTTCAATTCGACTTTCCAACCACCTGAAGAAAGGCCGGAGGACATGTCTGTATGAATTTCTGGATATTATAAACCTAATGTCTTCAGCACCTTTTTTTTCCAGTGCTCATATTGCAATTTTTGTTGGTATCATTACATGTTTTTACCAGAGCTCATATTGCAACTTTTGTTGTTATTATAGCTTTTCCCTGGCACTCCTTATTACTGGTTCCCATATAAATATTCTTTATTTAAAGAAGTAAGAAATGAGTTTTTTTACCATTTCATTGAAACAGATGTTAAGAACATGAGATCTTTATCGCTCATCTATTCCCTCTCTCTTCTCTCTCTCTCTCTCTCTCTCTCACTTACTTTCTTCTCTATTGTTGTGACTGAATCCAAATAGAATCACTGATATGTCTTTTGCATCTTTCCTCACGAGCACAACGGAATAGCACATTATTTATGAGGTAGTGGTTGGGTTTAATGTACTTACTAAAAAAAATAAGGAATAAGAAGAATTATATTGATTTTCCAAGCGTAGCTTAGATGTGGCACAAGGCCGAAAGTGTAGGGCACCCAGTGAGGAATAAGAAGAATTATATGATGTTTCAAATAATTTCTTTTAATTTGATTTATATTTTTCTGTCATCCTATTTTCGCAACGTTTTAATCGCACAACTGCCATTCATTCAACATGGAGAAGGAAAAAATAAATTCTAACGTTATTCGAAACCCTACCGCATGTCATTAGAAGCCCCACAGTTGAAATTTAAACTTAATGGTATAACTAGATTCTTCCTGGAACGATTTTATATCTAGTTATTGTATCATTATTATTATTATTATTATTATTTTACACCAGCTATAAGCTGCACTAAGCAGAGGCTCTTGGGAAGAAGCTGTCCGAATCGAAGTTGCTTCTTACTAATGGTATTCGAATAGAATGAAGATGATTCGAACCTGTCTACCTGGCATGGTGGGTTTTAACTTGGGAGAGCAGATGGAACTAAGAAGTATGGCTCGTCTGAACATTTGGCATGGAAAGAGCGATCGATTGACAATAGGCTTCCGATGTTTCGTCCGCAGAAACAGGCGGTAGGGTTTAAAATTTGTATTTTGAAAAATAAAATACAAATAAAAATAATTATAATAATAATAATTTTTTAAAAATTGATTTATATTTATTTTCACCCGAAATTAAAGCAAAGATACGAACTTTAGAACGGCTAATGATCAGGCATAATAGATAGTCATTGTCTGTTATATTTAACAATAATTTGTTGAAATAATGATCTGCTGCCCCAATACAATATATATATATATATATATATATATATATATATATATATATATATATATATATATATATATATATATATATAGATAGATAGATAGATAGATAGATATAGATATATATAAATAAATATATATATGATTAAATAAGGAACAAGTAGTAAAACTGAACGCAGACAATTACGGAAAAATACCTAAAGGGAATATTAATAAATGATCAACATACAATAGATATATTGACCAGAAGAATGCTTAGACGCCTTTGAATTCTATCAAAGGAGGTAAGTGAAGATTAGTCACCGCCAGACCATCCAAATATGACATATATATATATATATATATATATATATATATATATATATATATATATATATATATATATATATATATATAATTAATATAAAAACATTTTTTCCACTTAACTTTTTTATATTTATTCTATTAACGCTCCCTTGCCTTAAATGCCTTCCTATCAGCAAAACACTGAAAAACCAACAATCCATTTTTTGCTTCAAAAACAGTATTTTAAATTAACACTATATTTAAACATATATCGTTAATTATAACAACCAATGAATGTCTATTATGTGTGATCATGAGCCGTTCTAAACTTCGTATCGTTGCTTTAATTTCGGGTGAAAATAAAGACAAAAATTGTGCAATATTTGGATAATTTTTTATTAAGTTGGTCCTTGATCTAAGCTTTCGTCTCACAGGAGCCATCTTCGGAGTGGTTATGCGGACATTTAAACAAAGATATTCACCATCAAAGATGATATTCTGTTACGTTGGCATAGAAGATTGCTATGCTGAATATCTTAAATGTCAGTATAAATGAGTCAGTATGAAGATGATTCATGTGAGCCGAAAGCTTTGATCAAGGACCAGCTTAATAAAGAAACATCTAAATGTTGGACAATTTTTGTCTTTATTTTCACCCGAAATTAAAGCAAAGATACGAACTTTATAACAACTCATGATCAGACGTAATAGATTGTCTGCTATATTTAACATTATATGTTTAAATAATGATCTGCTGTCCCAATACACTATATATATATATATATATATATATATATATATATATATATATATATATATATATATATATATATATATATGATTAAAGAAGCAACAAGTAGGAAAACTGAACGCAGACAATTACGAAAAAATACCTAAAGGGAATATTAATAAATGATCAACATACAATAGATTAACACAAGAAATACTTCTTCATGTCACTAATATTGTAAAACTTAAAGACTATAAGTTCCAAACAATTACAAATGCTGAAATACAGACTTAAAGATTCATTTTCAACATGTCATATTTCGCAGATGTGAGCCGAAAGCTTAGATCAAGGACCAACTTAGTAAAGAATTATCCGAATGTTGGACAATTTTTGTCTTACACGAATAGTCACAAGTTTTAAGTCATTGAGTTTGTGTTCTTCAGTTGCCATGGTAGACAAATAATGGGTTATATATTTCCTGAAGAGCAAGAAATAAGTAGCCCCAGTCGATATTTGATCTCGTACTCTGACCAACGGTGGCTCAAAATCTCCAAGATGTCTGAAATCTCAATAACTTCTTTTTGTTTATCTTTCTTTCAGCTTTCTCTCTTCTAAAAGAATCTTTGAATTTTTTCATAACAAAACCAGGGATTCAGACTCAATAAACATATTGTCCCCAGTACGGCATGAGAGATTCACCAAGTTTTGTGAGTAAAGTTTTCGTAAGTGACTTTCCACGAAGTGTCCGACCACGTTCGGATAGGAACGAAGGAGTATTTGAGCGAATAAGGGGTGGGAGATATCGAAGAAGATCTGAGCGCATCAACTCGAAGGCTGTCTCCACAGATTAGGTTCTCTCGCACATCACCCAACAAATTCTTAAAAATCATCAACCTCTTTCTTTACGATTTCGTCCTGTTCGGCTATATCAAAAGAAAAGGTGTATGTCAACAAGTACGAGGGACAACATTCAAAGAGATATCAAAGTACTTGAACCTGAAACAACTGAGGAAGGCAGTGATAGAAAATGTCTTAGAAAAGGGCACATTCATGCAAAGCTGAAAATGGACGCCATTGAAAAGATGTAATCTTTCTCAACGAGTGTAAATTTATTTCCGATAATATTATGGTAGTGTGAACTAAAGTTAAGAAGTAAACGACTTATTAAATTTTTAAATCCCTTGGTAACTTTGGGGCCACACTCTATCCGGGATCCTACACTGTCTCCGGTCTTCATCAATGATCTTCCTTATGTCCTCAGTTCCCAAGTAGGCATTTATGCAGATGACACTACCATTTACTTCTGTCTCAATAGCAAATCTGTCAGAGCTGACAAAGTTAAACAGGCCGCTGGTCTTGAAAAGGAACTCCAATCGGTGGCTAGCTGGGGCAGAAAATGGCTTGTAAATTTTAATCCCTCGAAAACTAAACTGCTCTCATTTAACCACCATAGAGAAAATCCCTGTCCGCCATCAGCATGGCTGATTCTCGACTCCAGGAGAGCGTCTCACTGCGCCTGCTTGGCCTCACATTTTCAACTGACAACTACATTGAATCAATAGTTGCATCTACAGCAAGGAAATTTTGTTCATTGTCTCGTGCCAGAATATTTTTCAAGTCAGAGTCTGTCTTGCACATTTACAAATCTACCATTCAGTCCGTGTATTGAATACTGTTGCCATATATGGTCGGGTGCTTCTGCTGTTTATCTCGAGGTTCTTGACAAAATCCAAAGAAGGATCTGCAATGCAATAGATCCTGAAATGGCATCTCAACTTCAGTCACTTTTTACAGACGTGATGTGGCTTCCCTCTGACTTTTCTATAAATATTTTCATGGCAGCTGCTCTGACAAGCTTTTTTCCCAGGTGCCCCCGCTACATGAATTTTAGCGTGCTAGCAGACTGGTACCTAGGTCACACCCATTTACTTTTGAAATAGTTAAATGTAACCGCTACTTCTAGTCCAACAATTTTTCCGCGCTTCCGACAGTGGAACTCCCTTCCGCTTACTTTCTTCCCTGATAAATATAATCTTCAAAAATTTAAATGCAATGTCAATCGCCATCTTCTGTTGTCGTGAACCCCCGTTCATTTTTTATCATTTTCTTAACTTAAACACCTCTATCCAGAGTCTTTTCTATCACTTTCACACTTTACAAACCCCTGCGTATCTGTGGTGATTTTTTTTTCTTGGGATAATATTGGTTTTAGTGAGACAATTATTAATTAAGCTGTCAGAAGATGCGTATTCATAACTATCTCAAGGGTATTTGCGCGTAATTGGGTATAACGAACCAAGCTGGAATTGAAACTCGGCTCTTCATTTAACAGTTCCAAGCCATTATGCATTACACTACCCGCACATCCAATCTTACAGTACCTGTTATTCCTAAGCGGTCACCCATCTAAGTACCGACCAGGCTCGACGTTGCTTAACTTCGGTGATCATACGGAACCTGGTGTTTCAACGTGATATGTCCGTAAGCTGCAAGTAGTATTGGGTTACATGATATCAGTACCACTCGTCGAGTAACTGGCATTAAAAAAAGCAATATCTTATAAATTTTATAGTCATAGAAAATAAATGATTAAAATTGCATAAAATATAAATGCATTAATTAGTTGAACGTGGCTTTAAGGAGAAAAAAGCATTTAATCTAGTTTGGAAAATGTCTACATTGAAAATATCTTGTTTCTTTCACAAAGATAGACAATATCTACGAATGTTTCCATTGACTTAAAGGATTTTAGTCTAACAAATAATATACAGTCGGTTGCTTATCGTCTGAGGGCGAGGGATGACTGAAAAGTGACCGAAAAACTGATGGGTTCATGGCTAGAAAGTAGAGTAGATACAACTAATGTAGATCTGGCGCCGACATACTCACCGCTTGTAATAAACTGTCAGAAATATTTGACATTCAAGATATGATGGGTTCGCTTTGTTCCATCCAAGCATTTACGTTAATGTTTATTAGTGAATTTGATGTGAAATGCGTAATGACCGGCTACTCGTTTTCCGAGCACACCCATCCGTTAGGACGAGTACCCAGTCTCTGTTGCGCAGGCGTCTGCTCAGGTACATCTGTATTTATTCAACACCCACAGAGCACACCTGCGTTTTATACAGCAATGATGCTGAATAGATGCTAGTTACAGTTTCTTACAGAGAGCGCCTAATTTGTCATATCAATCTTCTTTTTTTTAACAAGGCCAGTACGTTTAATACCCTCGGTCAGGAAGACTTATGATTTCATGCTAGCACAACCAACGATGACTACTTAATGGAATCTACTTATTAGAAGTTCATTTTGTAGAAAAGATAAGAGTTTGGAGAACGCTGATGTGAAAATATCTTACTTTCAACGTATATTTTTCTGCATCTGTCTATATCTCTGAGATGAGGTATTATGGTTACTTGCATTATTTACATTATTCGGACTGTTATCCTCATCTTCATTACTATATTCACAATGTTTCAGCCGTTGTACCCCCCGGCCTTCTTCATGTGATAGGACACATGGCCCAGTGGTAAAGACGTTGGTTAGATCCAGTGACTAGACCCAAAGAGTTCTGAATTCAATGACAAATTATTCACAAAGGCATGAATCCATCTCTTCTCCCTCCAACTCTGAATTAAATAGCAGGGTAGACTAAGTTCTCTAACTATAGATGGGAAAGAAAACTTGCTGTTCCAACGCGAAGAAAAACTCGCTGTTCCTACGGGAAGGAAAACTCACTGTTCCTACGGGAAAGAAAACTCGCTGTTACTACGGAAGGAAAACTCACTGTTCCTACGGGAAGGAAAACTCGCTGTTACTATGGAAGGAAAACACTGTTCCTACGGAAAGGAAAACTCACTGTTCCTACGGGAAGGAAAACTTGCTGTTCCTACGGGAAGAAAAACTCGCTGTTCCTACCGGAAGGAAAGCTCACTATTCCTACGGGAAGGAAAACTCGCTGTTACTACGGAAGCAAAACTCACTGTTCCTACGGGAAGGAATACTCGCTGTTCCTACGGGATGGAAAACTCGCTGTTCCTACGGAAAGGAAAACTCGCTGTTACTACGGAAGGAAATACTTGCTCTTACTACGGAAGGAAAACTCACTGATCCTACGGGAAGGGAAACACAATGTCCAAAACAATGGATGAGAGAAAGAAGCACCATTCCACTATTTTTCTAAGAATGCATGGTAATTCACGGAAATATCGAAAAGGGATTTGTGAAGACCTAGGGGGAATTTTTTCTTGTATCAAGACAATAACTGCTGATTTCCATCAAGAAAATTTTTATTAATTAATTAAGAATCAACAACGCTATGTTGATTATAACACTTGATTTTTCATTAAATCATTCTTATATTAATTTAAAATAAGTTAATGTAAACTATGGTTGATTGATTGATATGTTTCCTTAATGGCATATCAACACCTTATGGGTCATTTAATGTCGAAATTTAACTTTCCTGGGAACTTTGAAGTAATAAATATGATATATGTTATTCTGCTTTCACAGGTGAATACATGATAGATGAAACTCAGCTTTTATGCATATACATGTTTGTGCATAACGACTACAGGCGGTGATATGTGTGTTTTATATTGTGGTTTTGCAGAAGTTATATTTTTGAATAGAGTTTGATTTCTTTCAGAAATTTATAGGATATTATATGGATTGACGTCATGAAATTTTTTTTTCATGGTGGCTGTGTGGTTGATTTTGTTTAGCGAGATAAAAACCTCTACGGGTTATTTAACGTTGAAATCTAAAAATATTGAACAATTTTATACCTTAACTAAATACATTTTGAACGTAGACGCATACCTTCAACTGAACATAATTTGCTATAAAATATATTGTTGGTAATTCTGCCATGAATATGAAATTTGGTAAATTGGTATTGTTGGCAATTTTTTAATATAAAAATGGAATGGTGGTATTTTTAATACAAAAATGTATTTTTATACTTTCAAAGTGTTTTTTAGGGGGTATTTACCCATAGCATGGACCCTAACAGGTGCTGCCACCCCGTGTCATGGTAGAGCTGGATACGAGCCATTAATCAAAATCTCCAATATCCCGATTAGAGGCCTTGCTGCCGTATGTAGTTTACGGTCATATCCAAGACTAATGTAAACCTTGTATCATGGAAGAAGAATTATGGAAAACAAAAATAATCCCTGTTTAAAAAAATAAAAACTTTTCAGGTGTTCTGCTAACTCGTTGGACACTATTTACATTATTTGGACTATTGTCCTCATCTTTGTCGCCATATTTATTATAACGTTTCGGCCGTTGTACGCTCCGGCTTTCTTCAGGTGGTTGGAATGTCGAACTGAACCCTTGATTTCGCTCACTGGGGTAGACTGTTCTAGTTCCACGTGCCATGTTTGATGGATGTCAGTTATCAGTTATCTCCTGTTAATTCCCCTCTTCAAGTTCTCCACTGCCTTAACCGGGTATTGAACTCAAACTCTTTGGGTCCTGTCACTGGATCTAACTAACGCCTTTATCCACTGTGCCATGTGTTCTTGAAGAATGCCGGAGCGTACGTGGCTCAACCTTACCAGGCTACGGTGTGGGTTCCGTAACAAGTAGATTGTTTTCACGGGTCATGTAGCAAAGCCCTTGCCATACCGGTTTCGAATTCCATTTTGATTTACAGAGACTGGTTTCCAAGCTAGGAAACCCAGCCTCTGTCCTGCGATGTAATCCACAGATGGGTGGAGAACAGATGGTTTCATACCTTTTCCAAGAATATTTGTACGAAAACGACCACACAATAGTCACACTCCAATCCGATTTTATGCGCTATTCCAACAGAAACGCAGGGAAAAAAGATTGAATGATAGACGCCTACCGTAGCGTGATGATTGCTTCGGTGGCACACTCCCAAGTTTAGTGTGAATAACAATAACTACCGAGTGTAACAGCAAAACTGTTCAAATCGTGTAACAGCAAAATTGCCCAAATCGTGTAACAGCAAAATTGTCCAAATCGTTTAATAGCAAAATTGCCCAAATCGTGTAACAGCAAAACTGTCCAAATCGTGTAACAGCAAAATTGTCCAAATCGTGTAACAGCAAAACTGTCCAAATCGTGTAACAGCAAAATTGTCCAAATCGTGTAACAGCATCAATGTCTATCCCACAAATAATTATTATCTAAATACCAACTAAACTAATCGAATTCTTTTCTTCAGGGTTTCAGATAAGACGTTTAAACATCTTGAAACTATTTTTTATAAGAATCACTGAAAAACCCTTTGAGTTATAAAGCTAGAAAGAGTACAGATTAAAATCCTTTTGCGTTAGCCCTACTGTCTTCTCAAATGAGCAATGGTGAGAGGAAAAAGATCATTCGGGACTTCAGTAATTGTACCTACATTCATACTCTGGCTTCCATCTTCAAATTGCATTCAAGAACCATCAAGAGTTCTCTTGATGGTTCTTGAATGAATAAGTTTTTAAAAGTTGGAACAGTAGAGAGGAAAAATGAACCAGGTGGTCGCAACAGCAAGAGAGGTCAATATTTCAATTTAGATCTAAAGAGATCAATTAGAAAATATCCAACACAATCCATAAGACGTTTGGTGTGTGAGAAAGGATTTTCAGCCATGTCAGTCCAAAGAGAAGTGAAAAAAGACTTGAAAATGAAATCTCATGGATAGAGGCTCGGACTGAGGAATCAGAGAGCCGAGTTCGAATTCCAGTCAAATCCATTACATTCACTTACGTGCTAATACCCTTGGGAAAGGTATTAATCCTCTTCTTCTCTCCTCAGCTATGGGTAAATAGCACGACAGACCAGGTTCTAAAGCCTTGGATGGTAACTGATCTATCGCAGAAGGAAAAGGCGGGAAAACATTTGCCTCAGAATTCATGTATCGAAAGATACATGAATCGCCTAAACGCGTATCACGCATGGCCCATAAGTTACTGACGTGAAATTTGTGTACTACAGGTCAGAAAGTTAGAAAGTTAGAGAGGGCGAGATCATCTTGAATAAGTTGAATCGATTTCATCACGATTCTTCTGTTAAGCTTGGGGAGTAATTATACATTCTTATTGCTCAAAGTAGAGTTCAATTCTGTTATAAAAACCTCGGAAAATTCCAGTAAGATATCTTTAATCATTTCTAAGATACAAAAAGCTTAATCTAAAAAATGGACAATTTTGCTTTCACACAATTTGAACAATTTTGCTGCTACACCCGAGATAGTGATTTTCCAATCGTAGCTTAGATTTGGCATCAGGCTGAAAGTAGGGGGCACCCAGTGAGGAGCGAAATCACTGCTCAGTCGTAATTGTTCTAGCTAGATAAGCTTGCTAACCATTACAGCGCCTCGAGGTGCCCTGTTACACCCGGAATATATGCATATCCAGATATGTATAAATGCAGGTTGATATAGAATAGATTTCGCTTGGTAGGAAAAATGGTCACTTGCTTGGGGGAACCACTGATAATTACGCTTGCTTAAATGGAACTGGTCTGTTTATGAGGTGTATTAACCACTTAACCACCATCAACCGCTGAACTTCCCATGTGTTAAGCAGAGATCGGAAAAAATAAAGCACAAAATAAAACCTCGAACTCAATTAAAAAGAGATTCGGAGAAAATGCGGCGAGACATGGGAAACACTGTATAAATTGACTGATAATACGTTGTATTCAATCTCCCCAAAGTTTGGCTTAGCATTTAATATCAGCGTAAATCACCCTAGAAGCGAAAAGGACAAAATATATACAAAGACAAATAGGCACTGAGTTTCAAATTACTCTCAAACAGTGTTATTAGGGTGGTAGCACTTGTTAGGGTCCCAGCCATGGGCAAATAGTTGACCCTAAAACTATGGTCAGAACACTATGAAAGTGTAAAAATAGGTTTTAATACCAGAAAAACTTAATAAAAAATTATTACCAGCAATAATTTTTGAAGAAAAATCATTACCAGCAATACATTATTACCAGTAATATATTTTTTAAAAAATATTACCTGCAATAAAAATCGTGTCGGCATTAAATAACCAATTGAACCTGATATGCCACAAAACAAAACAATCTAAAATATACATTTTTTTTTAAATATTACCAACTATACATTTTTGAAAAAATATTACCAGCCGTAAATTATGAAGAAAAAATATTACCAGAAATAGATTTTTGAGGGAAAAAAATATTATCAGCAATACATTTTTTGAAAAAAAAAAATATTACCAGCAATAAAAATTGTCCGCATTAAATAACCCATTGAGGCTGATTTGCCGTTAAACAACCCAAACAAAACCAAACAGGGTTATTAGGAAAATTGTTTCGCTAATTTTTACCGAGGCTTTCCTACTTTCATCTGCATTCGAAATCATAGCCTTCACTTAGACTCGAACACTGTCCACTGGAAAAATAAGGTAACTCTGTCACTCCCCATGTGTATTCGCGTGTGATTTTATGGATGTATCTAAATATGAAAATGTATGTGTATGTGTGTGTGTGTGTGTGTGTGTGTGTGTGAGTGTGTAAGTTGATATGAATAGCTACAGATATGTATTTGAGGAAGTTCCCTTCCCGATCCTCAGGCTCTCTGTTTCATCCCATCCGTGTGTTTTTAATTGTGTTTTTCGTGTGTGGGTGGGGGTGTTTGCGTGTGTGTGTGTGAGAGAGTGGGTGGGTGTGATAGTGTGTGTGTGTGTGTGTACATTCTATATTTGCCGAAAAGAAAGACGGCGTCGATGCAAGTTAATTTGCAGCATGTTTAATTAACGACAATCAAACAATTCGCGCCTGCTTTTTCCGAATAATTACGTTTCGATCTCGGAAATTCATCTCACGAACTGATTACAAACGACGATTGTAAAAATAAAGGAAAAGAAATAAAGAAAAAACACACACCTCTGAAAGAGAAAATCAGTTTCCGTTTATCGTTAGCGTTTCAAATTTGCCGCTATAATTCTCTGATTAGATCTCGAGTTCATAACATGGTAACTCTTCCTGTATTCGATGACGGCAGAGATAGTGGCTAGACTTCTGATAGAAAAATTACTGAATACTGATTTCCTAGGTAGACTGTATACTCGTATCCTTCCAACTTGCACTTTTTTATGATCTGCTCCCCTGACAAACTCAAACTATGCAAATCTCGAGGTTCTTCAAGGAGTTTTTCAGTCAATGTGGTATGAACTAAATTGTTCAATAAATAGAGTAATGTCGCAGCTGTTATCCCGAAAATTTGCACGTCAGATCAGTATCAGTAGATTACTAATCTACTTTTTGTATGAATGATTCATGTAACTTTAATAAATTTGTTTGCGAAGATGTTTTTCGCCATTTATATCATTAACTTTATTAATCTAATTTTTGCATGAATGATTCATGTAATATAAATTGAACTGCAACAGATATTTGATTTAAAAAGAACTGATCAGACGTGCAAACCAAAAAATTCTCAAATTACCATATTAGTAAAAACCGCAGTCTTAAATCTTCAAAGAAATTCAACATTAGTGTTGCGACTGCACGCTCCAAAATTTCTTATCGTTAATAATAACACATTTAAAAAAATATTTCGATTCGCATTTAATGTTTCGTGTTCGCTACTACCTAGATTTACTAAAAAAACAAATTAATTTCCATGCTTGAGGATGACTGTATGAACAGCTGAAAGTACTAGCACAATAAAAAAAGACATTATACAACATGAAGTTATTAAAAAAAAAGATCATAACATTCATCGAGAGGTTCGTAGGTTAATGTAACTTTAATAAAATTGTTGCGAAGATGTTTTTCGCCATTTATATCATTAACTTTACTTTTTGTATGAATGATTCATGTAATATAAATTGAACTGCACTACATATTTGATATATATATATATATATATATATATATATATATATATATATATATATATATATATCGTAATATAATTAACTCTATCTGTTGCGTTAACAGTGACCAAAGAAAAATTACAAACACTGTATTATATATATAAGTGTTCCAGTTTTGATTCTAAAGGAAAAAATACGGCCTGAAGATGAAGGCGTGAAGCATTTGAAAGTAGGAGCTGAATTAAAAAATACACCATATCCATTTTATACATAAGGATCTAATCATTAAGTGGATTATTAGTAGTATAATGCTTATAATTATGTCTACTAGCGAAGGGATTTCGCCAATAATTGCATTAATATTGCTAATTGGTTCAAGATATGATTAACTCTTTGTAATATACATATATATATATATATATATATATATGTATATATATATTGATAATATTAGTGGTCAATATATATATATATATATATATATATATATATATATATACATATATATATATATATAAATTCCCAAGAGGATAGAATCCAGGTAGAACTCAATGTCCATGACAGAGTAAGAATATAATATAAAAGGCTCAAACACTAATATTCCATGGTTATAATTTATTACATTGGAATCGTAATCACGACCCAATTCATCAGACCTACAAATTACCATCCAATTCATCAGACCTACCGATAAGGAGACAAATGCAGTTAGAGATACATCCCTTTATGACGAAATAACAGATGAGATCGCCAAACCTACAATTGCATTTAGGAAGTTTTCCCGCCGACCTTGGAATGAGAGATGCATCAAAATGGACATCAAAATGCAGGTCTTATGGCTCATAATGGGGGATCCCATATAGATCCCATATCAATATCAATATTAGCTTGATGTTTTCTACAAAAGTCGTGGTTATACTTTTGACAATAGGGTGTCTTGCAAAATGCAACATTGGTAGAATTGAGTCTTTCCTGATGCAGTCACAATTTAGTTGGGCTCGTCATGTTGCATGACGACAGAAGTGACGACAGAATACCTAAGGTGCTCATGTATAGCCAACTTCACAGTAGACAGGGACTACTGGACGTCCGTGACACACGAATAAAGACAAGCTAAAGAGTAATCTCTCAGCTGTCAATGTGCCGCATACTAATTTCGGGCTAGTTGCCCTGGATAGAAATAACTGGACATATTTGTGGGCATATTTCACCCCAGGCAAGGTTGGAAGCCACTAGCACGCAAGGGGTTACAGAGGATTTGGAGCGAAAGCAAATAGGAGTGTTAGAGGAAAGGATGTGGAAAAGGATAGAGGATAGATCAAGGCAACTGGAGATGTCGATTGACGTTACACTTGAATAGTTGGAGATTATAGTTGTCAGGGAAACAGGAATGAGGAAGGGAGTTCCATAGGCGTCAGGTGCGAGATATGAAGCTATTGGAGTAGAAGAGACGTCTACATTTAACAGTTTCAACAGTGAAAGGGTGGGAACGAGATGCCAGCCTCGTAGGACGCTTGAATTCATGGATCCTGGGAACCAGCGATAGCACCTCATCAGAGCAATTACCATGGAAGTATTTATAAAAGAGACAGAGAGAGGCGATGGTGCGTCTGTGAGAAAGAAACTGCAGACGATAAGCCAGATCAGAGCCAATTACATTGTTTATTGAATGGATTTTGAAGTTGGAAGCCAGAGTATGAATGTTGGTACCTGAATGATCTTTTTCGTCTCGCCATTGCTCTCAGTTGGGAAGCCAGTGGGGCTGACACAAAACGATTTTAACCTGTTCTCTTTCTAGCTGAATAACTCAGTGTTTTTCAATGATTCTTACGACAACTGGTGTTAAGATGGCTAAGCGTCATACTTGAAAACCTGGAAAAAAAGAAAACAATAATTTAGCGTTTTTTTAGATTTTCAACATTTTGGGCGATGGAAAATTTTACTATTACATCCGACATATATATATATATATATATATATATATATATATATATATATATATATATATATATATATATAATAAAGTAATTTATCGAGTCCAGAAGAAACCTCAACAGAATGCAGAAAGCACTGGACGGCCGTTTCGTCCTATATTTGGGACTCATCAGCGGTGCACATCCACTACCGAGAATTGAAACCCGGACAGTTATCAGGCAAACGTCATACCAATTGTTCCAACAGGCCTCGGTGACGATGAGGTAGCGATTCAGTCTTGTTTGGGGACCTTGTGGCAATTAGTTTACCAGGCCTCTGTATTCGGCCCTTTAAAAAGTGTGGATAATTCTGCACAAGATCTTCACCACTACAATCAAATCTCATGTGCTGGTGTCTGGCTGTTGGTTCCAAGGAACTGATCTGCTTGACCCTCATACGTCGAATGTGACGGGAGAGTTGAGTATATATATATATATATATATATATATATATATATATAGATAGATAGATAGATAGATAGATAGATAGATAGATAGATAGATAGATAATATATATATATATATATATATATATATATATATATATATATCAGGTCATCTCATAAGTTCTGTCCGAATTTTGAATTTTGAAACAAGTGACCAAATGTTACATTTAATTACAGGTTCAATCAACAAAGTATTTTCCCTAATTATCTATGACTTCCGTCCATCTATTAACACGCTTACTAATTCCATTACTGTAAAATTCTTTTGTCTTTGATTCGACGAACTCACAAATGTCAGTTTTAACCTCTTCCTATGTTACAAAAGCTGTTTCTTCCAAATTATTCTGTAAGCTACGAAACAAATGGTGGTCTGAAGGAGCAAGGTCGGGAGAATAAGGTGGATGAGGATTTTTTTTTCCAACCAAGTTCTTCGATCTTTTGTGATGTGATTCTTGCTGTGTGTGGTCACGCATTGTCCTGATGAAACATCACCCGTTTTCGATTCACTAGAGCAGGTCTTTTTTTCCTCAAAGCTTGGTTCAAAAGCTGTAATTGCTGACAGTATATTTGAGCATTAATTGTTGCATTAGGTGGTAAGAATTCAAAGTGGATTATTCCTTGGCAATCCCACCAGATGGAAAGAAGAACCGTTTGCCCATGAAGTTCCCTTATCGGCTGTGGCTGGGGTCCTTCTTCTTTACCACTGTCTACGATGCTTAACATTTTGATAAAAGATCCATTTTTGTTGCCAGTCACAAGTCTATCCATAAAAGGTGAAACAAGTTGGTGAGAATGGAGATATGGAGCAGATGTCAACTCGGGATTTGAGGTTGTTTTCAGACAATTCATGAGGCACCCATTTTCCAAGTTTAGGAACTTTTCCAAGTTGTTGAAGATGAAGATGAACAGTTGTATGGTTTGAATTGAGAACCACAGCCAATTCCTCAACTGATAAAGCAGGATTTTCTTCAAGGGCTGCTTCAAGAAGCTTTTCATCAAACTCTACTGGACGTCCCGTTCGATCTTCATCCTCAAGAGTTAAATTTCCACCTCTGAATATTACAAACCATCTTCTACAAGTTCTTTCATTCACACATTCCTCTCCATAAACTGAGTGAATGTTGCTAGCCGTTTCGGCTGCTGAGTTTCCTTTCTTGAACTCATAAAGCATTATGTGCCTCAAATGATTCTTGGGTACTTCCATGTTAGCAGGGTTTTAATCAACCAAAATTTAGTTTTATTGTTCTCTGAAATAAAATTTGATCAGTTTAAATGCATCTAAACATAAAAATAATGTTCAGCTCCATTCGACATTATAAAATACTCTTTAAATTTCGTTCATTTTAACAAAAAGTTAAAATTCGGACAGAACTTATGGGATGACATAATATATTTATATAAATTCACAAGAGGATAGAATCCAGATAGAATTCAATATCCAGGACAGACTAAGAATATAATATAAAAGGCTCAAACACTAATATTCCATGGTTATAATTTATTACATTGGAATCGTAATCACGATCCACATCATCAGACCTTTTTGAATTTGTAGGTCATTTGAATCTTGATTACGATCCCAATGTAATAAATTATAAGCATGAAATATTAGTGTTTGAGCCTTTTATATATATATATATATATATATATATATATATATATATATATATATATATATATATATATATACACGAATAAACTGACAAGCGTAATTATAGTTACTAGATATATCTATAATGAAACTAGAGATTACCACTAAAAAGGAATCCCTGCTTTACCAAAAGGGACAACAACTAGAGCAATTAGATGAGAGAAATACTGCAAAACATGAAGAATAACTTCTTTACGGTAAGAAAAGAAATGGAATGCGTTAGTCAAATGTTTTAAGTGCCAGCCTGTCAAATAGTTGGCCAACTGTAAACATTTTGCTCACCTCCTCACATTTCAACATTCGAATACGCGTGTTGTTTATCATCCGAGGCCGGAACATTTGCTGCGCTAATCATCCCGCGTTATAATCGGATGGGAAATTTGTTTGGAAAGCAAAGAACTGCCCTTTCGATGCGCCTGAAGTTATTAGTCCGAATTTTATTCTTATTCACATCGGTCGGATTGCTTCCGAGGATGACATAAAATTCTTTTGTGATTTCTTTTCTTCTCTATCCTTTTCATAATCCGTTTATTTTATTTTCTTAAAAACTTTTCTTTTCATTTTACACACGGATTTCTCATTGTCATTTTACTATTCATATTTTATGCTTTAAAAATGACCATAATTCTCCTTGTATAATTTCATAAAAGAAATAAGCATTTTTCCTAAAAAAATTATAAGCAGAATTAGGGGTGCGTATTATGCACATCTACAAAAACATCTTTTAAAATTGCCGTTTCATACGTCGATTTCAGTTGCGAAATGACTACTCACCACACATATACCACAATTTGACACTAACATTCGGCGACTGCGACCCCATAAGGATGTCAAATACAATCATATCTACCTAAAAATACTGACAAATGTAAAATAAAATAAGAATTATCATAAAACTAAATGAGAATAATATTATTCTATGTTTAAAACCATTCTTTTAAATAAGAGTAGGAAACGCAGGCCATAATGAAATTGGAGAGGTACAATTTATAGGGTTTGATTACCAAACAACGGGTGCATATTATGCATGAGTAGAAGCATTTTCCCACACTTTCAGCATAATTTTAGGGGTGCATATTATGCATGAAGATGTATTATACATGAGGAATTACGGTATATACCTACACACACACACACACACACACATGTACAGCAAAAAGAATCCTTAAAAAATTTTCGTAAAATAAAATAAAAATTATCGTAAAACTAAATTAGAATAATATTATTCTATGTTTAAAACCATTCTTTTAAATAAGATTAGGAAACGCAGGCCATAATGAAATTGAAGACGTACAATTTATAGGGTTTGATTACCAAACAAGGGGTGCGTATTATGCGTAAGTAGAATCATTTTCCCACACTTTCAGCACAATTTTAGCGGTGATTATTATGGATGAAGATGTATTAATCATGTGGAATTATGTTACTTATAACAACAGGAAGTTATGGAAATACATACTAGCTTAATTGCTGAAAAGAATTCTCTACTTGGACAATCATATCTTCTTTCCATTCATGGATCAGAAGAATTCCCGCAGTAAGCTTTCTTTACCTTCTGCCAAGCAAGGCTATAGGATCCAGTCCTGTTATTTAACCCACAGCTGGGGAGAGAAGAGATGGATTCATCCAAGGGTATTTGAACTTACGAATTCGACTGGAATTCGGACTCGGCAGTTCAAAGTCTCATTCTGAGCCGTTATCCATCACACCATCCGCACATCCTGATATTCCTAAGAGGTCACCCATCTGAGTATTGACTAGGTTCAACATTACTTAATTTTGATGATCAGATGTGAACCGGTGTTTCAACCTAGTATGGTCGAAAATATCACGTAAAAGCCTATTTCTGTTTTCTTCGTTAATCATTTTATTTTCTGGTGTTTCTTTTTCAAAATTAAATGTTGACTCTTTTTTTTTCCCTCTTTATGTTTCCTTCCTTTTCTCTTGTTTCCCTGTTCCTTCATTCCTCTCATTCTTTCTTCCTCTTTCATCACTCTGTTTTTCTTCACTACTCCCTTTCTCTATCGCATTTGCTTTTGTTTTCTTCTTTGTTTTCTTCGAAGTCATTGAGATCTTTCTAAGTCAATCCGTTTCTGTCTCCTGCTGTCTTATCTATCATTGATTAAACTACATTATACTGTTCGTCTTCCATTTAATTAATCAAGTCAATCTATTTTAGCTTCAATTTACTAATCGATCCTACACAGCTTCATACATACACACACACGCACACACACACACACATATATATATATATATATATATATATATATATATATATATATATGCATGTGTGTCTGTATATATCTATCTCTCTCTCTTTATGTATGTATGTATGACTTCAATTTATCTATTATGTTACTTCGCTATATCCATGTATCATTCTGTTCATACCCGACTTATATACAGTGCTCTTCGATAAAAGTGACTCACCTGATTTTTTTTTACTTAAATATATTTTCGCCTATTGTTTTTGGGGTCAAACTAATTTTTAATCTTACTAATATAAAGACCCCTTCCCGACCACCTAGTATTAAAGTTTACTCACCCTAAGGTATTCTACTGATAATTATAATTTTGGATATAAATGAGATTTAGGGAAAAACTCTGTGCAAAAAAAGTGACTCACTTATTTCCTGCAACTAGTAATCAATAGAAACATAACCGAACAGCTTTAAATAAAGAATAATAGAGGTATAATTTATTTGTAATAGCTAATATAGTTCGAAATATTTAATAATCTATGAGTCCTCCTTTATTTTGAATAACCTTTTCAACCCTTTTTGGCATTGACTTGATGAGGTTCTAGCAAATCTCATCTCCAAGTATTGAATTCCATTCGGATATGAAATTCACAATCAAATTCTTTTGTTGCTCAACTGCTTTCTCGAGAGCCTGTACTTTATAATGATCCATAAGTTTTCTATGGGGTTGAGGTCAGGAGATTGGAGCTACCATGTCATAACACTCACCTGCTTCTCATCAAAGTATTACGTCATCAATTTTGATTTGTGACAGGGAGCATTATCCTGCATAAAAATGAGCTTGGTGGGGTCGATTTGCACCCTTTCAGCAGAAGGAAGCAGACGAGACTCTAACATTCTCTTGTACTGCTCGCTCCTGAGGGTCTTTTCAATAGGTTTTAAGAAACCAGTCCCATGAAAAGAAAAGCATCCCCAGAACATTATACTGAACGGATGCTTGACAGTACTTACTGCTAAATTCAAAGAGCTTTCAAAGCTTCTTCTTCGGATTTTAGATCGCTTATCCTTTGAATTTAGCTCAACTTTCGTTTCATCGTAGAAGAGAACATTTAGTAAAAAGAATCAGGTGAGTCACTTTTATCGAACAGCACTGTACGTTCAATAAGAACACATAGATATATTATAAGATATGTTAGTGTGAAAGTAATGCCCGGACGTATACAGAAAAACATGCACAAAGTAGATTCTTTCCGTTAGCCAATTTTATTCGCTCTCAAGTTAAAAACTAGAAAATGTATAGTTTCGTTCTCGGATCCATAACGAATTCATTCTGCAAATGCATAAAAATTTCAACATTTTCAACCGAATTATAACATCTTTTTTCGATCGTAAACAAAATAGATAGTAATTCTAATGTACTATTTGTGAAACGAAACGAGCTACACGGAACATGTTTAAGTTGACGGCCATCTTTCTTTAAAGTAACAGCAAGTAAAAGCAATAAAAAATAATGTACCGTAATTCCCCATGTATAATACGCATTTTTTTCTAAAAGTAATAACAAAATTAAGGGTGCCTATTATGCAGAGTTACAAAAAAAATCTTTTTAAAAATTGCCGTTTCATAGGTCGGATTCAGTTGCGAAATGACTACTGACCACAAACATACGACAATTTGACATTTTCGGCGATTTTGACCCCATAAGGATATCAGATACACTCATATGTACCTAACAATACTTACAAATGTAAAATAAAATAAAAATTATCATAAAACAAAAATTAGAATAATATTTGTCTATATTTGTGAGATGAGGTATTGTGTACACTATTTACATTATTCGGACTATTGTCCTCATCTTTGTCGCCATATTTATTACAACGCTTCAGACATTATACGCTCCGGCCTTCTTCACTGTGCCATGTGTCCTTGAGGACACATGGCACAGTGGATAAAGGCGTTAGTTAGATCCAGTGATAGGACCCAAAGAGTATGAGTTCAATACCTGGTTAAGGCGGTGAAGAACTTGGAGAGGAAATTAAGCAGGAGATAACTGATAACTCACATCCATTAAGCATGGCACGTGGAACTAGAACAGTCAACCCCAGTGAGCGAAATAAAGGGTTCAGTTTGACATTCCAACCACCTGAAGAAGGCCGGAGCGTACAACGGCCAAAACGTTGTAATAAATATGGCGACAAAGATGAGGACAATAGTCCGAATAATGTAAATAGTGTAGGATAATATTATTCTATGTTTCAAGCTATTTTAATAAGAGTAGGAAACACTGGATGTAATGAAATTGGAGAGTTACAATTTATAGGGTTTGATTACCAAACAAGGAGTGCGTATTATGCGTGAGTAGAAACATTTTCCTAGAATTTCAGCACAATCTTAGAGATGCGTATTATGGATGAAGGCGTACTATACATGGGTAATTTCTGTATTCACAACATACTGTATTGAATTGATATAAAAGACCTAAAAGTGACACGTTAGAAACATATATAAAGGAGCCGATTTTAATCTTAAAAATCTATAAAAGACACTGAACGAAAGTCATTAGAAAAATATAAAAATGCCTGAACCAATCTTTAGTGATATTTAAGAGGTTGAAACGGTTCATTAGAAAAAAGACACTGAATGAAAACATTAGAAAATGATAAAAGACGTTGAACCAAGACATTTGTAAAATATAGTAGAGGGTGAACCATCTTATAACCGTATAAGTCAGTGTTTCCCAAAGTTGGCGTTAGCACCCACTTGTGGGCTCTGCTATGATGAAAGTATTATTGTATTTTTATTTCATATTCATGACGTCGGTGGATATTTATCCTTTTTTTATTTAAAATTTTCAAAACTTACTCAATATTAGCTATGAAAGGAATTTTCTGAAAGGTATGTTAAACTGGATTAAGCTATCAAACGTTTCTTCATTGCTTTTCCAACTTCTTATATTGCTCAATGCGGTTTAAATGCAGCTTCTTACTAAACAAAGAAACCACCTTCAAATTACAAAATCGAGGAGATCTATGATTATTTCTAAGCAGCATAGAACCTAAAATAAGAGGTTTATCCAGTAAACACCAAAGTCAACCATCGCATTGAATTATTGAGATAAGCTATCAAATAAAAGTTTTGTTTTTTAGGATTGTAATCATTGTCATTTATAATAGAAATGAAAACAATATTAAAATTATTTTTGCACTGATATCTCAGTGTTTCTTGCTATGAAAGATGAATTCAAGATAATATTTGGAATTTAATTTCACAGCGGGGAGGGCGCTGGTTGTAAAAAGGTTGGGAAACACTGATGTAGCACAGTTATGTACCATCGCAGTAAAAACATTGTGATAGGCTATCAGATGAAACTAGAGTAAGAGCCTTAACCAGTAAACACCAAAGTCAACCATCGCATTGAAACATTGAGATAAGCTATCAAATATAAGTTGTTTTTTTTAGCATTTTAATCATTGTCATTTATAATAGAATTGAAGACAATATTAAAATTATTTTTGCACTAATACCGAAATGATTCTTGCTATGAAAAATAAATAAATCAGCTTGAACAAATTTGGGTAACACTGGTATAAGTGAATAATAAGAACGTGTAGTTAATTGCGCGATTATCGACGCTGTATACTTAATACAATTAATCAAAACGCGTTCTGCTTTCCGGCTTATCAGTGGTGGAAGTCAATTAATTAACTAAATCTTTCTGCCTGGCAATCGGTCCTGCAGGAACCATCGAGAGAGGCAGGAACACTTCCCGATGTCTAATGAAACAGATGAGGTAAACGGGTAAATTTCTAGATTTTACGCCAAAAATCTTATGGTAGATACTCAGCAGTAAAAAGAGACAGTGTTGTTTTTTTTCCGTTGCGTAACAGATGAACTGCAGGACAAAATGGCAAAATGGCAAAATGGATTATTGTAATTGATTATATATACAGATTAATACGTGTACAGGTTCCAAATCGGCTCATTTGATTCTTTTTAGAAATGTAAGGCTTCGTAGAGGCTACTCGACTGTTCACATTTATTTCATTAAGACTTCGGGAAATAGTGTGCCTTGATATTTTAATGCCAAGGTTAGCATTAGCTCTTTTAGAGATAGTGGTTACTGTCGCAAATCGATCATTTTTTTATTCATTACCAATCCATCTGTCTTCCCTTGCAGTAGTTTTCCTAGGCCTGCCAGGTGGTTTCTTGGCTTCACATGACCCAGTTTCCTCAAGTTTTCTTAAAATTCTATGAATCAGACTTAGATTTCCCCACAGTCTTTGAAATATCCCCAATCGAGGGTTTATCTTCATTACATAACTTGACTATCAGTTATCTAAATTCGAATGACGTCACAGTTTTTTTAACAATGTTTACAATGCAAGAGCCAATGAAGAGTCGGTGTAATTTAGTAAAATACCCTATTTTAGAGGTGAAGCCGAGGCAGGGCCGGGGTGTTAATTTCAAAGCAAATGATAGCATTCATGTACGCACTTCGTCTGGTCAGTCACACCAAAAGATAGCTGTTGGCACTATAATACGTCGTTAAGTGTCTAAAGAATGTTTTTTTCTTTCCTAAAGGGCTGTTTCGTACATAAACGCGTCGTACTGAGCTACAATTTGTTTTGTTTTTTTGTTTTTTTTATGACTTCATAAAGGGTTTTTCTATCGTATGGTTTGGTTAAGCTTTTAAACCTTTTATTAGACTATGAAATTTAATCATTTTTTCCATGCTAATTATTTAATGCGAAAATTTGTTGATGTCGGGAAAAAACCGTTAACTCCTGTCTATGGTTTAAAAAATTTTCATTATTTAGAAATTTAATAATGTGTAGTTTTTCATGTAGGCATAAAGGGTATGGGTCATCCCAGGTTTTACAAGTTCTTGTTCTATTTATTATTTTCCATTTTATTTTTGGTGTTTTATTCATTTCTTTAAAATTCCACAAATATTTGGATAGAGATGTCTGATTTCTATTTCTAATATTATTGAAGGAGCTTTTTTGTTTTCTTCATCTAATTTTAAATTCATTCTTCGTTGAACCAATGTATATCCTATCAGTGTTAGGACTCTCAATGAATGAGTATACCACAGATTTTGCGCGGCATTTATTTTTCAACGGGCAGGTTTTCTACAATCACATAATTTGTCATTATTTTTGTCTAATTTTAGTTTAGGATTTTTATTAATACTGTTTTCGCATGCGTTTTTTCCAGGATTTTATTATTATGTTTTTTATGATTCTTTCTAGATTTTCAGTGCAACTGTAACTTAATTTCAAGGTCATTTTATTAAAGATCTTGCTAAGTCTGCTATTAGTAGGAAAGTGTTTTTCAATTAAAGCTAGGAACTTATGTCCTAGCTTAATACTGACCGTTGAACGGAGGGGTATACCAAACGATTTTTCTTTTCCTGTTTTTCTCCTAGTTAGTACTGTTGTTTCTATAATTTATGTTAGCGTTTTTGTATCCGCTATTTTTTAGGGTTGTGTTCTAAAAATTACTGTGTTGTTGGAATATTTACTTATTAGCGGAGTTCATGCTGAAAATAAAAGATAATTATAAAAAATAATTATAATTTAATCTCTACTTCTGCATGGAGCACTGTTTTTTCAAAATAAAAACAAAAATACTAAAGAACTATTATGTACCTAGCGTGTTCTTTCCAATTTTTTACATATCTATGCACACACACGCGCACACACAGACACACACACACACACACACACACAGACACGCACATATATATATATATATATATATATATATATATACGAGGTCTGATCAGAAATTATCGGGACTGGTGCTGCAAAATAAAACTGCAACACTTAACAATTCGACATTTAATCTCTTTCGAAGTAGTCCCATTCTGAAGTGACAAACTTTATCCAGTGATGTTTCCATTGATGGTAAGCATCCCGGGAATTACTTTTTTCGGGCAACGAGAATCTGTTTTCTCTTTGATTTCCTTCTGTAAACACCGAAGCCAATCAGGAGATGTAATTTATGGCACCAACATCATGATGCCAAGCACTGGGCTGGTTAAGATGTTGCTTCACAGGTACACATTGCACACACAATTCATCGCTTGCACAAAGACGGAGCTTGTCCTCGTCACCAAACAGCGCAGAGATCTATTGAATCCAACAGACATACACAAAGGTGCTGTGGTGTTACTGCTGCACAGACTAGTCCTATTACTAGTGTTTTTTAACAATTACTATTACGATTACCATTACTAATACTAATGTTTGTTAAAGATTACTATTACTATTACTAGTGTTTGTTAACGATTACTATTACTAGTGTTTGCTAACGATTTCTATTAATATTACTACTGTTTATTAACGATTACTATTACTATTACTAGTGTTTGTTAACCATTAATATTAATATTACTAATGTTTGTTAACGATTACTATTACTATTGCTAGTGTTTGTTAACGATTACTATTAATATTACTACTGTTTGTTAACGATTACTATTACTAGTGTTTGCTAACTGTTACTATTAATATTACTACTGTTCGTTAACGATTACTATTTCTAGTGTTTGTTAACGATTACTATTAATATTACTACTGTTCGTTAACAATTAGTATTACTATTACTAGTGTTTGTTAACGATTACTATTACTATTACTAGTGTTTGTTAACGATTAGTATTAATATTACTAATGTTTGTTAACGATTACTATTACTAGTGTTTGTTAACGATTACTATTAATATTACTACTGTTTGTTAACGATTAATATTAATATTATTAGTGTTTGCTAACGATTACTATTAATATTGCTAGTGTTTGTTAATGATTATTATTAATATTACTAGTGTTTGTTACGATTACTATTGTATATTAACGATTACTATTACTATTACTGCTGTTTGTTAATGATTACTATTAATATTACTAGTGTTTTTTAACAATTACTATTGTGATTACTATTTCATGTTAACTATTACTATTACTAGTGTTTGTTAATGCTTACTATTAATATTACTAATGTTTGTTAACAATTACGATTACTATTGTATGTTAACGATGACTATTACTAATACTAGAGTTTGTTAATGATTACTATTACTATTATTTGTGTTTGTTAACGATTTCCAACAATCAACATTGACTCTCCTCGGATTCATGTACTCTTTCTCAGGTCAATGGTTAGAAATGGTTTTCAGCAAGTTAAGCCTATGGATTTTGGTGAAGGCCACACTTCTTCAAACCTTTGGAACTAGCGCAACAGAATCACAAAGAACCGTACCAAAATAATAGAAACCATATTTGACGTCTTTCAACATCCGCAACAGCTAAAATGGATGTCACATTTAACTTGAAGGGAAAATAATGACTTAATCAAAATTTTCGCTTTCCACACTACTTTAAACAAAAGGTTAGAATGGAAACCACCACCGCTACTGGAAAGGCGATAAAAGCTACTAGACTTAAGAAATTTATTTTTCTGGTAAAATTGTTTTAGTAGAAAGATTTTATGAATGTCAAACTACAGTAGTAAAATCTGCTCTGTCAAAGAATGCCGAATGTTTCTTTATCCGAATACAACTAATCTTACTATTACCGTTTTTATGGACACCTTGCGGCCTGCCATTAGTGCCCTTACAGTGCACCACAGTCGTAGCATTCAGGCTTTCGAAGTACTTCCGTCCGATCAATCAAAGCGTTTTAATTGAATAAAAGAAGAATCCGTGGAAGACATTTGCCTTTGTTAAATACATTCGTCACACTGAACCATATTGCAGAATGCTACACTTTTACTACGACAAACGATGACGGGAAATTTTTATTCAGCCCTAGCATTCATATATCAGACACAGTTCAAAATAAGCATCGTACTTGTAATATAATTTTATTTACTGTCAGTGAAATTTAAGAGGGTTTTTTTTACGACAATATATCTGTTATATTTCAACTGCTGTAACAAGTTCGTCAAAATATGACCAAATTAAAAAGCGTTTATGCGACTCTATGGGAAATGAAGTATTTTTCATCCTGCAAGCACTTTCGCATAGACGCAAAATCGCAAGCCTATCGCTCTCCACTCTATCGTCACTTCTGTGGCAAATGTTCAGACATGCTCCATGCTTTAGTTTCACAAGTTCAGGCATTTACATTTACATAGAACTGCCTTGCCACGTTTACAAAGTTGAAATATATACAGGGTGTCCATAAAGTTCATGTGCACTTTAAAAAATTATAACTTTATTTGTATTTGCGATAGAAATAATCTGTAAAAAATGTTATAAAGTTTAATGTGCCTAGTTTTATGTATAGCTAAAATAACTAATGTGATTACAGGCGTTACTGTAAATTAGTTGGCAAATGTTTTCTGTGAACTGCAAAATCGTATTGCCCTTAGTATTGTTAATGATGGAAGACATGTGGAAACTTAAATAAGATTTCAATAAAACCTTTATAATTAGGTTTTATTCTTTCTAATCCTTTTTACAAATTATTTCCATCGCAAATACAAATAAAGTTATAAATTTTTAAAGTGCACACGGACTTTATGGACACCCTGTATATTTCCCTTCTGCATTTTGCTGTATTTTTGCCATTGCTTTATTTCTTTGTTTTACATTTGTTTGTTTTTCTTCAATCTTTCTTTCTATCGTCTGCCATTGATAATCTTACTTACAGAATATTTTTCTTTACTTCTTTAACTCTACGGACATTTTCTTTTTTCCTTCTTAATTCGCTACCTTTAAATTTGAATTCACCAACTCATCTTCTCCAAATATTTATTCTTCCGTTGCTGCCTCCGAAAGACATTTTCTTTCAGATCTTTACACACGCCTCTTTTAAAAATGTCTTACATCTCTTCTCATCTTCCCGCCTTTTATTCTGTCCTTCGTCTTCTGTTTTTGCTCTCTTTCTTCTCCTTCCTTAACGTTTCTCCTCCTTTTATTGCATCTCTCTTCCCTCCCTCTATTTTACACAATATTGGATAATATTCACCCACTCCCTCTTCCTATTCCTCAGACTCAATTCTTGTTCCTCTTCTGTTTATTTCTTTTCTCCAGTGATACTTCCCCGTCCACAAGTCCTTTGATTTAATTTTCTTTTTCTTTTCAAATTCAGTTTCTTTTTTTTCCCCTATACTTTCTAACATTTTATTCTTTCTTCGTCCTTTTCAGCGTCCATATTCAATTCTTTCTGTATCATTTCTCTTCGTTTTATTCATCAAAAATCGACCTTGGAAAAAATCCCACTTGATTTTTTTTAAGACTAGCAATCATTTTTACTCACAAAAGCAATTAAAATAGAAATCTCATACTATATATATATATATATATATATATATATATATATATATATATATATATGTTTGACTGTGTGCGTGTGTGTCAGTGTGTGCGAGTGAATACCAGATAAATCTCTTTTTAATTTGTTTATTTTTCCTCTCTTAAGCGGGTCGCATTTCAAAATACTAATTAAACGTCGAAAAAATTTTGACTACTTTCTCTATGTATCAAAGTGACCACACAAATACACACACAACTACGCACGCACATATATTTATGTGTGTGTGTGTGTGTGTGTGTGTGTGTGTGTGTGTGTGTGTGTGCGTGCAAACAACTGTTAAAGCAGTCGGGGGCATTTTTGTTATGCCCCCGCCTTTCTCTACCATATGTACACATTAGGTCTCTGCAGCATTATATATAGAGACAGACAGAGACAGACAAACAGACAGACAGACAAACAGGGGAAGAATAAGCGAGAGAAAAGGAATTTGGAGATGTCAGGGGAGTCTTTGAGAATATCTATTTACGGTAACTTACCGGTTTCACAGTTCTGTGATTTTCAAAAGTTATATTGAGAGATGCATGATTATGCAGCGATATGTCTCACATCTAACCGGAGGTCGAGACTTTTTTCAGTTTTATGCCCACCCGAAAGGGGTTAAGATTACTATCAATTTAAAATGTAATCTGATAGGTTGGTTATGATCACGTGATCTGGCTTATAATTTTACCGCCAAAAAAATCGATGAACATAAAATGTTATTGTCAAAAATTTGGGGTGTCACGATTCAGTGAGCATGGCTAATGAAAACAAAGTTTTAATCAGTGCAAGTGTCAGGGCTTCACGAGAATTTTGCTTTGTGTGTGCATGTGTGTATGTGTAGAGAGAGAGAGATTTATGTCTTAATAATAATGATAATGATAACAGTCCATTAGTAAAATGGATAAGGATGTTACGTGCGAGTGTGTGTGCATACGTGTTTGTGGATAGTCCTTGGCAAATTTGCCTTGTTCGTTTGTTTATATATATATATATATATATATATATATATATATATATATATATATATAAGTGAACATTGAAGTCAACACTCAGAGGCGACAGGCTGTTTCATGCTGGACGCAATCATCAGGCACTTGTTCACTGTTATATATATATATATATATATATATATATATATATATTTTATATATATATATATATATTTTATATATATATATATATATATATATTTTATATATATATATATATATTTTATATATATATATATATATATATATATATATATATATATATATATATATATATATATATATATTGAACTCACACAGTGGATAAAAGCGTTTGTTAGATCCAGGGACAGGACCCAAAGAGTGTGAGTTCAATACCTGGTTAAGGCAGTGGAGAACTTTCAGAAGGAAATTAACAGGAGATAACTGATCACTGTTGTCCATTAAACATGGCACGTGGAAATAGAACAGTCTACCCCAGTGAGTGAAATAAATGGTTCAGTTCGACATTCCAACCACCTGAAGAAGGCCGGAGCGTACAACGGCCGAAACGTTGTAATAAATATGGCGACAAAGATGAGGACAATAGTCCGAATAACGTAAATAATGTACATAATACCTCATCTCAAAAATATGGACAGATACACATTCACGTGTGCTCATTACAATTAAGGGTTTTTTTTTCAATTTTTTTACTGTGATTTTGTGCAAGACCCAAGAGCCACTCGAGGTAGAGGGCTACAAAATAATTAACTACTTTAAAATAATTATGATATATTGATAATTTGTATTAGTGGCATGTCATGACATTTTGGTTATAGTAACTGTGATATAGCGTTCTTCGTGGGTGTGTCCCAATCCTGATAAATATGTTGGACACTATTGGAAGTGGGGCGTAATATGCTGTCTAAGTAATCCACCACTTCACGCTGGTGACGTGTATCGTATTTTGTTGATGTTATAAAGATTATCATTTTATTTCCAACCTCCGTTTTGGTTATTCCTCATTCAGTCACCCGTTTTCTAGGTCACAACACTATCCATGCTTTCGTTTTGAGGCGATCTGATAATATTGTGCAAAAATAACTATTTCATTTGTGTGCAAATCTAAAATATATATTTGATTAACACTATACACCACAGAATGAAATAAATTATTGAGTTATGTTAGATGTTTATATGGGCTCCTTTACATTCTACAGCCTTCATTAGATTTTAACCATTGATTTTATTACCTTTTCTATTTTTTAATTTCTTTTCTTTTTTACTATTTTATTTTATTGTTCCCAAGACATCTATAGCGAATATTATTTTCCATTCTTTTATAAATCTCTTTTAATGATGGTCCAGAAGTTTTCTATTGGATTATTTGTAAAGGCCTGGACAAAAGTTAATGTTAAAAAATCGCTTTCTATGTACGTCTTCGCCAAGATTATATGTTTTTCTTCATTCTTTCTCTGTTTCCATTAACGACACCATCTTTTCTTTCTTTGGTGGCTGAGCCCTTTTTTCCCCCCTTGATTTGTCGTCTTGTTTTGTTTAGAAATTTGTTAACTATCATTTTATTTTTCGTATCAATGAAGTTGCGTCCACGTGTAAGCAGTGGTGTCTTTCGGGAGCTTCAGTACGATGTGTGCGTGTGTGTGTATGTGTGTGTGTGTGTAAGTATGTGTATATGTGTGTGTGTGCGCGTGTGTATGTGTGTGACAGTTTGAATCGCAACAGTGTCGGCTTGCCAGGAAAGTGACTACATGATTTTATGTACTTGCGAAGGCGGTCCCATCGTGCGACACCTTTGGAAAGTGTCCAAAACGAATACCACGGGTAAACCCTTGCCTTGTGGATGAAATTGTGGTTGCCATCGGGACGTATGGTTTGAGCGCCCTAGCCCGGTTCGATCCCGCCAAATGGCGCACTATTTTCCAAAAATCAGTGTAAACCACCGGTGAATTCAGAATAAATACCAGCAGACAGACATGCTCGGAAACGATCCGCCAGCCATTACGTATACATACAACACACATACACACACACACACACACACACACACACACACACACACACATATATATATATATATATATATATATATATATATTTATTATAATATATAAGAAAATTATAACATAAATATGTTATAAAATCACTACAAAAATAGCCATTTTGTTTCAATACTGCTGGTGTCTTATCAAGTGATGGTGTTGAATACAGATTTCTACATTTCGAATAAACAATTATATTTGCTCAACTCTGTATTTACCACTCTTTTAATAATAGAATTTCTTTGTTTATTGGAATTTATTCAATATACACCAATCTTACACTTATATATATATATATATATATATATATATATATATATATATATATATATATATATATATATATATATATATATATATATATATATATATATGTGTGTGTGTGTTTCATAAAAGTTAATATTTTTAAAACTATACAACACCGCAAGTCCTGGGTATGACGATAAACTACATCCGGCAACAAGGCCACTGATTGGGAGATTTTGAAGAGAGTGGAGTAACCTCTTAATTTCTGTTGTTCCCAGGTCCACTCTGATCCGAGATGGTGGCACCTATTAGGGTCCCAGCTATGGGCATACACGGAACATCGAAACTCGGGTCAAAACATTATAATAAATCATTTATTATAAGAGTTTCCAGCAACAGATTTTAATAGTAAAAGAAATACCAAAACGCGAAAGAAAATTAAATTTCGCCATAAAATGATCCAAAAAGAATTGAGATGCCCTTAATCAAACCATACCAATACACAACACCGCAAACTAACACCTGAAAACGCATTATCTAAAAAAAAAAAACGATATGACACCTGCCGATGTATATAAGCGAGACAATTAAAATTTACTAACGAAGACACAATGTCTCTACATGGACACCTCCCTATTAACACACCCTGTGGCTTATGAAAGTCAAAATATGGAACAATTTATATTCACCTTCTTCCCGGAAGCGAGAAAAACAGTTCGAACGGGGAAAAATTGTCTAAAACATCTTAACAAAGAACTTTGATTGGTCTCCAACCGAACATATATATATATATATATATATATATATATATATATATATATATATATGTGTGTGTGTGTGTGCGCGCGCGCGCGCGTATGTGTGTGTATGTTTGCATTCACATACGTTTCTATGTGTGTGTTTATTCATGGATTTACTTGATGTGCTTAAAACATAAAATATCTGAATGAAGAAAGTTTAAAAGCCTATATTTGCAAAACACCTTTGTTCACTAAAGATCTCATAATTCCGTATATGCCTATATGTGTGTATAGTTACTGTGTATATGGACGCACACATACATACATATTTATATATACATACACCCATATATATATATATATATATATATATATATATATATATATATCTGCACACAATATATATATATATATATATATTGTGTGCATATATATATATATATATATATATATATATATATATATATATATATATATATATATATATATATATATATGAAGAAGAAGACAGGAAGAAAAAAGAAAGAATTAAATAGGATCAATAAATCGATATGAACGGAAAGATATTTGGAAAACCTACTGTTAAGCCAAGTCTACCATGAAGTCACATTTATGGAATACCCAGGAGAATAAAATTTACAATCAATTTCTTGTTGCCACAACCAGTTAAGCACAGAGCTGTAACTAATGCTTTATTTATTCAAGTATACGTTTAAACCATATTGTTGCTGCTTATAACCACTATACGTAACGATACTGGAAAATGCAATAAAAAGCATTATTTTTTTTAAAAATGCATTGCTCAAATATTCCTCCAAGATCACTGAATCGGGAACACTGAACAATCTATGGAAGTACATTTGAGACATAAGCTGAATCCGCTTCTGCAATAAATCTGCTCCTCGTTTTGGACTTCCATTTCTGTTGTGTTGTGTTACATTTAGCAGCTTTCTATTGAGCTGGTAAAAAGTTGATCTTACAAGTCATTTACTTATGTCGTGACGAAGATCCTCATGTACCTTGAAGTGCGGCTTTGTACTGAGTGAATACTTAGGTTTGTATCGTAGTTAATTGTATATAGTGTATTTACCACTGCTACCAGTGTCTGGTATTCGAACCTAGCTTTTGAATCGGGATTTTCGAAGCAGATAGACGACGTATGTAATATACTCCACAGCTTGGCTTGATCACAAAATATAACAGTATTGTGTTTATAGCAAGAATTTGAAATCAACTATGTAATTTGGTCATATGATTCAAGCATATATCTGGTTTAGATAGTTTTAATTTTAAAAAAACGCAGATAAAGGGACCAGTTATCCATAGGTATTGTCGGAATTAGCTCCTCCTCAGTTCCTTAATCCTTCAACAGGGGTCTCTCTCCCCTGGCTATAAATACTGGCTGACCCTTCGTCTCGATCTCTCTTTTCCATTTAGGCCTTGGGCCGCCACCTCGCGTGGAGGTGAGGTAAATCTCTCTTTTCTACTAACACCAATATGTGACGACTCACAGATACAGCGTTTCCCAAAGAACAATACACGTACGTACGAACACTCACTACAAAACACACATAATTTCTCCATACAAACTCTATGTAACTGTCCATGTCTTTGTTTAACTTGTTATTAATATATATTGATATATATTTGTTTACACATATATATCGGTTTTGTTTGTTTTCTTTGTCTTCTTTGGACTTAATTAAAGTCCAACATTCTCATGTAGATGGACCGGCTAGCAGGAAATTTTAACCTTCTGATATCTCTTCACATCTTCACCCCACGGTCCACTACAGGTACGGTGAGCAGCGATGAAAATAGTAGATAGGTTCGCCTATCGTCCAATTCACACTCCTCTCTGGTCTTTTTTATAGGAGTAAGGGTTTATCCATTGTTAGCTGCTTAGGGTTTGATTTACTTTTCCTTCCAAAGTCTACTTCACCTCTATACCTGTAACGTCTCCGCCTAAACTCTGGATTTTTTTATTTATGTTTTTCTAAATGGGAGTAGACAGGTTCGTCTATCGTCCATTTTAAACTTCTCTCTGATCTTTTGAGCCAGTGTAGATGTTTATCCTTGTTGTCTAGATTGGAGAATGATTCCTTCTAAAGTCTCCACATTCTGTTTCACTCCCAGTAGCCCCTTGCGTCTAAGTGGGATTATCGCCTTGCTTGGGGTGAATTGAATAAAAAAAATAATTATAAATATTTCTATCCGAGAAGGGGAAAGATTTAAAACAGACCCGCTTTTCTGTAAAGTTGGAAATGGTCCGACGAAATGGATTTCTATTTGTTTTTTGTTTTAGTTGTATTTCTTTTTGCTAGATTAAGATGGAGATTATGAAGGCTTTTCTAATATGGTTTCGTCCTGGGTATGACGATAAACTGCATCCGCGTCCTGGGTAAGACGATATACTACGTCCAACAACAAGGCCTCTGATCAGGAGGATTTCAGGAGCATGGAACCACCTCTTAATTGCTGATATTCCCAGGTCCACATTGATCCGGGGTGGTAGCACCTGTTGGGGTCCCAGATATGGGCAAATAGTTAACCCCGAAAGTGAGGTAAAAATCATTATAAAAGTGTAAAAATGGGTTTTAATACCAGAAATACTTTGTAAAAAATTATTACCAGAAATAAATTTTTGAAGAAAAAAAACTGTTACCAGCAATATATTTTTGAAAAAAACTGTTACCAGCAATATATTTTGGAAAAAAAACTGTTAACAGCAACATATTTTTGAAAAAAGAAATTATTACCAGCAATACATGTTTTAAAATAATATTGCCAGATATACATTATTGAGGAAAAAATATTACCAGAAATAGATTTTTGGCAAATCAAAATATTACAAAAAAAAATTGTCGGCATTAAATAACCCATTGAGGTTGATATACTGTAAAACACAACAAACCAAACCAAACCTAATATGGTTAGAAATTTGTAAGCTACAAAGATTGGTTCGATACGAACTTTTAATCCTTAATACTTCCCTCCCATAAATTAATTGCATATTCTTCGACATTCCATAGACGCGTTACACTAATATTCTCTTGTCATGATGAATGGTTGTTCTCTCGGTGAGGCTCATTGCTTTAAACGTCTACTTAGCGTCAAGTTTTCCACAAACCTCAAGTGGATCTCATATATATGAGCTATTGATTCTAGAAAAATAATGTAGTGCTCCAGGAACTCCCTGTCTCCTCCTTCCATTATCTAGCTTTACAAAAGTGCAGTAATCTGCTGTTGTGACCAAGTAAATTGGTTAAGTAATAACAAAACAAGAGGTTGCAGATAAATAGTGTATTGAATAGTAAATACAAAAGTGTTTTACACGACTTGGGAGTGTGTGTTGGTTGACCAGCGTTCAATCTATATGACTGTTCCGATATTTATTAGCCCCCACGAGGGTACATGTGGCACAAGGCCGAGTTTAACGTGGATCATCCGAGCTCGTACGCTCAGCCAAAAAATCCCCGTGGAACCCACATAAGCGGGTTCGGGTCTGTCTACCTCCGGCAAAGCATCGTCCGGGTTCCTCTCCGCCAAACGCAGAGATTTTGGCAGGAGCTGCGAACAGCCTCAGTAGAACAGTACTATCACTGCCACCACCACCCCCCAGGCCTACTTTCCCTACTAACTTTATAGTAAGTGGAAGAGTCCACAATAGCCTCATTAGAGGGAGGACGCCACAACACCTGCCATATCTGAGCTTAGGTTTCCCAATCCTCACTTTCCAGCCCTGACAGAGATAAAAAGCGCTTACATGGCTCTGTGGGTGTGTAGTTATTTTCCAACGTACAACGCCTTTCCCGCAGACGAATTCTTGCAAGCCTCTTCCTACTCCACGGAAAATGTTCCGACCAGCTATATTCCTTAATTTCACCAATCCAGTCCTCATTCTCATTCTATTCACACCTCATTTTCTAAGAACCGCTGCTTTGTGGAATACATTTCCGAGAGGGTTCTTTTCTGAACACTGCAATCATAAACTCTTCAAGTCTTGGGTCAGCTGTTATTTACAGACAAAAACCTCATTCATTAATCCTCTACATTGAATGTCTCTTGGGCCTTGTATAATGTGAACGACAGTAAAAAAGAAAACGTTAACAATGTAGACTCACAATGTATTGAGTTACAGCCACATTGGTGCTTAACACTAGTGTCCTTGCACCAGACTAGCCTTAGTAAACACCTCATGTTCTGTGGCAAGAAATCAACATTGGCAGTAAATTATGTAAAAATGAAATGTTCCTTGCTCGTTCACTTATGTTTCTTGAAATACCGACCGACGCCATTTCAGTCAATAAATTGCTTCCTGGAAAGAATTTCAGAACCTGATTAAATGCATCCAGGTGACCAGGTGCATTTGTCTTACTTCGTGAAACTAAGAAACATCAACCTCTTCATACGTCAAGGTCCTCAGGCTAACTTTTCATTTCTTTCTTTCTTTCTTTCTTTCTTTCTTTCTTTCTTTCTTTCTTTCTTTCTCTTTCTGCCAAGCCTTTAATACTTTCTTTGTTGACCCAAGTTCACTTTCAAATACTCTATCGATTTTGATCTATTTATGTTTTTACTATATTATTTCAAAATGGCCGATTCTTACTTTTTTTCTTCTCGCTATTCTTTTCTGTAATTTTTCCTTTCTTATCTTTGTTTTCTCTTTCCTTTTGTTTTTGTACTTTTTCTTCTTTCTTTTCTTTCTTTTTCTTCCTTTTTTTCACTTCATTTTTGTTTTCTGTCTTTCTTTTTCTTATTTCTTTTATTCGTTTATTTTCTTTTTCATTTTTCTTACGTTTTTTATTTCTTTTTCTTTTTCTTTCCTTTACTTTTCTACTTCTTCCACTTTTTCTCACCTCTTCTTTTCCTTTTTCTCTTTCATTTTTTTCTTTTTGTTTTCCTTTCTATTCATTTTTCCTTTCATCGTTTTTTTTTTTGGCTTTATTTTTTTTTGTCTGAGAAAAATTCAATCATGGCGTCAGTCGCTTTGAGCTGACGACGATTACAGTCGTCCTCAATAAGAATATTCCACTGAAAATAATAAAAAAAAAGAATTATCCCCTCAGCACGAAATACTATTCATTGTCAACGCTGAAACCGGCATTCTTTAAGACCTTCATTCAATAACTCAACTGAATGCAGCCAATGAAAAGAAGACTAAGGTTATTTAATCTGGACAATGCCACACCGAATTCGTCCGCGAATCCGAGTTGCAAATCACGGCGTCATGGTAAACGTCAAAAAGGAATACACGTTGTTTTTGGCTTGTATATATGAGTGGCTGCTTATAACCGAGTATACCTGTCTGCTAGGATGACTAGTATGGTTTTCAAACATCTTCCAGACCGATATTACCAAGAATCCACCTCTCTGACAAGTCGACTATGGTGAGATTCGAACTCGGCTCGCATATCTGTCTATATTTCTGAGATGAGGTATTATGTACATTATTTACACTATTGTCCTCATCTTATTTATTATAACGTTTTGGCCGTTCTACGCTCCGGCCTTCTTCAGGTGGTGGGAATGTCGAACTGAACCCTTGATTTCGCTCACTTGGGTAGACTGTTCTAGTTCGACGTGCCATGTTTAATGGATGTCAGTTATCAGTTATCTCCTGTTAATTTCCCTCTGAAAGTTCTCCACTAAGGACACATGGCACAGTGGATAAAGGCGTTAGTTAGATCCAGTGACAAGACCCAAAGAGTGTGAGTTCAATACCTGGTTAAGACGGTGGAGAACTTTCAGAGGGAAATTAACAGGAGGTGACTGATAACTGACATCCATTAAACATAACACGTGGAACTAGAACAGTCTACCCCAGTGAGTGAAATCAAGGGTTCAGTTCGACATTCCAACCACCTGAAGAAGGCCGAAACGCTGTAATAAATATAGCGACAAAGATGAGGACAATAGTCCGAATAATGTAAATAAAGTCGGTTCTCATAGACGAAACGCTAACGCTCTAAACTTGTTTCTTTTGCCTATTCATTGTGAAAAGCATCACGATCCATGAAATAAAACGCGAATAGATTACCTATGATCGAAATGCAAAATTAAGCGAAAGACTTTTACATTTTTAGTCCCTTTACGCCAGTAATTTATCACTTAGAGATTCTATTCAAATCCGTCTCATTCATCAAGCTCCCTAATAGCGTCTAGGGCTACAGCCACACCACGTTAGCTTTTTCTGTGGTGTTTTCTATAGCGAGTAATATTTTTGCCAATGCCACGTCCAACCTGTTTTAAATTGCTATCTCTTATACTGGTTTCTAACCACGGCGAGAGATCTCAATCTACCCTGCCAATATCTGGAACGTAGAGAGATTAATTCATGCCATCCCAAAGATATTTGCGCAAAAATGAACACAGCAAACTCGACTGGAATTTGAACTCAGCAGACCAATTCCACTTTCAACATCGATAACAGACATGCGCACATCCATACATTATTATCGAATACTTAACTGTTATTCTTATTTCTGTATCTGTCCTTGGGGTCTTTTCTTGTCTGTCTATTTTAGTAAATGCTAGGATGATGGCGTCATCCAATATACTTCGGACAGTAAAAGACTGTTAGGAACTGTGATGTTTAAATTGTCTCTCCACTACCGCTTTTGGCCTGGGGCCAAATCTAAACTGATGTTGTTAATATTTTTCTAGAATAAATATTTATGCCAGTATATTAGTTTGAAAATATCGATTTCAAATTATTCACATTTATGTCAGATTTTAATTTTTAAATTGCTAATATTTTAAAATTTCAATGATATAATTATAATTATATAATAAATATTAGCAGGTGATTTTCATCTTTTAATATCTGATTTTATTAGAAATATTTACTCGTTTCTAGATGCGAGATTTTATTATAAATGAGAGTTGCTCATTGTGTTTTAATGAAATAAACATAAAATAGTACTGTTAGTGATGTTTAGTGTTTAATTTCATATATATATATGAAGAAATATAGTCTTAAAGTGTGCTATATTTATGGTATAAGGTGCTCAATATCAGAGATAGAGCGTGTGTAAATATAAAAGAGAACATAGAAGTCAACACTTAGAGGCAACAGTCTGTTTCATGCTAGATGCAATCGTCAGTTGCCTAACGATTGCATCTAGCATGAAACAGACTGTTGCCTCTAAGTGTTGACTTCTATGTTCTCTTTTATATTTACACACGCTCTATCTCTGATATTGAGCACTTTATCTCATAAATATAGCACACCTTAAGAGTGTATGTATATATATATATATATATATATATATATATATATATATATATATATATATATATATATATATATAAAAGTGAACATAGAAGTCAACACTTAGAGGCGACTGTCTGTTTCATGCTAGATGCAATCGTCAGTTGCCTAACGATTGCATCTAGCATGAAACAGACTGTCGCCTCTAAGTGTTGACTTCTATGTTCACTTTTATATTTACACACGCTCTATCTTTGATATTGAGCACTTCATCTCATAAATATAGCACACCTTAAGAGTGTATATATATATATATATATATACATATATATATATATATATATATATATATATATATATATGAAATTCAACATAGAAGTCAACACTTAGAGGCGACAGTCTGTTTCATGCTAGATGCAATCGTCAGGCAACTCATGCTAGATGCAATCGTCAGTTGCCTAACGATTGCATCTAGCATGAAATAGACTGTCGCCTCTAAGTGTTGACTTCTATGTTCACTTTTATATTTATATATATATATATATATATATATATATAGAGAGAGAGAGAGAGAGAGAGAGAGAGAGAGAGAAAGAGATAGATTGTCATTACATAGACGAATTATATATCCTCGAAAGAGAAAGAAAGATATTGCAAATTTATTGAGTGTTGGCCAAACGTGCTGGAAATTTGGGCAAAGATTGAACAGAGAGTAAAAAAGCTGTTAATAATATTGGTTAGATTAGAACAAGAAAACATGTTAGTTGGCATAGTAAAAACTGAAAATTCTACAACAATTCCTATCATTATTTGTAATAAATATTTTTTCTATAATTTCTCCCCGAGCAAGGCAATAAAGCCACTAAGAGCTAAAAGTTTACTGAGATTGAAAGAAAATCAGAAAACTTTAGAGAAGAGAAATGACAACGAAAGAACATGATTCAGAAAGACAGAAAAGGATAATAACTGAATCTCACATGATATATTGTTCCTATAAATATAAACTAAATGCGGAACGTTTTACCAGTATCGATTGGTTTATACCAGTTTTATTTTAGAATCTGTGACTTGCATAATAAAATCCGACGTATTTTATCTATCGATTTGACTATCTAGGTCTTTGCAACTCAAACCAACGTGGTAGTATATACAGCTATACATTGCTAGAATTGTGATAAAGCCCGACAATGCTGAAAATACCTCACAAGCCTCTCTCTATCCCACTTTCTCTGTCTCTTGATACATACATACATACACACACACACACACACACACACACACACACACACATATATATATATATATATATATATATATATATATATATATATATATGAGAAAACCTAATGAGCCAGGCAAACCTACGTAGGTTTCAGCTAAACGGATCTTCAGGACAATGCTGGCCGAAAAGGAAAATAAATATAAATAAAAGGAAAATAAAAAACGTATTTTGCTTTTCGGCCAGCAAGTCCTGACGATCCGTTTAGGTTGAAACCTAGGTAGGTTTGCCTGGCTCATTAGGTTTTCTTACGTTTGCTCCACTTCGTGTATTGTGCACTTTATGTAGATGCCTTCACTCGTTTTGGATGTTCTTTTCTTTGGACTCCGAGCTTGAAGTCTGGACCATTGTTTTCGCCTTACTTCCATGTTCTTGGTTCTTTCTTTTTTTTATTCCTCATTTTCCCTTGGGTACTGATTTGATCTGCTACAAGCCGAAATGGCCAAGGTTTTTCCAAGCGGGTACCACCATTTATATATATATATATATATATATATATATATATATATATATATATATATATATATATATATATATATATATATATATATCACTAGTGATCACTTAATCACTAGTTATCTACTATCGTCTAAAGAAGTGTCACCTTAGTACTGAGACATAAATTTTTTTCAGTAGCGATGTAAAATGTTTTTATTGTAATTTATTATAATAAAAAATATTCTAATAATATTTTCCTCTACTTTGCATTGGGCAGTTTTTTTTTAAATGTTACGAACTATGGATTTTTACTCCATCTGTTCGTTATCTCATTTGATATATATATATATATATATATATATATAAAAGTGAACATAGATGTCAACACTTAGAGGCGACAGTCTGTTTCATGCTAGTGCAATCGTCAGGCAACTAGTTGCTAAGTGTTGACTTCTAAGTGTTAACTTCTATGTTCACTTTTATATTTACACACGCTCTATCTCTGATATTGAGCACTTTATGCCATAAATATAGCACACTTTAAGATTATATATATATATATATATATATATATATGTGTGTCTGTGTGTGTGTGTGTGTCTCTCTGTGTGTGTGTGTGTGTGTGTGTGTGTGTGTATGTATGTATAATTTCGCCACTAAGACACAAGGAGATTACTAGGAGTGAAAGAGAATTACAGTATATTAGTGATCAGAAAGGACAATAGAAGAACACGATTCAAGATAATTAGTTTGTGTACATATATATATATATATATATATATATATATATATATATATAGATAGATAGATAGATAGATAGATAGATAGATAGATAGATAGATAGATAGATAAAGTGTGCTATATTTATGGGATGAATTGCTCAGTATCAGAGACAGAGCGTATGTAAATATAAATATAAAAGTGAACATCGTCAGGCCGCTGATTGCGTCTAGCATGAAACACCCTGTCGCCTCTGAGTGTTGAATTCAATGTTCAATTTATATATATATATATATATATATATATATATATATATATATATATATATAATAAATTAACTGATTTAAAATATGGTTTTTTACGCTACACAGTAATAACCATGTTTCAAAAATGGAATTTGATTTAATAAAAAGATTTAATTCGAAGTTTTTAGCTCCCATTTTTGAAACATGGTTATTACTATGTAGCGAAAAAAACATATTTTAATTCAATTAATTTATAATATTAATGCTCTGTAAATTTACATTGAGCACTATTGTGTAAAAATAAAAAATATCTATAAGAACGGATTATATATCTTATTGTTCTTTCTTTTTATTTATATATATATATATATATATATATATATATATATATATGTATGTATGTATGCATGTATGTATGTATGTATGTATAAACAGAGTGGTAAAACGGTCGGTGTCCTAGCACGAGACTCTGGTCTGAACCTTATAATGGTCGATTACTCTTGATCATATCGACCAGCGGTAGCAATCTCTGCATGCATCCCGTTAAGAAGTTCTTGAAAATGGTTTTGCTCGCATGAAGTGATAAGTGATCCGATCGGGCTTGAACTCTCTCTCCCAGAAACTGCAAACTGGTGTCCGCTCAACGTATTTGCATTATGAACAGCCGATGCTCTCCCAGCAGGCATCCGCAAACGCGGTTGGCTAACCGCCCTGGCATTCGGGTGTTCACTGGTAATATATATCCTTGTTTCTCTCTTTCTTTCCTTATCCATATTCTATTCTTTTTTTTTTCATCACTCTTTTTATTTCTCTTTTTAGCTCTCCTCGACTAGCATTATTTATTAATTTCTCATTTATTTCAAAGCTACGACGAAAATACACGGCCAGTAATTATATTTCTATTCTGTCTTAACATTAACGTTAAACAAAGCCAAAAGAAGAAGAAACGGTTTCATTCAGAAATATTGTCTTGTTTCTGGACACTTTCCTCTCAATCCATTCAATATTGCAAATACCGTCGCCTTAAATCCTGTAATTCTATAGAAAATGGAGCTTACAGGGACTAGATTAGATTAATAAAAGATTAATTGCCAGCATCCGTGCAAATTAAATCGTTATTCTTATCAGATTCTTTTATTTGTATCGTCTTACCAGTTTACCAGTTAAAATATGGAAAGCATCTTTCTTTGCTGTTCTTCTATCTTGATTACGTTATTCCCTGGTCCATCTCCGATTTTAAAGGTTTTCTATCCAGTTCTTTTCATTTTGATTTTATTTTGATTTTCGTTGACATACTTTGGTTCATGAGAATCACCTCTGCTTACGTGGTCAAAGCCACGTCATTTGCACAGTTTCTGGTGTATGACTCTTCCTTCTCTGTTTTGCATACATCTGTATTTCTTTAGAAACAGTTTGTCATATGCCCTTACCGTTAGATCAGTTTCTCCCAAATTTAATGTTTTATCTATTTTCCCTTTCACATAATTAGCCTCGATACATTTGTTCTGCGAACTAAAAATCTTCATTTCTCTTCTCAACGGACTTTTAAATAACCATGTCCATGACGTCTAAAATATTTAGCATTTTCCATTTTTCTTAATTCTCTATTTTTACTATCATTATTTATCATTATTATTACTTTTATTATTGTTTGCCTTTTTATTAATATTTTTGGCATTTCAGCCATTCATTCGTTGTATTATTGAAAGCATGTTTTTCGTGTTATTTTCAAATCTTATTGTTTCGAAGAAGTCCCCTCAACACTCCAGCATTCTCTTTAATATCAAATCTAATGTGATCGTCCTCTTGGGTTTGAATTATTCCTTAAATATTTTTACAATCACTTTGGGACAGTTCCAAATACGTGTAGATATTTTTGTTCATTTTTTTATAGCATATATATATATATATATATATATTACTGTGTGTACACCGGATTGAATAAGACTAACGTACTTCTGTTTGGTTGAAATAGATTTATACCCCCTTTATTGAGGCAATTTGGTATTTTGCTGTGTAATTTCATACATTGGGCTTTTTTGTGGATCAGTTTTAATATTTAATATTACTAGCATCTACTTGGATTATATGCCAATGGATTTATTACTTGTATATATATATATATATATATATATATATATATATATATATATATATATATATATATATATAACTTATATGGATTTATTACTTGTATATATTACTTATATGGATTTATTCCTTATATATATATATATATATATATATATATAGTCATCCACAGACAGGCTGTTTCGCTGTTTCCTAGCTCATCAATGTAGCTAGATATCCGATTACCGCAAGCCTGGATCGAAACCAGACTGATTTAGTATCAGTCGAAGATTTTACCCCTATGCCATTGAACGTGAATTTGGACGCCTTTATTTTTTAGACAACCACGCTGACGTAATAGTCAATGATTACAAATTCCCTTTTGCTCCCCGAAGAGCTCAAATGAAATATTTTTTCAGGGGCATGTATATATCGTCACATATACATATATATATATATATATATATATATATATATATATATATATATATATATATATATATATATATATATATATACATACATATATATAATATATATATATATATATATATACATACATATATATAATATATATATATATATATATATACATACATATATATAATATATATATATATATATATATACATACATATATATAATATATATATATATATATATATATATATATATATATATATATATATATATATATACATATATATAATATATATATATATATATATATATATATATATATATACATACATACATATATATATGTGTGTATGTGTGTGTGTGTTTGTGTGTTGATGTGTGTGTGCGTGCGTGCGTACTTCAGTACACCGGAAAATTTACAATTACAACCTTGCCGTAATGTATAAAGTCACACCTTTCCCGATTCTTGGGTCAGTGAAATGATCCCCAGTCTACCAGTTATTGAGAGACATACACTTCGTCAAATGTCCAAGTATTATTATTATTATTATTATTATTATTATTATTATTATTATTATTATCACGTGTTTGCGTATTCACACGAAAAATCTAGTGGATATCGCTGAGGACAGAGGGACACCTAGTTCACTCAAATCTCCAGTATCTAGGATTTGTACATTTGTATAATCTCAAGCCATCCTCGTATTTCCAATTCATCTAATCGCCATTCTATTTTTTTTTATTTATTTTTTTTTTGAGCAGGATTCCAAGTACTCCTAATATCATAACCACGACGTTAACCATCACATTATACATCTTTCTTGTCTCCCTTGTAAGGTTCTAGTATTTTTCCAATTTCCTAAACTCCTTCAAATTCAGTTTGTGTTAATCTGTCACAGCAACCTGCATGAACGGGAAGGTCTTCTTTGTTTGTTTCTTATTCACAAGTACCAGACCCGGTCTTCTTGCTTTGATGGGGTTTATGTCATAACCTCAAGATATTTTGCTATTTTTCTTTTCTTTTGCTAATTTCAGCTTCACGCGGTTACAATTTGTCTACATGACCGAACAGGAGTCGGTTTTACAATTCCCAGTTGTCGGTTAAGTATTCTTTGGTGATCAGTAAGTATAATTAAGCAACACGTCGTGTCTTTAATAATAATAAAAAGAAAATAGACAATAGTTCGATTAGTCAATGTCTGATTTACTTTCTGCTGGAGAAATGGTATCTTTTCAATTTTCATGAATAAATTCAGTGTTATCATAGCTGCAGGACCAGATGGAATTGCAATAGTAGTAGACATGTTGGTAACCTTAGATGACATGGACAAGATTACGAACATAATAAATGATATATATATATAACAGTGGTTATATACCGGAAGAACTAAGTTGATCTACTTTCATAGCACTGCCTGAGGAGCCAGGTGCAAATGAATGTGAACCCCATTGGACAACCAGCCTAGTGAACCATATAATAAAACACATCATCCGAATTCTGGTGAATAGAGCGCGAAACAGAACCAGGCAGAAAATAGGACAAGTACAATGCGGGTTCGTTAAAGACACTGGAACAAGGAATGCGATATTTATGCTTAGAATTATATCAGAAAGTTTTGATAAAAAGCGGCTCACGAACTGTTGGAACTGCTAGGTAACCATGGCAAATATTGGTGGGGAAAGAAATTTCCCTCTTTTGATTAATGTTACTAAGGATTCTCCTTCAGTGGACAAGTCTACCTTCCAGCTATCGCCGGAGTAAACTTCAGTATATCCTGAGGCATTCGAGCATCCTGCGAGGAAAGTGATGTCAAATTTTATATTGAAGTCATTGCTCTCCAGAGTTTTTTTTTCTTTTTTATTTTATCTCACTGCCTTCAGGATTATCTGGTCTGTGGAAACAGGAAATGAAGTCATTTGGTTCTTCCTCTGCGTTCTTTCTGTTCTTTTGGTAAGAAGATTTCTGATTTCCAAAGTTTCGAACATTTTCTATGCTATTCTTCCAGTTATTCCGTATCAATGGTAAGCATATATTATTTTATGCATTTTTAGTTCCCACCAGAAGAAAAAATGTGACTGTGACTGGGCATCTCCAGCACATGTATCAATACCCAGCTGGTAGTTTAAATTCTTAGTCTCGATTCCGTGTTTTTTAGAATGGTCCCAAGTACACCATCTCTTATACACATAAGTCTAACCATAATGGTATACAGTTTTCGCAGCTCCCATCCTGGTTTGTTGGCTTTTTATTCTTCAATTTTGTTATTTTCTTTCGGTTTGACTATATATTCCGTTGGTTCATCTCCGATCTGAAATGTTTTTATTTCCTTCGGAACGATTATCCACCTCTTTCCTTAAGTTAGGATGATCAATCAAGTCCAAGTATGGGTTTATCTGACTATTTTTATTGTCTATGACAGTCTCTGGTATGTAATAATAACATCTGTTTACATGATCAAAACCACGTAATTTGCACAGTTCCTAGTGAATGACTCTTCCTTCTCTGTCGTGTATACTTTAGTATTTCTTTGGGGGTAGCCTATCGTATTCACTTACTATCTGATCTCTTCTTTCAAAAATGTGTCATATAAAGTTTTATTTATTTTGACTTTGATCTCAGATGCATTTGTTCCGAGACAAAAAAAATCCTTATTTTTCTTCTCAACGGATTTCTGGGGAACTATGTCCAAGATGTCTACAATATTTTCCGTCTTTTAAATTCTCTATTCCTTATTATATTTATTGCTCGATATTTTTTTCACCATACACTAAAATCGTACTTGGGCACCTCGAGGCGGTTTAATGGTTTAGTAAGCTTGTGTCGCTAGAACAATTACGACTGAGTAGTGAGTTCGACCCTCACTGGGTACCCCTTCATTCGGCCTTGTGCCACATCTAAGCTACACTTGGAAAATCGCTTTAGGGAATCTCGGCGTGGTCTAATGTTTAGCAAGCTTGTCTCACTAGAACAAATACGACTGAGGAGTGAGTTCGATCCTCACTGAGTGCCCCCTTCATTCGGCCTTGTGTCACATCTAAGCTATGCTTAGAAAATGAATGTGCTAAAATCTTTCTTTTTATGTTTGTTCTCTTCCCTGCTTTGCTTCATTTCTTTCTTTCTTTTTCTTTTTTTTTTTTTTTTTTTTTTGCCTTCTTTATTTTCAACAAATTTCCTCTGGTATTCTTCTATTTATATTTCTCATCGCCGGTACCTTCTTTTCAAATTACCAATTTTCACACCTATAGATTTCTTTTTTCTTCCTCTCTCTCTCTCACTGTAACTAAGGTCTGCTCAGTACAGATGCAGTATAAACGACAGGTGAACTCTTTAAGTTCGAATAAACACAAATGTACCTGTGCAGTTGTCTGAAAGAGGGATGCATTACAGACCCGAGCAGAGGGGGGTTCTTCGAAAACGAATAACCAGACATCGTATATATATATATATATATATATATATATATATATATATATATATATATATATATATATATATATATATGATGAAAATGTGGAAAAGACAAAGCAAAATCCGAATATGTGAGTTTACTGTTTTTTTATTTTTTTGTTTTGCTGTCAACGTTTCGTCTGACATTGACAGCAAAACAAAAAGCAAAATAAAAAATCAGTAAACTCACATATTCGGATTTTGCTTTGTCTTTTCCACATTTTCATCATACTGTCGGATCTACATCCACATATTTGATTACATATATATATATATATATATATATATATATATATATATATATATATATATAAGTATATATATATATAGTAAATGTAATAAGTCCGTTGGTATATAATGCAAGTGCACTCTAGTAATATAAAATAGGACAACTAATCCACAAAAAGAGCTCAATGTATTTATTATACAGAACAAATAAATAGTAACAAACCATCAAATCTAAAATTACCTCATATGGGGTATCAACCTATTGCAACTGACGAAAACTTTGTCAGTCTTATTCAACCCGGTACATAGACTGAGTTCGTGTCGGAATTAGAAAGTTAATTGTGACAGCAGTCGAAAAATTAATATCAAATTTATCCATTTCAATGTTTCAGTCAGACGAAAGGCACAAATGAGTGGCCAAGGGAGGGTGGAGTTTTTATAAAATTAAACCTCATGTAATGCATACGTACAATTTAAAAATGCATTGCAAATTTTTATTTCTTAAAAAAATTAGTTTTACTTTTAATATGTCTCTGTATATGCGCATGTATATGTGTATGTATATGTGCATGTATATGTGTATATGTGTATGTATATGTGCATGTATATGTGCATGTATATGTGTATGTATATGTGCATGTACATGTGTATGGATATGTGCATGCACATGTGTATGTATATGTGCATGTATATGTGCATGTATATGTGAATGCATATGTGTATGTATATGTGTGCGTGCGACTATGCATGTATGTCTATGCGCCCTATCGCGTTTTGACTTCTTATACTTCTTGTATCGTGAATATTTGTTTCTTTCTATCGCTTTTCCTTTCACCCCACCCACACTGATTTACATTCACCCTCTTCCTCATTTCTCTTTGCCTGCGCTTTCCTTTTTCGTTACATACCACTTTCCTTCCGGAGTGGGTATGACGATAAACTACGTCCAGCAGCAAGGCCTCTGATCAGAAGGTTTTGAAGAGCGTGGAACCACCTCTTAATTACTGGTGTTCCCAGGTTCACCCTCACCCGGGGTGGTAGCACCTGTTAGGGTCCCAGCTATGGGCAAATAGTTAACCCCGAAACTGGGGTAAAAACACTATGAAAGTGTAAAAATAGGTTTTAATACCAGAATTACTTTGTAAAAAATTATTACCTGAAATAATATTTTTGAAAAAAAAAAAGCTATTACCAGCAATAAGTTTTTGAAAAGAAAATATTACCAGCAATACATTTTTTAAAATAATATTACCAGCTATACATTTTTGAGGAAAAATATATTACCAGAAATAGATTTTTGACAAAGCAAAATATTACCAGGAAGAAAAGTTGTCGGCATCAAATGACCCATTGAGATTGATACGCCGTAAAACAAAACAAACCAAACTCTCTTTCCTTAAGTATTTTCGCCATCTCCCTCTCTCTTTATCTATCTATCTATCTATCTATCTATCTATCTACGCCGTGTTATCTTGCTGTCAATTTATCTCCCTATCGCTTTCAACATTCCTTTTTCACCATCTCCCTCTCTCTTTATCTCCCTCTCTCTTTATATCTCTCTCTCTCTCTATCTATCTATCTATCTATCTACGCCGTGTTATCTTGCTGTCAATTTATCTCCCTATCTCTTTCAACGTTCCTTTTTCACCACCTCCCTCTCTCTTTATCTCCCTCTCTCTTTATCTCTCTCTCTCTCTCTCTCTCTCTCTCTCTCTCTATCTATATATCTATCTACGCCGTGTTATCTTGCTGTCAATTTATCTCCCTATCTCTTTCAACGTTCCTTTTTCCCCATCTCCCTCTCTCTTTATCTCCCTCTCTCTTTATCTCTCTCTCTCTCTCTCTCTATCTATCTATCTATCTATCTATCTACGCCGTGTTATCTTGCTGTCAATTTATCTCCCTATCTCTTTCAACGTTCCTTTTCGCCATCTCCCTCTCTCTTTATCTATCTATCTATCTATCTATCTACACCGTGTTATCTTGCTGTCAATTTATCTTCCTATCGCTTTCAACATTCCTTTTTCCAGTCTCTCTCTCTCTCTCTCTCTCTTTCTCTCTCTCTCTCTCTCTCTCTCTCTCTCTCTCTCTCTCTCTCTCTCTCTCTGGATTGTCCCCTTCATGCATCCATTTTTTTCGTTTTGCAATATTTTACAAAAATTCTATTTAGAACCCGGATGATCATATCTCCCCACTTACCCCTTTTCGATAATCTGGCCTCATGGAAAAAATGATGAAGAGGTTTGCCATTCTCTTCTCTACCGTTTGGAATTCAGAATAAACATTCTTTTAGATTAATGGCCAAACAAGTTTCGAGAGCATTGTTTGTTCTGCTATTCCACCCATAACCAAAGCTAAAAGATGCAGCCATGCCTTTCCCCAGGTCATTAGAACGAAGGTCAGATACAAGACCGGAATTTGAACTCGTGCCGTTGGTTCCATTTCCTCACCTGTAACCATTCCGCTAGTTCTACAGAAGGATGCTGAGGATACCATGTTCCGAACATGTGAGTAACGACGAGGTTTTGGAGAGAATGTAAAGAAAAAGGAAACTTATACTTAATATCAGGAAGAGGCAGTTGAAATTTCTGGGAGACGTACTGAGGAAGGAGGGTTTGGAAATCTGATACCCACAGAAAGGGTGGAGAGAATGAGGGACAGAGGAAAGCAATGCGTTACATGTATAATGGGTTTGAACAAATAGATGGCAGAACAGGGTCTGGGAGAAATAACAAAAAGACAAAAACGTATTAAAAGCTACAAGGGAGAGGACGATGTGGAGGACCATATCCGCCTACGCCCTGAAGGGACACGGGAGATAAAAAAAGAACCGTTCCGCTAACCGTATATGTCACGGAGGAAAAACGGAACAATGCCCCTCGGCAGGTATCAGATTGACAAACAAGAAGAGACTGTCGAAAAAGAGAGAAAAAGGGAGAGGAGAGAGGGGAGAGAGGAGAGAATGAGAAAGAGAGAAGGGGGGAAAGGAAGTGTAGAGTGAAAGAGAGAAAGGAGCAATCGGTTTATTTCTCTCTATCTCTCTCTCTCTCTCTATCTATCTCTCTCTCTCTCTCTCAGTCTTTTTCTCTCTCACTAGATTTCTCGTTGGCTCGCTTGCTCCTCCTCTTCCTCTATTTCTTTCTTTTGGTCTCTCTTTCTCTCTCTAGTTTTCTCGCATTGTTTCTCTCGCTTTTTTCAATCCTTTTGCTAGGATTTTTCTCTCTCGCTCTCCCTCTCTCTTTTTTGCTTTCTTTCAGTCTCTTTCTTTTTCGTTTTTCGGGTTCTCTCTCTCTCTCTCTCTTTCTCTCTCTCTCTCTCTAAAGTTTTCTCGCTTGTTCACTGTATTTTTCTTTCTTTCATGCTCTCTCCCCCTCTCTCTCTCTCTCTCTCTCTCTCTCTCTCTCTCTCTCTCTCTGTCTCCACCTCTTTCTCGCTCGCTCTCCCTGTATGTCTTTTTTCCTTTCTTTCAGTGTCAGTCTATATCTTTTTTCGGTCTCTCTCTTTAGTTTTCTCACTCAATCTTCCTTCATTTTTCTTACTCTCTCTCTCTCTCTCTCTCTCTCTCTCTCTATCTATCTATCTATCTATCTATCTCAATCTCTCTCTCTCTCTTTCTCTCTCTCTCTATAGTCTCTTTTTGTCTTTCTCTAGGATGGATCAAATATTTCTATTTTTCTCCGTTGCTTCGCGTCAGTTTTTGAGTTAGTAGGAAAGTTGATTGCATTCTACAACACCTCTCAACAAAAGAACAGGCTTTTATTCTGCCCTATTAATCAGTACTTTTGTGTGCTTCTAAAACCTACAGTATGTTCATATTATGTCAATTTATATGTTTGCTCATACCCAAACTGTCATGTAAAATAAAATTTGCAAGCTGGCAAATATGATGTGTCTATTTTGGTTGGACGATCTGCAACGTTCCTGTAACGTTGCAATCCACTATTTTCTTGGCCGCAAACTTGACCGCTGACCTCCAAACTTTATGATACTGCGGCTAAGTGAGGTAACTGAAAAATTCCAGCACTGTTCAACTAACCTCGGAACATTATTTCTTCACTTAACAAGATGTATAGAAGTTATAAAATTTATTACTGTATTTTTTTTTTTTTAATTTGATATTTTTTAAATTTTAATTAGTGATTACTAATTTAGAGCGACCTGGGTAAAACGATAAACAGCAAGGACTCTGATGAGGATGTTTTAATTTGGCTATTTGGTTGTTTTGTATTATGGTATATCAATCTCACTGGGTCATTTAATGCCAACAATTTTTTTTAAATTGATTCATAGCGATAGTCTGATAAAAAACAGATGTGTATGTATACATATATATTTGAACCATTTTTCAATCACTCATTTTTCAGTACAATCCAACATCTTTTAGGAAATTTACAATCTTGGATGGTTTTATTTTCGTAAAAAGTTTTTTTTTAAATTACTCACTTGGTAATATTTTGTTCACACTATTTTGTATTCTGAGTTTCATTCTCCATCTTTTTTTCAAAGAATGTATAGCTGTTTGTATTACTGATATATTTTTTTAAAGTATTGCTGATAATTTTCCCTTCAAAAATTATTGCTGGTAATAATTTTTTTATTACAAAGTATTTCTAGTATTAAAACCTATTTTTACACAAGTTTGGGTGTTAACTATTTGCCCATAGTTGAGACCCTAACAGGTGCTACCACCCCGGGTCAGTGTGGACCTGGGAACACCAGCAATTAAGATGTGGTTCCAGGCTTCTTAAAACCTCCTGATCAGAGGGCTTGTTGTTGGATGTAGTTTATCGTCTTACTCAGGACGCGGATGTTGTTTATCGTCATACCCAGGACAGCAGGAGGTTTTGAGGGGCATGGAACCACCTCTTAATTGCTGGTGTTCCTAGGTCTATCCTAACCAGAGGTGGTAGCACCTGTTAGGGTCCTAGCAATGGAAAAATAGTCAACCCCCAAACTGGGGTCAAAACTCCATGAAAGTGTAAAAATCGTTTTTAATACCAGAAATGCTTTGTATAAAATTATTACCAGTAATAAATTTTTGAAGAAAAATTATTACCAGCAATATATTTTTGAAAAAAAAATTACCAGCTATACATTTAAAGAAAAATTAGTAATACATTTTTAGAAAAAAATTACCAGCAATAAAAATCTTGTCGGCATTAAATAACCCATTGAGGTTGAGATGCCGTAGAACAAAACAAACCAAACTAATGTAGATAATGAAAGGGGAGCCTCAAAAATTGTGTTTGCAACCACCTTATAACTTTATATATCAACTGTTATAGTCACGTCATTTTACTTACTGAATAGCTGCCCCTTATTCTTACCTGTATCAGTTTACTTATATTAGTCAATTAATGTAACTGAGCTCATTCGTTCGTTCCTTCCTATCTATCTCATTCTGTTTTTATCTACCTGTATATATGTCTATCTATATGCTATTACTTCTTTTACCCCAACTTTCAACTCTCACATCTTGTGCCCCACCCCTGTTCCTGCCCAACCATTAAGATCTACGCAACGCCTGGCATCTCACCAGAAAAGAAATCTCTACGCAGGCCAGCCGAGTAAACACTTGCCAACCATCATCGCTAACTTCGTAGAAGCAAATAGAGATTTATCACTCAGACCGGCTATTTGTTCAGTAAACGAAACGCTACTGTTATATTTTCTCCCTTCATCCGTCCTTGCATCTTGTTTGCATGTTACTGGCCACCGTTTCAGCCGTCCTTGAAGTCCATCTACCCTCAAATAAATAAAAAATGGCGATTGACCTACACTCGAAGCCAAATGCCAGACTCTGTATTTTCTTCTTTTGTTTTTTTTTCTTTATTATGTGTTTTTTTTTTCCTTTTCTTATTAAATCATTTTGGGTGTATTTTTTTGCAATAATCGACTTTATTTTAATCCTAGGGTTTTCTCTTCCCTTCTATATCCTTTTATTTATTATTGTTTTCTAATCTAAGAACAGAGATATTCGGCGGACTTCACTTTAGAATGAAGCGGAAGTAAATTTCTTTGCGAACTCTTCATAATTCGGTTAGAGGCACTACGAAGTGGTGCAATGGTTAACAAGGTTGTGTCGCTCGATCATTTACGATCGAGTAATGAGTTCGATCCTCACTTGGTACGTTCGACCTTGTGCCTCATATAAGCAACGCTTTGAAAATCATTTATCGCTTCTCGACCTTATGGCTCGGGAAGGTTCAATAAATTTCAAACCCAAGGGAGCTTCCACGGGCAGTACCTCTACTTCCTGAAGAAGCTGGGTTTATTGCCAGGCGCCTGAGGTGTCCTCAAAAGGGGAAGTGGTGCTTTTCAGCAATTTTTGCACATTATTGCCGTTCCTGCGTCCGCTTAGTCTCATGCCTTGAAGTGGAACAACTACATTGAATCTATAGGTTCATCTACAGTAAGGATAGTTCGTTTTCTGTTCCGCGACAGGTTTTTCTTGCCTGAGTCCATCCTTCAAATCTACAAATCAACCATTCGTCTTTTCATGGAATACTGCTGCCATATATGGTCTGTTGCTACCGCTGTCCATCTCGAGGTCCTCGACAAAATCTAAAGACTGGTATGCAAAGTGATTGGTCCTGATCTGGCATCTCGTCTACAGTCACTTTCTCACAGACGTGCTGTGGCTTCCCTCTGTCTTTTCTACAAGTATTTTCATAGCAACCGCTCTAACGAGCTACTTTCACTGGTTTCCAAACTTCATGAATTTAAGCTTGCTACTAGGTAGCCATCTGTTCTACTCCAACAGCTTCTTATCTCGCACTTCCCGTCAGTGGAACTCTCTTCCTCTTACTTGCTTCCCTGATAGCTATAATCTTCAAATATTCGAATGTAATATCAATCGACATCTTCTGATACCTTGATCCCCGTCCTTCTATTTATCCTTTCCTCAAACACCCCTCTTTACTCTCACTCTCTGTAACTCCTTACATACTAGTGGTACTCTCTTGACCGTGTGTCACATTGGTTAGCGAGATGAGCGCGCTGAAAAATACCCACTTCAATATTCTTGTATTATTCAATGAATTATTCTAATTAAAACTCTCACTACATTTTAACTAATCGGGCGTTCCAATATTTATTTTTGTACAATCGGCTTGCATATGAAAGTCCCTGAATATTTTTAATATCCATGTTTAATGGATGTCAGTTATCAGTTATCTCCTGTTAATTCCCCTCTGCAAGTTCCCCACTACCTTAACCGGGTATTGAAATCACACTCTTTGGGTCCTGTCACTGAATCTAACCAACGCCTTTATCCACTGTGCCATGTGTCCATGAACAGTCTACCCCAGTGAGTGAAATAAAGGGTTCAATTCGACATTCCAACCACCTGAAGAAGGCCGGATTGTACAACGGCTGAAACGTTGTAATAAATATGGCAACAAAGATGAGGAGAATAGTCCGAATGATGTAAATAGTGTACAGTAACTGTTTCAATGCAAATGTATTAAGGATTGCGGAGTAAGAACAAGTAAGAACTGTATCTATTAAAGCCCTATCAAAATTTCAATTACTCTTCATTTAAGACGTGGGCGATCATGGCAATCCACAACTTCCTATTATTTGAAGCTTTTAGTTAGCTTTTTTATTTTCTCAACTCCTTCCACTTCCAGTTCTGTCATTCATTTGCACAAGCTCGTTAGTCACGTTATGTACCCTTTCCGCGATCCCTGCCCCACTTGCCTTCACGACGTCCTGTGAGTGTCACATTATCCCGGCCCTCTCTTCTCAGTATGTGTCCTAGAAATTGAAACTGTCTCTTTCTGATGCTAACTATAAACGCCCTTTTCGTTTCCATTTTCCTTACCGGCGCGTTTATACACATACAAAAAAAATCATTTTTTTTAAAATATTGGTGCTTAATGATTTGCACCGAATCTATCCATTTAAGATTAGTATTAAATATACTTTTTTTAAAACTTAATAAAAAAAATAAAAGAATGAAATTAATACAGAATTTTTAAAGAATTTAAATCTTAATAAATTATTCTAATTAAAATTTTAAAAAATGAAAACAATTCTTGCAAGCATTATTTCAGTTTTCTTTTCTAAAGGCAATTGTGTTCTTAATATATTTTATTTATAAAAGCAATTGAAAGCTATTCTAATTAAGTTTTATTTCATTTTTCTATTTTACGATTCAGGGCGGATTTTCGGTAAATTGTGTTTCTGTTTGACAAAAACTGATTGATGATTTAAATTCTTCATAGAATCTTGCTTTTAACTAATATAAATAAGAAAAGGGTGTAATTTTAATTTCTCGAAATTTCATAAAATTAAGTAAATGGGGGCAATAGATACCAAAAAAATTACATTTTTACCAAGAGTTTCTAAAACAAAATTTTCAAACATAATTTAATTCATTTGAGAATAAGTCCTGAAAAATTCATTAAAATCCGACAATTATATGATTTTTGCAAATATTTCCAAAACAATAGGTTTTTACTGCAAAATGATGCTAATTTCCCATAGTACTCTTCGGTTCAACTGCTGACGCAAGATAAAACAAGATTTTTAACCAAAATTTCGAACGTGCAAGAAAGGATTAAAATAATTAATAAAACAATCAAAAAATACTTTGGTCTTTTATCAAGTTTGGGGCTTTTTCATCATGGTATTTTTTAAGCAAATTTTTGGTGCCAGGAACCTTTCCTCTCAGCGATTCTGGGTCACCACCACACTCATTGAGTACATATCTATGGAGTCCAAAACCTGGTGGAGGAACTGGTTTCGTAGCCGATGATTAAATTACGGGGCAGGTAGTACTTTAATCTTTCCTCTTAATAATGACATTAACATTTTGACGATAAAACTTTGTTTCAGTATCTGTCTATATTTCTGAGATGAGGTATTATGTACGCTATTTACATTATTCGGACTATTGTCCTCATGTTTGTTGCTATATTTATCACAAAGTTTCGGCCGTTTTACGCTCTGGCCTTCTTCAAGTGGTTAGAATGTCGAATCCACTGTGCCATGCGTTCTCGAGGACACATGACACAGTGGTAAAGGCGTTAGTTAGATCCAGTAACAGGGCGAAAATATTGTGAGTTCAATACCTGGTTAAGACGGTGGAGAACTTGGAGAGGGAAATTAACAGGAGATAACTGATAACTGACATCCATTAGACATGGCACTTGGAACTAGAACAGTCTACCCAAGCGAGAGAAATAAAGGATTCAGTTCGACATTCCAACTACCTGAAGAAGGACGGGGAGTACAACGGCCAAAACTTTGTTCTTATCAAGTTTGGAGCCTTTTTCATCATGGTATGCTCTTTTTTAGCGAAGTCTTGGAGGTACTTAATATATATTTAAAAATGTCCAATATTTGACAGTTGGGTATTGTCATGATTCCACGGGATTAACACTTTTCAGCATAGTATATATCTTTTAGTTTGTAAATTTAGTCAATGTATTTATAAGCGTTTATAAATATGTTACACTAATACTACGATATTTTTGCCTGAATCTCATGACCAACCTCATGAAACTTTTAGTCGCGTACAGAGAAGTATTCTGAACATTTTATTTATTGAGAATAATAATAGAAACCGTATGGAGTATTGCTGCCATCTTTGGTCTGGTGCCCCTTATGTTTGTCTCAAGGCTCTTCATAAGATCCAGAGACGGATATGCAACGTAATTGGCCCTGATCTGGCATCTCGTTTGCAGTCGCTCTCTCACAGACGTGCCGTCGCCTCCCTCTCTCTTTTTTTTACATATACTTTCATGGTAACTGCTCCAAAGAGCTGCTTTCGCTGGTCCCCAAACTTCATGAATTTAAGCGTTCTACTAGGCTGGCATCGCGCTCACACCCTTTCACTGTCGAATCTGTTAAATGAATCCGTCGCTTCAACTCCAATAGCTCCATGTCTCGCACCTCTCGCCTGTGGAACTCCCTGCCTTTTCTTGTTTCCCTGATAGCTATAATCTCCAACTATTCAAATGTAATGTCAATCGACGTCTACAGATGCCCTGATCTATCCACTATTCATTCTCTTCATCCTTTCCTCTATCACTTCTATTTGCTCTCGCTCCAACTCTCTGTAACCCCTTGCGTACTAGTGGGTTCCTGCCTTTCTTGGGGTGAAACGCTTAAAAAAATAAATAATAATAATAATAATAATAATAATAATAATAATAATAATAATAATAATAATAATTAAGAATAGCCGTGAAAATTTGTTTTTCCTATTTTAATTTTGTTGAATCTTAATTCTTAAGTTACTGATTGAATAAGTTCTACAACTATAAAATACATGTGAATATTCTTGTATTGTATTGTTAAATTGATATAATGGAATAACATGCCACCCCCACGAGTGGCGGCACTATAGCTGGTAACCACCTATAAGTATCCGTTAGGACGGCGGACACCAGAGTTGAGCTGGGATATGTTATTCAGATTTTGGCTGCTGTCGAACTCTCTGCCTTTGGGCAGAGAGCAATCCGGACGAAGCTATGTCGGAAGACAGAGTCTCGTCCGGCGTTGTAGACATACCCGAACCCGTTTATGCAGGGTTACGGGGAATTTTTGGCCAAGACTACGGGCTCGGATTGCCCAATATTAAACTCGGCCTTGTGCCACATCCTTCCTTGTGGGGAGGCAGGTAAATACCGTCGAGTTGGGATCTGCGAGACTAGCGACCTCCCGATAGCAGCACGCACACAACTGTACTGACTTGCGACGACCGTACGCATAACTATTGCTTCCTTGCTTGTTGTACTGGTTTCTACAATAAACCTGTTACTATTTACCCACCATGTTTGTCCATTCCATATTCCTATTAGCACGGAATATAACTTAAATACTTAAGCTTAACAACTTTGACAAAATATCGGATCAATAACTATAAATATAAATACACGTCATTATTCCAACTAAGAGGATACAATTGAAAAGATTTGAAATTGACAAAATTTTCCATTTAAACACTTAAGAGTGTTATTGCTTCCTCTATCTTCTCTTTCATTCTTTTACTCTTTCTTTCATTTTCTCTCTGCACCAAACAACGTCTCTGATATGTCTTTTCCGCATTTCTTCTCGATCAATAGGGAATACTGCATTATATATGAGGTATTGGCAAGGCGTAATGTACGTGCTAACTAAAGAACAAGCAAGAATAATATTAGAGATATTCGAGAAGTGCAGCCACCCGCTGCCTTTAAAAATCGCTTACCCGGATTTTTATAATTCAGTCTAATGCTTTTTATAATCCTAAGACCTAGTAGGCTGTTGAATGCATTACGGTGGCTACCTCCTCCCTGTTATAGACGCTTGATCATGCATAATTGTGTTTCTTCAATACTCAGAGAACCAACTTATGGTTTATAGTGTAATAATGCTGAGTAGACCGTAGTTATAGTTTCTGGGAGAGAGAGTGTATAATCTGGCGTGATTAGTATTTGGACAAAGACTGTAGGTCCAAACTCTCGACCTCTACTTTACAGGGATCATATTTTCAAGGATACATCTATACAATTCATATTTCTTCTTCTTCTCTTCATTTTCTTCGATTTCTGACTTCCTGAATTTCTCTCGGAAGTAAACTCTCCTCATATCTAACATTGCGCATGCCCACTGAAGGACAATTATTTGTTTAAATAATCGATTTGATTTGACGCATAACGTTTCCGTTTTTGGACTTCGCTTATGCCAGGGACTGTAAGCAAAGAAAACCAGTATCGTATATAAAGACAGAATCAAAATGGCCGACGGTTACGCAAACAAAGACATTTGAATGTTATTTGCTTTTTTCTGCTTTAATGTTTTGTTTGTTTGTGTAGTGTCTTCTTTTTTATCTTTGGTTTGTTTATTTTAGATCCGCCATTTAAACTAAGCTGGCCAAAGAATATTCTTTGATAATATAAATATTTTAAAAGTTTTGATTTAGGTCCAGTACATTTTTTTTCGCCTCTAGTTAAAGTATTAACATTCGAAGAATCATAATTTCTTGTTAATTTTCACCCAATACAAGGCACAAAAGCCAATAAAAATAGATGGTCAGTCAAGGAGGCAAGAAATATGAACGTAACGGGAGGAAGCATGATGTCAGAGTTATGAGGAGATGAAGAATAAATAAAGATTGAATCCAGACTTCAAGGTTAAGAATGTAATGTTCGGGGAAGCATACTCGCGGGAGTTGGCTCTACAATATAGTAGTCCTTAACAAAAGTGGGACATCGTTCTTACAATTGGAATACGTAGGGAAGGCGGATGCTTCAAACGTATGGATGTCGCAAGGGAGGCCTTGGCTGGAAAGGTCAAAGCTGGTGGCATTAAATAATGGGTTTCGTTCGAACATTTGCCATGGAAATAGCGATAGGCTTGCGACTGTAGGAAAGAGGCTGTAGGGTGAAAAGTAATTCATTTCTCATGTGGCTGCGTAAATGATTTTCGATTCTGGCAAGGCTGGAAATTGAGGATTCGGCAGTTCCAGCTCTGATCAATTATGGCAGCAATACTCCATTTTCGGTTTGCTTTTACTCTTTTCGTGTAGCTTAGCAAAACAAAAAGGCACCACACGAAATGAGGATTAGGAAATAAGATTTTGTCAGTCTTAAAATTAAACTTTGGAAATCTTTCTCTTAAAATTCTACATCGAAAATCTGATTTAAATGAAATAAAAAAATAACCACACCCTTTCACTGTCGAAACTGTTAAATGTAGCCGTCTCTTCTACTCCAATAGCTTCAGGTCTCGCACCAATCGCCTGTGGAACTCCCTCTACTTTTCCTGTTTCCCTGATAGCTATAATCTCCAACTATTCAAATGTAATGCCAATCGACGTCTCCAGATACCTTGATCTACCCCCTGCCCTTCTCTTCATCCTTTCCTCCATCACGCCTCTTTACTCTCACTCCCACTCTGTAACCCCTTGCGTGCTAGTGGCATCACGCCTTGCTTGGGGTGAATCGCTTAAAAGAAAGTAGTACGAATGAACTCATAATTATAAAATTTCAACAACTAAATTAAATAATAATAAATAGTAGTAAATTAAGAAGAATACACGTGCGAATCTTAAACATAACGAAATGACTAAATAACTAAATGACTTAGGAAATGAATAACATAATCTAGCCTTCCGCAAAAATAAAACAGGAAATATAAATACAAAATCTATTAGTATAATAATCATTTTCCCGCTTAAAATAAGCCATATCCAATAGTCTCTATATTAATAATCTATAACCTGAAAAAACGGTATTTCCATAAATATATAGTGATTTTCCAAGCGTAGTTTGGATGTGGCACAAGGCCGAAAGTAAAGGGCACCAAGTGAGGATTGAACTGACTATTCAGTCGTAATTGTTCTAGCGAGACAAGTTTGCTAACCATTACACCACCTCGAGGTTCACAAATAGTGATTTCTCAAGCGTAGTTTTGATGTGGCACAAGGCCGAAAGTAAGGAGCACCCAGTGAGGATTGAACTCACAACTCAGTCGTAATTGTTCTAGTGAGAGAAGTTTGCTAACCATTCCTCTACATCGAGGTGCCCAAATAGTGATTTTCCAAGCGTAGTTTTGATGTGGCACAAGGCCGAAAGTAAGGGGCACCCAGTGAGGATTGAACTCACTATTGAGACGTAATTGTTATACAAGCTTGCTAACCATTACACCACCTCAAGGTGCCCGATCTTTCCATAAATATATATAACTAGTTTAAACATAAAAAAAGTCTGTCACCATTCAGGGTAGGTACCTATTTCCACATTGCTTATATTTACATATGGTCTGGCTCTGTGTTATATAGGAATAAAGTGTCGCTACTGACACTGTATCACCAGAAAGAAAACACAGGTCTTCCCATTTTGAATAAGTAGATAACCTGATAGTAAAAGAAATGTATATATGGGAATTAGCTTGACGTCGAATTGATCCCTGTTTCTACACTATCCTCTATTGCTCTGCGGATCGCTATTCTTTGTACTGATCACTATACGGATGTATACGGATTACTATTCGGTGGTTACTTTTCGAGCGTGTATTATCGAGCAAGTACTATTAGTACGAGTGCTATTCGAATGCGTCTGACACCATTATTGTTCAACGGCGTTACTATAGCTGTATCTGCGATTACAAAGTCTCTACTACAACGAGCATTACAAAAGTGACAAAGAGTATTCGTTGACATGATAAAAGTAGAAATGAGCTCCCGGTGACATCACAAAACCCTGATATTGAACATTTTTCTCCCGTAAATATAGCATTATCAAAAAAAATATGTTATCACCCACACACATATGTATTTATGTGTGTTTCTGTGCGCGCGTGCGCCGTGACACTTATTAAATTAATATGATGCATAGAAATATTTGTCATGAAAACATATGAACGCCGGTCGTCTCCATTATGACAACTCCTAATAAACAGTGACAGGATATTGTAACACTGTCGTCATGCAACTCATTATTTATTTCACGCCACTTTGGCGGTTAACGCTGAGTCCTCACCCAAACATGAACCCTACATTCCTGCCTGGATCTAAGAGATTGCCTCTCTAGGGTGGGTGTTTATATATCTATCTGTCATGTGATTGTTTTACACGCGTGCACATATCAAGTGCATCTTGGTAGATCATTTGTTCACATTTAGGGTCAGACAGTGACACCGGGTAAATCGGGGATCTCCCTCCCTGTAGTTGATTTTTTTTTCTCAACTAGGGGGAAAGTTTAGTATGGCATACTATGAAGTGAATCACATGCTACCGTATATTTCTCATAAAGTTACAGTATGGTAGTTCAATAATAAAATAAAATACTAAGATATGTTGGCTTTATCACCAATGTTCATTTGACAAGTTCTAGCGAAAGGAAAAGTACAGAATAAAGACTTTATTAAAGCCTCGTTTAAGGTTTCAGGCTAGTGAAATTACTATGCCGATATATTGTCAAGTTTTCATTGCTGATTTTAATCCTCGTGTTTTTTTACCTAAATAGAACATCGAGATCTGTGACATTGTGTTAGATTTAATTCTCTCGAGAAGCAAATGTAAATTTTCGGCACACAACATATTTTTCCATGTCTTTTTTTTACAAATACTTTCATGGTAACTGCTCCAATGAACTGCTTTCGCTGGTTCCCAGACTTCATTAATTCAAGCGGTCTACGAGGCTGGCATCCCGCTTTCACCCTTTCACTGTTGAAACTGTTAAATGTAGCCGTCTCTTCTACTCCAATAGCTTCATATCTCGCACCTGTGGAACTCCCTTTCCCTTATTCCTGTTTCCCTGATAGCTATAATCTCCAACTATTCGAATGTAATGTCGCTCTGTTGTATATTTTCGAAACATATCTACATCAGCCAATCGAATTCGCAGTATCCCCAGCATTGTTACTTTTTTTCTGTCTTTTCTCGACACGAAGTCAACGGAACAAAAATATTTTATCAAATATTTTAGGATAAATCCATGTCGAACTTCTGACAACTATCATCGTCGCTGGGAACGATAACCTTTTCAGTCCTATTATGCGTGTGTTTGCCTTTTGCCAGCGCTAAGATCTTTGTTTATTCGTTTTGTGTGTGAGAAGGTCTTTCTTCCTAACAGAATTATTTTCGCATTTCTCAAACAGTGAACACATAATTTGCAATTTCCATTGTACATTCGCCTTGCTTAATATACAGTGCTGTTCGATAAAAATGACTCAACTGATTTTTTTTTTTTTTTTACTAAATGTTCTCTTCTCCGATGAAACGAAAGTTGAGCTAAATTCAAAGGATAAGCGATCTAAAATCCGAAGAAACTTTGAAAGCTGTTTGAATTTAGCAGTAAGTACTGTCAAGTATCCGTTCAGTATAATGTTCTGGGGGTGCTTTTCTTTTCATGGAACTGGTTTCTTAAAACCTATTGAAAAGACCCTCAGGAGCGAGCAGTACAAGAGAATTTTAGAGTCTTGACTGCTCCCTTCTGCTGAAAGGGTGCAAATCGACCCCACCAAGCTCATTTTTATGCAGGATAATTCTCCCTGTCACAAATCAAATTGATGAAGGAATACTTTGATGAGAATCAGGTGAGTGTTATGACATGGCCGCCCCAATCTCCTGACCGCAACCCCATAGAAGACTTATGGAGCATTATAAAGTACAGGCTCTCGAGAAAGCAGTTGAGCAACAAAGAGGATTTGATTGAGTTTCATATCCGAATGGAATTCAATGCTTGGAGATGAGATTTGCCAGAACCTAATCAAGTTAATGCCAAAAAGGGTTGAAAAGGTTATTCAAAATAAAGGAGGACTCATAGATTATTAAATATTTCAAACTATATTACCTATTATAAATAGATTATACCTCTATTATTCTTTATTTAAAGCTGTTCGGTTATGTTTCTATTGATTACTAGTTGCAGGAAATAAGTGATTCACTTTTTTGCAAAGAGTTTGTCCCTAAATCTCATTTATATCCAAAATTATAATTATCAATAGAATAACTTAGGTTAAGTGAACTTTTTTACTAGCTGGTCGGGAAGGGGTCTTTATATTAGTAAGATTAAAAATTAGTTTGACCCCAAAAACAATAGGCGAAAAAAATTTTAATTAAAAAAAATCAGGTGAGTCACTTTTATCGAACAGCCCTGTATATACCAAGCTGAATACGATCGATATAATATATGACTTAATTAAGATCAATATATTATTATTGTTGTTGTTGCTGTATTGGAATATTTATACCAGATAACTGGATTTTGTTGCTGAAAACAGAATGACATAAAGTCTCCTGATATATACTGCAGCTTTCAGACCGTAGAATCGCCATGGCTTGTACATTCTCAGTTCTACATCCGATTTCCAATACATCCAATTTTTATGTCTTTACCTCTGTCCCAAGTGCGTCTACTATTATTACTACGAGTCTAACTTCATCCTGGGTATGACGATAAACTACGTCCAGCCGGCAACAAGCCCTCTGAACGAGAGGTTTTGAGGAACGTGGAGGCACATCTTAATTACTGATGTTCCCAGGTACACTCTGACCGTAGATATTAGCACCTGTTAGGGATCCATCCATGGGCAAATAGTGAATCCCCAAACAAAAAAAAATACTATATAAGTCTAAAAATACATTTTTATCGTAAAACTACAAGCAGTACATTTTTATATAGTAAAATTTACAAAAATTCCTGATTATATTAAAATGACCAACAATACATTTTTAAAAAAATGACCAACAATAAATTTTATACTAGAATTACCAATGACACATTTTATAGCAAAATGACTAACAATATATTTTATACGTATTTGAGGGTATACAATTGCATTCAAAACATGTTTAGTTGAAGCCATAAATTGTTTTCAAAATATTTAGATTTCAGCATTAAATAAGCCATAGAGCTGTTGATATGCCGCTGAACAAAATCGACCAATGAAATATATATATATATATATATATATATATATATATATATATATATATATATATATATATATATATATATATATATATATATATATATATATATGAGGCACGGTTCAGTAATGGATAGCGGCTCGGATTGAGGAATCGGAGAGCCGAGGTCGAATTCTAGTCGAATCCATTACATTAACTTACGTGCTAATACCCTTAGAAAGGGTATGAACCCCCTTCTTCTCCGGCCACCTATGGGTAAATAGCTGGACAGAACGGGTTCTATAGCCTGGCAGTGCAACTGGTCTACCGCAGAAAGAAATGGCAACCTCATCAGTCATGTATCGAAAGATAGATGATCGCGTAAGCGTGTATCACGCATACCACATAACTGACATATATATATATATATATATATATATATATATAGTCATCCACAGACAGACTGCTTCGCTGTATCACAGCTCATCAGTGTGTCTAGACGTCCGGTTGCCTCTAGCTAGGATCGAAACCAGACTGAATTTGCGTTAATCGGGGATTCTACAACTAAGTCGTTGGCGCAAGGCAGGGATGAAGGTGAATTTAAGCGTATTTATTTTTAAATAAACACACAGTGATTGAGAGAACTCGACTCGATTCATATATATATATATATACATATATATATATATATCAGTCAGATAGATAGATATATATATACACATATGCATATATATATATATGTGTGTGTGTGTGTGTGTGTATAAAATACATTTTATCTATGTTATATATAAATATATATGTCGGAATATTTCTTCAGACTTCCTGTGCAGAGAAGATCATGAGTGCTTGTGAATTAACTTTTATCAAGTGACAAGGATAATCCACATCAATAGGACTATGGTCGCACCCACCCCACAAACTAGCTTTGTTACTAGCCGCGTCCCTTTGTGCAGTAATTTGTAGATTCAACTTGCCAATTTGTTAACTGGTAAAATCTCTAGCGCTATTCTTTTCTGACAATTCATTAAAGCAGTAGTGTGGAGCATCATGACCGGATCCCGGGGTTTTTTTTTGTTTTTTTTTTTAAACGCGGTGCCAATGCGACTTGGGAATCACATCTAAATCCTTGGAATAATTCTCTATCGGGGACGGTCTGAAGGGATGTGTCGTATCCCCTTGCCAGACTGAATCTCCAGATGGCTTTCCTGGGTTTCGTATATATGTAAGCCATCGTCACTTATTGGTGTAATGCTCCCTCACTCACTACTACTAATAATAAGAGTACTGTTGTTGTTGTTTTTTTATTGCAAAACTGGAAACATTTCCGAAAGGCCCAGTAAAAGACAGATTCGAAAAAAGATTTTGTAATCAGGAATAAGGAAGAAAAGAATAGTTTATCGTAATACGCAGGACTGCATATATATATAAAAACTCCAAAGAGGATGGAATCCAGGAAGAGCTCAATGTCCAGGACAGAGTAAGAATATAATATAAAAGGCCCAAACACTAATATTCCATGGTTGTAATTTATTACATTGGAATCGTAATCATGATCCAATTCATCAAACCTTACAAATTCAAAATTGTAGGTCTGATGAACTAGATCGTGATTATGATTCCAATGTAATAAATTATAACCATGGAATATTAGTGTTTGGGCCTTTTATATTATATATATATATATGTGGGTGTGTGTGTCTGTGTGTGTGTGTGTGTAATTTCGTGAGGAAGTTCGCATGAATTCCGAAAAAGAAGCATAGCTCATGAACGAAAATCTTTCTTTGAAAATGAATTGGCGCAAATAATCTGGAGAACCCTTTACATCGCCCCTATTCAGTGAATCCAACGTTAGCGCCGATGGCTACTTCGACTCGGGGTTAGAGATGTTGACATGTCCGAATCAGATTGTATTTATCTCTTTTGAATACAGTCCTCGTTATGACAGACTTGAGAAATTTTATGGTGTTACGAGGGCGGTGACTGACCTCTTTCTCGACTAAGCCCCATACATCGTAGTCCAGAACATTCAGGCCTTGTAAGCTAAGAGACCATGTGTTTGGAGGACATGATCAGGGAGATTGTCACGCATACAAGCTTGTTGGATGGCTTGCGTCAGTCAAGACAGCGGTTGGCAACACTCTCCAAACTGTCTTGATAGACAATAACATTGACAGTTAAGCTCTGAAGAAAGAAGCATAACCTTCGGTAACTCAGTCAAGTCTTTGCATAACCATATGCCGTTTAACTTTTGATCCTGCTAAAAGTTTTTTCTCATCAAATAAGACACGAAACATTCTAGCCTCATGACGTTTTAGCTACTTTAGCGCAGATTAAACGATTCCCTATTGTCTCTTCCGATATGAACTGACCTGTCTACATCTCATACGACTTGTACCGAATGTCGATATTCATAATTCTTCTAATGGATGCACTCTGACACCTTGAGGTCCTTTGCAATGATTCTGATTAGCTTTCCATGGCTGTTATCGATGATTTTATTCTGATGTTATTAGGACACTTAGCCTAAAGTTTGCATTTAGCCGTTGATACTGGATTCCCATTAGCAGCTTCCAGTTCCTTTATAACTTTGATAACAAAAGATCGGGTAGCTTTCAAGATGCAAGCCATCTCGATCATTATTTTGTGCTTTTAAGGGAACAATTATAGCGTGCCTTTTCATTGGCCGAGTTAACTTGATGCTTGACATTATTTATCTGAACAGAGAAGGTAATAAAAATGAGTTAGAAGACAGAGCTCTTCGTATACCCGTCTTCAAAAAACAGTCACACCTTGTATACGAATAAATTTCGCTAAAGAGAACAGCAAAATATTATACAGGGTGCGATGGGTAAATTGTCGCTATTTTATATTTTTAATTTGGAACATGCGCGTTATTTGTTTGTTTGTTTTTAATTTTGTCGACTTCACAGTATACTAGGGTCAGTTCGACACCGTCTCTGAGAAAAAGAGTACCATGGCGCAATTCATTCCGCCAGAAATTTGGAAACGGTTTGCTGCAATGCTTAGCACCAATACGAACATTTCAGAGTGTTTGGATGTCAATCTGACGACAGTGCGGAGGATTCGGAAAGAGTTAGATGAGTCTAATGGTGATTACGAAGGTGTTTGGAGTGGTCATTCTTGATGGCATTATGCCTCCATTAATCTTACCACAGGGCCCCAGACTCAACTCAGAGGTCTACATGAAGTGCATTGAAGAGGTAGAGCTACCCTGTGTCAAAAGAATGACTGCTGGAAGATCCTATGTCTAGCAACAGGACTCTGCCCCATACCACACAAGCAGGAGAACCTAGTCAGGGCTCTTAGGTAATTTTTGCGACCATATAACACCTTACATCTGGCCACCCAAGTCCCCAGACTGCAACCGACTTGATTATTATGTGCCAAGCGCAGTTAAGCAAGAAACCAACAAAACTCCATGTAACACCTAAGATAAACTGAAGGCAAACATTGTGGCAGCATTCACCAACTTAAACAAGGAGACCGTCTAAAAGAGTTGAAGGAGATGCCGACGTCAGGAGACTGAAGTCTATGGTTGAAGTCAATGGCGATTTTATTGAATAAATTTACTCTTTCATATTTCAAGATATTTTTGTAGGATTTTGGTAAATATCTATTAAAATGAGATGTCAGCATTATTTTAATTTTTAATTGTCATTTTCATTTTGGCATAATTTAGACGACAATTTATCCATCGCACCTTGTATATTATAGCTATGCTCAAACTCTTCTTGATGACGGATTAATTTCCACATCTTTATCTTGTTTAAATGAACCTTTTCTTCCTAGATAATTCAATAAACACAACCCCCAATACTTACATATATATATATATATATATATATATATATATATATATATATATATATATATATATATATATATATTATTATTATTATTATTATTATTATTATTATTATTATGTTAAAAATCGCTACACAATAGCTTTCATGTTTCATCACTAAGGTCATACCTCCTCAGGCGATGAAAATAATTGGTAAGTAATTATTTTTAAATTTCAAAAGAAGATTACCACCTCTTTTTTTTAAAAGAGAAGTGAAGAACACCTCAATCAAAATTAAAATGAGGCTTGTGGGTTTATCCTGATTAACCAATTAAATGTCAGACCTACGGTAAATTAAAAAAATAACCTAAAAAAGGAAAGTGTTGATCATGGTAAAATGTGATCTGAGATATAATCCTAAACAAGAGTATGAGTGGCAGACAAGAAATTAATACAAACTATAAGCGAGTAGCAAACATGGATCATAATTATAAAACAAATGGAAATTGTTCAATTTTATATGAATCTAAGGGGAGGGATAAGAAGTTAATTAAGCGTATATCTAATAGTAACATATATTTCATAGTGGATAATAAAAATACTTCTTTAAGAAACCAGTAAATGCAACTGCAGTGTTTAAATATAGAAAATAAAAAATGTGTAATATTCATACAAGATGTACATAATGCCTACTAAACAGCAATATATAGCAATATATATTAAATTCTAATAAACAAAATAAAGCAATCATTCATAGAAGATGCACCGCACTTACTAATTATGACTATATGAAATAACACTATCAAATTTAAAGTTTAACCATATTGTATGGTGAAAAGTAAGCTATGCATACAATTTGCAGTTAATTCACTTCCTTAGTTTAATAGAGAATTTTTATCAGCAAATCTAAATATTTCTAATTTCTTTTGTATGCATAAGAAGCAAGGTTCATTTAAGGATTTACAAGTTCTAGCTTTTTTTTAAACTTTCCATTTAACCGTAGGAATTTTATCAACTTATTTTAAATTCCAAATATATTTGGAAAGAAATGTTTTATTTTTATAAGTGCTATTGATGAGAGATAGGATATGTTGGTACCATCTAGACTTCTTAGTACTCCCTATATAAAATTTTTCAACAGTCGGATTTTCTATTGTAGAAATAGTGCTTAGGTAAACAAGTTGGTCAGACATTTGGTTTGTCGTGGGCAAACGTTAGAATTTCTGCAATTACATTTGTTAGCATTATCGACATTAGTTGCTTTGGAGTTAACATTATTACTCAGGTTTGTTTAAAATTTTATTTTTATGTTTTTTACAATTTTTATAGATTAAACATTTTTCGCTATTACTTAAACTTCATCAGAAAATAAGCCACCTTATCTGATAAAGCTTAATTAAAAGCGAAACATGTTAAATTTATAAATGTCTCCTATCGTTTCCTTATATTATCGTATATATATATATGTGTGTGTGTGTTTGTGTGAGTGTTTGTGTTTGCGTGTGTGTATATGTGTACGTATGCGTGTGTGTGTGTGTGTATGTATTGATTAGAATTTGTGGGCAATTAATTATTAAATCTCGAAACTTTAACGATACAAAAGATATTTATGTGCGTGCGTATGTATGGGTGTGCGTGACTAGCTATAAGTGTATGTGTATTTATGTATGCGTGTGCATATATGTGCTGAATCAACTTCAATATAAATGATAATATATAAAATATATAAATAGCATGTGCACGGTTTTATTTAATCATTTCATTCTAAACAACTAATGCAACTGAGACGCAAGGAATAAATAGAATGAGAAAACTTTAGTGAGGAAAAAAGAAAAATAAAACAACACGATTCAGGAAGATCGAATACTGTAAAGAAAGAGAAAATCACCTACCTCGGAAACGATTTCGTGTTCTGTGCGCGGTTTGCAGAGGAAAAATTACTAAAAGTACTAAGCAAAAATCTACTACTTTAAGTATAAGAATCTTTGAAATGGACAAAGTCCGACAATTATTTTAAGACATTTTTATGTACATACATTCTTTTTATAGATACAAATATTTAAGTAAATGCTCTGTTTATAATAAACAGTATTAACAACATTTACCGGCTTGAATGTCTGAGAGATTTTCATAGAAAATATTCGTCCTCCGACAGGAATCGAACCTGTATCCTATAAGGAACCGTCATATATATATATATATATATATATATATATATATATATATATATATATATATATATATATATATATATATGCGTGTGTGTGTGTGTGTGTGTGTGTGTGTATGTATATATTATTTTTGTATTTATATAACTCAGTTCTATATTATGAAATGGACAAAGTCCGACAATTATTTTTAAGACATTTTATGGTTATGCATTCTTTTTATAGATACAAGTATTTTAAGTAAATGCTCTGTTTATAATAAACGGTATTAAACAACATTTACCGGCCTGAATGTCCTAGAAATTGGCATAGAAAATATGCGTCCTTCGACAGGAATCGAACCTGTATCCTACACGGAACCGTCATATAGCCTGACGTGCTTTTACCGATTTCGCCACAGAGGAGCGTTCGGTTAGCAAGGTCGATTTTACTGTTTTTAAACTACAATTTTCCATGATTTTTTCACTGTTGGACCGTTACGACGGACTATCGTTTGAACTGTGATTTGGCTACAAGTGTTGCGGTCGAGAGACGGAAGAAGACTATTGCAGGCCTTTATTATAGTTTACAGTTTGTTTTGGGGTTTTTTCTTCTCTTTTCATTTCTTTTCTTTACTACAACAAATATATTTATTATTGCAAAGTGCAATCAAAGAAACTATTGGAATAGAACTTACGGTTACGTGTAGGTTATTCAGTAAAACGGTGAGACCTACTAACAGTCCGCTTAAATTTATGCAGCGGAGGTACCGAGATTGCCATGAAAATATTTATAGAATAGACAAAAGGAAGCCAATTGACGGTGGTGGGAAAATAGCTGCTGTCGAGATGTCATGCCAGTACTGATTATATTACAGACTATGGATTTTGTCGAGAATATATAATATATAACAATATCAAGAGACCAGATATGGCAGCAATATTCAATGCAAATACAAATGGTAGATTTATAAATGTGCAAGATGGATTCTGACGAAAAAGATTGTCTGAAATATCACAGTGAAACAACTATAAACATGGAGTAAATAGTTATGTCATCACCTTACCTACCTAGTTGAAGAAGAAGCAATATAGGTCCAAAGACAGAGCCCGGGGGAGCGCAACATGTCCTTCACGAAACTATTTAAGAAAGATTAGATTAAGCCAAATATGCATCCAGAGAAACCATAGCCCTTGAAAACACTTATTGTAGTGGTGGGATCCACCTAATCTGCATAGGTGACTACCAACTATATAAATAATGGTTGGTACCGGAAGACGAGGGATAGAATCACGAGATCCAACTAGAGACTCTGATCGACTGCGACTAGTCAACACATTCTCCAGGAACGTCTTCCCAGAAATATACAGAAATACTATATGTACTTATTGTGTACACTTTCTTGTTATAATACATTCTTGTTCTAAGTACATTTTGTGTTGCATTATTATTCCATGCAATAGGCGAGATTCAACACTTATACATATATAAGTGTGTATTCGTGTATATATCCATGACTTTATATACAGATTTTATATATGAATATATACATTTTTGTACACACTTTTGATCAATAATAGTAAATTAGATATTTTCAGAGAAATAAATATTATTTTACGTTTACAAAGCCTAGATAGTAATCCTGTTAATTCCCCTCTGAAAATGCCTTAACCGTGTATTGAACTCACACTCTTTGGGTACTGTTACTGGATCTAACCAACACCTTTATCTACTGTGCCATGTGTCCTTGAGGACATCTGCGTATGCATTTCTGGGTATTATAAACCTAATATTTCAGCAACCATTTTTTTTTAACAGTGCTGACTTCCATTAAAACATGGCACGTGGAAATAGAACATTCTACCCCAGTGAGAGAAATAAAGGGTTCAGTTCAACATTCCAACCACCTGAAGAAGGCCGGCGTGTACAACGGCCGAAACGTTTTAATAAATATGGCGACAAAGATGAGGACAGTAGTCCGAATAATGTAAATCGTATACTGAAAAAGGTTGAAATTTATGAGTCAACCTTGTTTTCAAAACCTTTTTTGTTCAGTTTCCTTTCAAAATGATTATCACGAAGAGGTAATACATCTTTAACTTTCAGGAACTAATCCTAGCTCTAATTTCGAAAGTTTGCAAACATTGTGACAACGCCTTGCTTGCAGCCTCCCGAACCCAGTGAATTGTTACTCATTCTACGGAGACATCACTCTACGAACAGTGCTTCATAGCGTTTTACAAAGAAAGACGTTGTTATTGATTTATATAATTACTTTCCAATGAAGTCATTTCAGTGAAAATCTAAATATAATTCTATTAACATCTTCACGATAACACTTGATCTCCTCGACAAATATATCAATCGCATTCACTGGCAAAAATCGATAAAACCTAATTAGAAATATCCTCACCTATTCATTATATTCGTATGATTGGATTAACTGGAATAAGACGCCCTCTACTTGACAATCATCGTTGTCGAACACTTGGCATTAATCTGATTCGGTTAGGACCCCCCTCAGCTGCAACATACGTTGCATTAAGCTGTTTGAGGTGAACGTCCATCAAAAGACAATGAACAAGTCTCGTTTAGACGCCATTGATAATTTCTTTGAGATTAAATTCTACGTAATTAAGCGACGTGTTTTTCGCCGACAATTTTCTATGAGTCAATCACATCATTTCTGAAATTACCTGGAATCATATCCACATCAAATGAAATATTTTTTCGTGATCAATGTGAAAGAGATCCACCATCTTTTTAAATGATTAAAAAAAATCATTAAAAGATGTTGGATCTCTTTTGGTAATGTACATTTACTACAAAGTTCAAGAGGCACTCAAGGTAAAGGCTAACTGAATTAGGTTGTTGTATGAGCATAAGAGAAGAGAAGTAGGAAATATACTTTATGGGTTTTAGTGTTAACTGTTATGTAATATCAGTCCTCCTATATGGCAGTGAATGTAAGAAAATCCGCTGAAAGAGACTTGAGGCGAGAGAAATACAGAAGGATACTTAAAATACCATGGACTGAACATGTGACTAAAGAGGAAGCTTATAGAAAATAAAAACAAAAAGAAGACTTATACTTAGAATCAGAATTTCTATTGAGGAAGGAACACTTGGAGAAATTGAGGAAAGAGCGCTTGAAGAAACTGACACTCGCAAGACATATAATGCAAGATAAGTAGAAGTAGCCTATTTAACGTGTAAATGGATGGCAGAAGAGGGACTGGGGGGAGAACAGAAAAATAAAACTTACTAAGAGTTATAAAGGATACGAAGTTATTCAGAGACATGAACGCCACACCTTGAATGGACATGACACATAGAATAATAATAATAATAATAATAATAATAATAATAATAATAATAATCTCGTATCAGGTTGCACGTTATTGGCACCCACTGAATATAAAACCCGGCATGACAGAATGGGCCAATATCTGCACTGGAAAATATGCAACTTCTACGGGAAGGAAACTGAATGAAACTGGTATTAACACCACCCAGACCTGGTTACGGAGATAGGACCTGTTACAGTTCTATGAGACTACACAATACACACTGACAGGACAATCAAAGCTAACCACCCAGACTGTTATTAAAGCCCACAACCAAAAAAAGTGCCTCCTTATTGATATGCCAGTCCCTGCAGTCTGCAATGTATCTTTGAAGATATTCAAAAAGCTGTCAAAATACAAGGACCTTGAAATAGAAATCTCAAAAATGTGGCACATGGGAACATCAACAATCCCTGTTGTAGTTGGAGCCCTAGGATTGCTTGGAAAAGATTCCAGTAGACTAATTGAAGGGATTCCTGGAAGTCCATTCCTCAAAGAGATACAAAAGATTGTTCTGACAAGTACAGCCCACACTTTACGAAGGGCTTTATCTATGAATTTTTTTTTTTTTGTCAGTGGAAAGTGTCATGATGCTATTTCTAACCTTAGGTCTCTGGGCGGAACCCGGAAAGAAATGTGTAAACGCCAGAAATCAAAGGATATAATAAAAAAAATAATAATAACAGAAGACCGATAAGACATTTTGAAACGTCATCTCGGCTTGTGCCAAAGTTGCTTAGAGCATTTAATTCGCTAAAAGCAATTTTGAAACTCGGTTATACAGACTGTTCTTCATAACATCAATAGGACCAAAATAAAACGCAGGATAGAGAAAGAAAGATTTTTTCTGTGACTATCTAAATTTGTGATGAACATATACATGGCTACTTACCATGAGCTGGGATGAAAAGTGACATTATATTTAATATAACAGTTACTATTACAGCGGGGGGGACTTGATTTGCAGAAACAGGTGTACTCTCACCAGGAAACTTTCGATATGAAGAGATGAATATAAAAATATTAATGAAATTAATTATAACCAAAATAATCCTTTAAGTTTTTTTCTTAATTTAGTATTATTGTAAGGTTCTGTGGTTTACATTGAGTTCTCTTTGGGTTAATTGTCATTATATATATATATATATATATATATATATATATATATATATATATATATATATATATATATATATATATAGCATAATGAGAAGCCACGTATACTTTCTTGATATGAATATAATATATGGATAAAATAACTGAAAAAAATTGGGTGTTTATTTGCGAAAGTATTTATTAATATATATGTTTTTATATATATTTAATATTTCAGACCCCCTCGGTCCTTCCTCAGAAATTAATTGAATTACTGTATTACTGTATTTAATTAATTGTTTAAACAAACTCCCAAATACAGTAATACAGTAATTCAATTAATTTCTGAGGAAGGACCGAGGTGGTCTGAAATATTAAATATATATAAAAACATATAAATAAATACTTTCACAAAAAAACACCCAATTTTTTTTCAGTTATTTTATACATATATATATATATATATATATATACGTGCGAGTGTGTACGTATTTTGTGTGTGTGTATTCTTACTAATGTAAAAATTAGTTTCGTTGGAACGTATGTTGCACTTTTTATACTTGTTTATTTGCAAACAGTGAAATTAATGTCTACCAACTTAGATCGTCAAAATCAGATTAAAATAATATTTAATTTCGTTAATTTCACTGTTTTTCAACAAATAGAGATTTCCACTCGAACATGTACAAAAAAATGACGCTTACAGTAATAATATTTCGGATACAATTAAAAATCTATAAATTGCAATATATATATATATATATATATATATATATATATATATATATATATATATATATATATATATATATATATATATATATATATATAAGGCTCAAACACTAATATTCCATGGTTATAATTTATTTCATAGGAATCGTAATCACGATCTAATTCATCAGACCTACAAATTCAAAATGAAATTGGAAAAAATATAACTCCGGGTATATACAAGGTAACCAAAAAAGTTATGTCCGTTTTTTGATTAGTCATTGAATGAACTTGACATATATACGAAATGCGTGTAGCAATTTTTTGCAAATTCGGACAGCCGGAAGTAGGAACATCAGACGTTATAAAAAAACACGCGCACCGTGCCCGGCCATCAGTTATAAGCCGGACAGTGAGAAGGATGTCAGTGTCTAGAGTTCTCGTTCGGGGCTGTTTGCTTTACGACTTCAAAGTGGGCTTATCAGCAGCTGCATCAAGTCGCCGCATATGTCAAGCGTTTGGGGATAGTGCTGTGAATGAACGTACTGCAAGGCGTTGGTTTCGAAAATTCAAGTCGGGAGATTTGTCTCTCCATGATGAGCCTTGCAGTGGACGACCAAAGGTCTTGAATGACGGAGTCCTGACGGCGGCCATTGAAGAGGACAGTAATCTAACGTGTGGTAAACTTGCAAGACAGTTCAACGTTTCCGATGAAACAGTTAGACTTCACCTGCACCGCCTAGGTAAGAGATACAAACTGAGCAAGTGGGTTCCGCAAACGCTGTTGGAGGTCCACAAGGGACAACGATTGGCAGCCTGCGTATCTCTGCTTTCTCGCCACCGTACCGCATCCTTATTCAATCGAATGCTTACCAGGGGATGAAAAGTGGGTTCTGTACGAAACTCCCAAGCGTTCCAGACATTGGTTGTCTCCTCAGGATGCTGTCCCTCACACCGCAAGACCGCCTATGCAACCACACAAGATTATGCTTTGTGTCTGGTGGACATGTCGTCAAGTGGTTCATTATGAACTGCTACCAACGGGCCAAACGGTTACTGGAGACCGATACTCGCAGTAATTGAAACGTGTGCAACAGGCATTGCGCCAGAAGGAGCCAGCACTGGTAAATCGCAAAGGTGTGCTTTTCCTCCATGACAACGCCAGACCGTATGTCGCGCGAGTGGTCAAGGATATCATACAGCAACTTGGGTGGGAGACTTTGTGCCATCCACATTATTCACCTGACATTGCGCCATCGGATTACCACCTCTTCCACTCCCTGGATAATCATCTTCATGGGAAATCCTTCACCAATGAAGCAGACTTGCGCAAAGTCCTCACGGACTTCTTTGCATCAACCCCCCACCTTAGTTCTACCGCAAGGGCATTGAATAGCTGGAGACACGTTGGCAGAAGGTGCTCGATGCCGATGGCGAATACTTCGAAGACTAAATATAAGTTACACATACTGTGAAGGGTTATCTTTTTTTCCTTTAAAAACGGACAGAACTTTTTTGGTTACCTTGTAAAATAAAATTTTAGTGAGATTGTATATGTGGGAGTGGGAAACAAGTGTGATAGGGAAATGTATGAAAGCTCTAGAGAGGAGTAACAGAAGAAAGAAGAACAGGAAGGCCTAAAGGTGAAGGTGGGGATTAAAAAATTTAACATATATATATATATATATATATATATATATATCAGCAGCATGTTTTCATTAAGACATGTTTCGTTGTATAGTAGAGACATGTTATGTCTACTTATTTTCGATAAGATCCTTTCATACTAGCGGAAAAGATTTTGATATCATTATTGATGGATAATAATGACATCAATAAGGATTTCCTTCAATAATGAAACCAAAAATCTTATCAGCGAGTATGAAAGGATCTTATCGAAAATAAATAGACAGAACATGTATAAACTATACAAAGAAACATATCTTTTTATATATATATATATATATATATATATATATATATATATATATATATATATATATATATATATATATATATATATAAATTGAATATTTTTATATATATATATATAAATTGAATATTTATATATATATATTTTATGCATGCGCGTATCTGAGTGTGTTTGTAGTAATTGAATATTTAAGATTTACTTGACCCCCCCTCCCCACTGAGTCAGATTGTGACACAAGGTCATTTTTTAACGTGGGGACAAATCGAATATTTAAGTGTGTACTTGTGTGTGTTATGGATTTATTTGAATATGTTTTGTGAAAGATTAGAATAAATGGCATTTTACATGTGATACGTTATATAATACAGATATCTCCAAATAAAATACACGTTTATTTTGGAACTGCATTCGCAGATAAAATTTAGTTTGAAATTTTACCATCACTTTTTGACACTGCACTATATTAAAAAGTGGGGCGGGGCGTTTTCGCTACCCAGCCTGATAATGCATAGCTCTTCAGTAAAATGAATTAGAGCCTTCTGACTGATTAGCGTTTGTTTACATTCGTAAAAACAATACGCTAGAATTAGCTGTTTCTCTCAGCCGAATGATGATAGCTCAGTGGTTGAAACTCTGACTGACACCAAATTCTCAATTTCTGAGTGATATCATAAGTGTTGACATTGCATTTGAGGAAGGATGATTTTTATTTCTTATCTGGTAGAGATTTTCATCAAGTCATTGAAACTGCAACTACTTTGCCCAATAACTGTAACCCGTGTGAGCATACATACAAAGTATGTATGAAAGAGAACAGAAAGTATTACATTGAATGAAAGGGCGTAATAAAATTAGAAAGTCTATCATTTCGACGTGATATTCAGGGTACGATTAACTACTGTAGCCCGAGTGCATACTAGAGCTACAATAAGTGTTCTCACGTATCTTCTAAAAATACGGACTCGTTCAAAATATGCTCGCATGGAAAGACGAGCGAGAATATATTACATTTTTATTGAGCATGAGAATCGAGAACTCGTAGTAGAAGTCTATAATTCATTTTCTGAGGTCGTCTACAATCCAGATGAGATTTTTCTCAAAGGTTCTATAGTGGATGAAGAGTTCTCCAATGAGACATTGAGTGATTATGCACTACGAATAACATTTATTCGAAAATACAGCAACTCAGTAATACTGTAGAAATTACCACTGAAAATAACTCCTCATTTTAAATACTTATATTTTATTTATTAACTATAATTTTTACGAGAATTGGATATAAGACGAAAGCGGTTCGTATTAAATTTTATTTAAAATACGATATGGACACCGGATTTCCCTACCAGCTTCTCAAGCCGCACAGGAATCGCGTCAACTGATTTCACCAGGAATTATTGTGGTATGGACGACATACCTTCTTCGCCCTTTAAGTTCTTCAACAGTCTTGGTTTGGTGTAGTAAAGTTGCTCTTTTAACCAACCCCAAAGAAAAAAGCCATTAGGTTTTAAGTCAGGACTCCTAGCTGGCCACTCATACGTAATATAGGGAGTTACTTTTCAATGACCCTGTAGTTTCACGTCTAAGGGCTTACGGAATTAAAAGAAGTGAAAAAACGTGGTTAAATATGTCCCTGATTTTTTAGTTCACGAATTTTGTTAGAAACAAAGAAAAGCGTACTGAACTCTTAAGTAATATAGGTCTTGCTATACGGTAGTGAAAGTTTCCTCATAGATGAAGAAAAAGCTTGAAGCACCAGAAATAGGCTTCTACGGAAAATATCATGGACTGAACATGTGAACAACGGCAAAGTTTTAGAGATGACTGAAATAAAAAGTACACTTTTTACACTATTTACATTGTTCAGACTGTTTTCTTTATCTTTCTTGTCATATTCACGACGTTTCTGCCGTTGTATACTCCGGCCTCCTTCAGGTGATATACGTTGGAATTTCGTACCGAAGCCTTTATTTCGTCCACCAGGTTCGGCTGAACACATTGGAAGCAATGTTCCGTTTACCCAATCAAGCTGCTGGTAATAAATTTATGCACGAATGGTCCTTCCATGTTCCATCGGCTCGTAATAGACGATACATATTATATTCCACTAGACACAAACCAAACGGTTTTGGAGATAGAGTTCTCGTTTTGTTGCTGGTACTCTTTTCTTATTTCGTGATAACCATTGTCATTTTCGCTTACTGTTGACCCGCAAAACCCGTTTATTTTTCTCAGCTTTAACAATTCTATATAAAATGAAAGGTTAACATTCCTGGTTAAAGGACTACTGCATACGGTGTAAAGTTGTATTTGGTTCTCAAACGAAAGCGCATAAGAATTCCAAATTCTCTCTTTGTAAGTTTACAACTGAAGCTATAAAATACACTATAAACGAAATGCTATTGGTTAAAATATGTAATAAAATGATTGTATACGTAGTTTCTTACCATTCAACCTCAGTCCTTTGTTGGTTGATTCGTAATTCATAGCGATGAAATACGTAATTACTAACCGAGCACCCTAATCTATCCTTTCAGCAAGCATTATGCATTGAAACAAAAACGCGATAGCTTCATAGAAGCAGAGCTTATTAATAATTTATCAGGAAATAAGATTTTAGTTCTAACATACTGCCACGGCGATCCCAATTTACAAGAGATCAACTCATATTAAGATTAGCATTTTCAATGGCAACAAACAAATCACAAGACTAAATTTGGATTATTTATTCAGGATCCAGTATCTACACAGTTGTATAGAACTCTTACTAGAATGCGTTCAGTTGCTGGCGTAAAAGATAATAATAAATAAACTCTCAAGTTAGAAGAAGAGACAAGCGTATAATGAAGAATATATTTTTCAAACATGTTCTCTCCTCTTAACTACTGTCTAGGATTTCATTGTCCCCTCTAATCTTCTAACAATCTTATAGCTTTAGGAATAGGCGCAGAAGTGCCACGGGTACTGTTGGTGTGGATGTGCCGATAGAGGAATGGATATCGGAGCAGAAAATGGATTGGGCACGCCGAATTCAACACCTGCTCGATTCAGGTTCCTTCTCTTCACATTAATGCCCTTGGAAAAGGTTTGAAACCGTCTTCTACAGCGCTTGGTTAAATAGTAAGTCAGAATGGGCTATCTTGCCTCGAGGCGGCAACCAGTCTATGAGAAGGAAAAATTTGAATTCCAAACCAGCCTGAATAGGATGTGAGCTCCATCAGGTTGTCTTGTGCTAGACATACCACTGGTGTAGTAAATGTGATGCCGGTACACACACACACGCACGCACAATGTCGGTATATACTGACATTACATTGCAAATATACTGAAATATACAAGTCTTATACAGGGTGCCCATAAAGTTCGATTGCACTTTAAATATATATATATATATATATATATATATATATATATATATATATATATATATATATATATATATATACAGGGCGTCCATAAAGTTCGTTTGCACTTTAAAAAATGAATAACTTTATTTGTATTTGCGATAGAAATAATTTGTAAAAATGATTAGAAAGAAGTAAATCTATATTTTTTAAGATTTTATTGAAATTTTATTTAGGTTTCCACATGTCCTCCATCATTAGCAATACAAAGGGTAATACGATTTTGCAGTTCACGGAAAACATTTGCCAACTGATTTACAGTAATGCCTGAAATCACATTAGTTATTTTAGCTATACTTAAAACTAGGTACATTAAACTTTATAACAATTTTACAGATTATTTGTATCGCAAATACAAATAAAGTTATACATTTTTTAAAGTGCACACAAACTTTATGGACACCCTGCATATATTGTTCGGTAATCAACTGTTTCAGATTCGTGGCGATATTAGTTCAAAATAGGAACATTGATAAAATTTATAACTTTTTCTTTCTGCAAAGTTTTGTGCAATGCTTCCAATTGTCAACAATGCGTCCCAGGATTTCGTCTTGGCTTCACGATAAACCATCATCTCCCGCCAAACAGTGAGTATAACCTTTTCGGGTGTCGCCCCTGATTTGGCGAAGAGATTCTCCTTTTCCATTGGTTGGTACCAATTATCGGTTTTGTTGGTTCTAATTATAGCGAACCCACTTTTCATCGCTGGAGATGATTGTAATCTGAAGAAGGTATTCTTTAATGATGCGTAGAGGATAACTCTTTAAATAAGTTGAGGGGCAATCAGATTATGTTGAACCCACTGGCAGTGTTTCACTTTCCTGAGTTCAGAAAAATGTTCGAAAAGTAACTTATATTGAATCGCATTGCTAATTTTATGCAGTTTAGTATCTGTCCATATTTCTGAGATGACGTATTATATACCCTATTTACATTATTCGGAATATTGTCCTCATCTCTGTCGCCATATTTATTACAATGTTTCGGGCGTTGTACGCTCCGGCATTCTTTAGTATCTGTCTATATTTCTGAGATGAGGTATTATGTACACTATTTTTATTATTCAAACTATTGTCCCCATATATGTCGCCATATTTATTACAACGTTATGGCCGTTGTACGCTACCGTCTTCAGTATCTGTCTATATTTCTGAGATGAGGTTTTATGTACACTATTTACATTATTCGGACTATTGTCCTCATTTTTGTAGCCATATTTATTACAACGCTTCGGCCGTTGTACGCTCCAGCCTTCTTCAGTATTTGTCTATATTTTGAGATGA
>OZ038476.1:21257713-21285213 GCA_964036315.1 Acanthosepion esculentum | reverse complement strand
ATTGTACTCTATTCGTTTTCATATTACCTGGACACACACACACACACACACACACACACACATATACACACACATATATATATATATATATAACCACTTTTAAATTATATATATAATTTGAAATTTAAATTAAATTTTAAATTATACATATATAGTGTATATATATATATATATATATATATATATATATATATATATATATATAAAAGTGAACATAGAAGTCAACACTTAGAGGCGACAGTATCATGCTAGACGCAATCGAGATTGTGATGTCTGCACAAAGACGGTTGATGTAATTTAATAAAAAACGCTTTTAAATTATATATACATATATATATATATATATATATATATATATATGAAGACTGGAGAAATATAGTCTTAAGGTATACCATAATTATGGGATAAAGTGCTGAATATCAGAGATAGAGCGTGTGTAAATATAAAAGTGAACATAGAAGTTAACACAGAGGCGACAGTCTGTTTCATGCTAGACGCAATTCTCAGGCATATATATATATATATATATATATATATATATATATATATATATATATATATATATATATATAATTTAAAAACGGTTTTTATTAAATTACATCAACCGTCTTTGTGCAGGCGGAAGGAGCCTTTTGTTCGCTCTCTCGGTCTTTTACGAGGTATGTGAGTGATTATTTCCCATTTTATTCTCAGTAGAAGCCCTTCACAATGGCTCTTTTGTCAGTAAATTTCTCTTCCCCTCGTTCTATTAATAAATTTGTAGTTTAGTGATGTTTCCTTTTTTCTCCTCCTTATTTATATTTTTCTTTTCTCGCGTTGCGAATTGTTATTCTGTTAATTTAATATTTATCAATGCATTCTTCTGACGAATTGTTGCTTGAAAAGGATCCTTCTGTTAAATATATATATATATATATATATTTGTATGTGTGTGTGTGTGTGTGTGTGTGTGTGTGTGTGTGTGTGTGTGTGTGTGTGGACATTGAAGTCAACAGCGAGAAGCGATTGTCTATTTCATGCTTAAACAAATCTTCAGGACTGACAATTCCACGTAGGCATGAAACAAACTGTCGTCTCTAAGTTTCGATTTCAATGTCCATTTTTATGTTTACATAAACCGTCCTTGATACTGAGTACTTTAACCCATAAATACAACATACATTAAAACTTTATTTTATCATATATATATATATATATATATATATATATATATATATATATATATATATATATATATATATACATAAGTGAACATTGAAGTCAACATTCAGAGGAGACAGGCTGTTTCATGCTGGACGCTATCGTCAGGCCGCGAATGCTGGACATTCCTCGGCAGTTTATATATATGGGACAGTGGTGCATTGTGGGTAATCTATTCTGGCGGTTATTTTTAAGGGAGTGGTTTATTTATTTATTTGGGTTAATATATTTTGTTTTTCATTTTTCTTATCGTTTTTTTTTTTTATGTTGCATTAACATAGTAAAATTTTGGGTGGGGTTTAGCTTATGTCGCTTATTTAATAGTTTATACAAATTATTAAATAAGCGACCTAAGCTACGGTCTGGAAGGTAATTACAGCTATTTATTCGTCCAATATATATATATATATATATATATATATATATATATATATATATATATATATATATATATATATATATATATAGCCAGAGACGTAATTCCAATGACTGTAACAAAGCAGATTCATGTGTTCACAGAGAGAGAAAGTCAAGATCAAGTAATTCATGCCGATATTGCAAAATAAAGATTTAAGAGCTCTCGGCGCAAGACTAGAATGTTCACCCATTTAAATCGGCATACCTGGTGGTATTGTTTTGCAATTGGTTGCTTTTCTAAGAGACTTTTATGCTGAATAAACGACTGCCCACTCGTTTTGATATGTGATCTATGATACGTGTCTTATTGAGTCTCTAGCCAATATGTTTTTCGGCCATTAGCTAATACCATGTTTTTCCTGCCATTTCTCTTGCTTGTTTCCGTTTATATCTGAGCTAGCGTCAGCGGGGATGACATGATATTAGATAAGTCGTTTGTCACACTTTACACAGGCACCCCGGGTCGATGTTTCTTTTTATTACTAATATTTTTGTTTTCTGACAGAGTATTTGCTGGCTCTCTTTGGTAAGTAACTAAGAACACGTTTCTTTATAACGACATAACTCACATCTGTTTGCCTACTTTAATATTTCAAGGTAATAGTCAGATACCCAATCTTTCTGCAAATGTCGTCGGATCTATTCTAGGTGCTCCAATAATTATCGGACCTACTATCATCTTCCCATACAACAGTTTCTAGATCTCTGCCAAAGTATTTATATTTATCAATTTTTTTATTCCCTTTCATTTTCTTAATATTATTGTTTCTGTTATTGTTTATAGTGGATGTGTTTGTGACGTAGCGGTTATCGGCACGAAAAGGAAGTTTCTTTTGTTATTATTATTATTTTTATTATATCCTTTGATTTCTGGCATTTACACATTTCTTTCCGGGTTCCGCCCAGAAACCTAAGGTTAGAAATGGTATCATGACACTTTCCACTGACAAAAAAAATTGCATAGATAAAGCCCTTCGTAAAGTGTGAACAATTTTTGTATCTCTTTGAGGAATGGACTTCCAGGGATCCCTTCAATTAGTCTACTGGAATCTTTTCCAACCAATCCTAAGGCTCCAACTACAACAGGGATTGTTGATGTTCCCATGTGCCACATTTTTGAGATTTCTATTTCACGGTCCTTGTATTTTGATAGCTTTTCGAATATCTTCAAAGATATATTGCAGTCTGCAAGGACTACCATATCAATAAGGAGACTTTTGTTTGTGGTCTTTAATATCAATGTCTGGGCGGTTGGCTTTGATTGTTCTGTCAGTGTGTATTGTGTAGTCCCATAGGATTGTAACAGGTCCTATCTGCGTAACTGGGTCTGGGTGGTGTTCGTACCAGTTTCTTTCAGTTTCCTTCCCGTAGAAGTTGCAAATTTTCCAGTGCAGATATTGGCCCACAATATTTTTTCTTTTCTTTGATTTCTGGTGCATACTCATATCTTTCCAGGTCCCCACCAGACATATAAGGTCAGAAATGGCATTATGACATTTTCTACTGAGCAGTTTTGAAAAGAAAATCAGGCATATTTTACATAAAGACCTTCGTAAGGTGCGGGCTCTATTTATGAGAACAATTCTGTTGTATTTCTTTAACGCATTGAAGAATCTCTTCCAAGTAATCAGATTGCTCCAACTACAACTGGAATTGTTGATACCCTGATGTGCCATATTTTTGAAATTTTGATTTCAAGGTCCTTGTATTTTGATAGTTTTATGAAGATCTTTAAAGATGCATTACAGCCTGCAGGAAGTGTCATGTCAATAAGAAGGCACGTTATGTCATTACGGTCTCTAATCACGATGTCTGGGTGATTAGCTTTGATTGTTCTGTGTTGTTATTATTATTATTATTATTATTATTATTATTATTATTATTATTATTATTAAATTTGCTCTTAGTAAATATTATTAGAACGAATTACAAATTACTCTATTACAACGTTAAATATTTGACCTTAACAACTTTAACGAAATATTGCAATAGCAATAATAATTATGAATGCTGGTCGTTATTTTAACAAGTAAGGGGGTACAAATGAAAAGTTTTGAAATTGTCAACTTTTTCCATTTCATTGAAACAGACTTTAAACACTCCTTTCTTTCATTCATATATCTTTTTTTTTCTTCGAAATTAAAACAGAACAGTCCATTATTTATGCGCTCTTGTTATGAGACGTTGAACTCTTCTATCTTCCCTTTTTTCTTTATATCCAAATCTCCGTCTTACGAAAGGTTTCTCTTAATAATCATTTTAAAATAATTCAGCAGTCGATGTTATTTTATTTATAGTAACTGTTTTTTGCGCGCGCGTGTGTGTGTGTGTGTGTGTGTGTGTGTGTGTTTAACAATTCGCCTTACCCGTTTTCTGTCGTTCGATAGTATACGTCTGAAAAACGGTGTTTTTATCGCGGTCGCCCTCTCTTTTCTCTCTCTCTCTCTCTCTCTCTCTATCTCTCTCTCTCTCTCTCTCTCTATCTTCACTTCCTTTCTTCTTTCTTTCATTTTCACTGAAACCAAGTAATGACCTTCCCTCTCTTTCTACGCGTTCAAAACGCGGAATAGACTAACGAAGGGTGGGACAAGCATAATTATTTCTTTTCATGTTCTTTATCGTAGTTATGATCAGGTGGTCATCGCTCGTCTCCTAGGCATCCGTTAGTCTCCGGAGACCATGAAGCCGCGCTCTTAATGATGTTTCAGGCACAGCGTTCGTTGTGACATCTGCAGCTTCCCGTCTCTCCAGTGCACAAGTCGCTTTTTGTCGCTCACTACTGGAACCTTTCATAACAACTGTTTGAAGAATGTCCCACCTGTCAGGTGAACTGAACTTTTCCAAATATTTACCGAATTAATCAAACAACGGTGAGGAAATCCGCTTGTCTACCTCCTATCGATTAACCGGATAACAAATAGAAATCGATTTCAGAATCAATCGAGCGATTTCTCGCATTAGCAAACTATTGTATGTGATGATTTGCGAACAACAAATATATCTGATTTAGCAATTAATGAAGACGAGGTTTTCAGGGTATATATTTTCTTTGTTGGTTTTACAAAAAATGGCTTCTCGCTTGAAGACTTTTTAAAAATTTTATTTTGTTTATGTTTTACTAATGATTATAGAATACAATGCCCAAGAGCCACTCAAGGTAGAAGGTTACTGAATAATGAGCGTAAGAGGAGGAGGTAAGAGTTGTAGCTTATGAGGATATGGAATAGTGATATTGGTTAACCCTAGACTTAAAGAAGTTAAGATTGTGATCGAAACGAGTAATCGAGAAAGCATCTTCTCGGAAGTCTGTTACACAAAGCAGTTGTTGGGAAGAAACTTTCCGCGTCGAACTCCCTTCGTGCTAATGTAATAGGTTTTTGGTTTGGTTTGTTTTATGGCATATCAAAACCTCAGTGGGTCATTTAATGCCAACAAAATTTTGAAATAGATTCATAGCGATAGTTTGGTTTGGTTTGGTTTGGTTTACGGCATATCAACCTCAATGGCTTATTTAATGCCGACAAAATTTTTGTTGCTGGTAATATTTTTTTCCTTCACAAATCTATTTTTGGTAATATTTTTTCTTCAAAAATGTATTGCTGGCAATAAATTTTTTTACAAAATGTATTTCTGGTATTACAATCTATTTTTACACTTTTATAGTGTTTTGACCCCAGTTTGGGTGTTAACTCTTTGCCCATAGCTGGGACCCTAACAGGTGCTATCACCCCGGATCAGGGTGGACCCGAGAACACCAGGAATTAAGAGGTAGTTCCACGCTCCTCAAAACCTCCTAATCAGAGGCCTTTCTGTTGGACATATTTTATCGTCTTACCCAGGACGCGGATGTAGTTTATCGTCATACCCAGGACGGACTAATGGAATAGGAAGAGAATGAATATGATTCCTTCCAGTGTACATGGTGTAATGGGTCTTAGCTGTGAAAGTTGGGAATGGTGGAAATAAGTAATATAATTCGTCATTGATTTTACAGATACGATAAATATTGTCCACCTGACAGCACTTTTCCCACAGAGCCTATGTAGCAAGCTTTTCGCTAATCTATCGTTATTGGTAGATGTTCTGGCGAGCTCCAATATTTATTTCCACCAGGTCAGACCTTTACTGTTAAGATCCGCTATGGTACGTTACCAAGGACAGATCATCTTCATTCTTTTCGTTTTACATATTCAAGAAGAAATTCTACACATTCTCTTTCCAAAAACGGCTACTTTGTGGAACAGACATCGGTGTGAATGCTTCCCTGAACATTACAATCTTACCCTCTTCAAGTCCACATTCTATTGTTATCTATCGTCTATGTCCTTATAATCTTCACCCCTTCTTGTTCTTCTTAAGTTTTTACCACTTAACTTATTCAATAATTATCTACATTGATTGGCTTCTATTGAATGAACATTTTTAATAAAAAAAAACATTTTAATTTTTCTATCTCTCCTCTCCTTACCTGATTTGATGCGTTTTCATCTTCTGCTGATAAATCAGGCTGTTTTGCCAGTAAAGACTCTTCCAATTCTCCTCACGGCTCATCTGGAGTAGGTCTGACTTTCCACTTAGAACAGAGTCTCTACTATGTGAGAGGCATATAAAACCCGCCCATGATTCCCGCTGTCGTCTCTAAACTGGATCCTCACAAATCATATGGACTTGAGGGTATCCCTGCAATAGACCTTGAGAAACGTGTTCCTGACTCTATCCTGACGTCTCTAAATTATACAACAAATGACTTGCTTCTTGTTGCTTTCCAGCTTATTGGAAATCCTATTCTGTGGTTCCAGTGTTTGAGAACTCTGGCGAATCGTTTTAACCCTCTTACTATTGGCCTATTAGCTTTCTACGCAACGTAGCAAGCCTTTCGTTAATCTATCGTTATTTCCCTGGCAGATTTTCTGACGAGCTCCAATCATTAGCTCCACCAGCTCAGATCTTTACAGTTAAGATCTACCCTGGTACGTTAGCAAGGTCAAATCATCTTTTCGTTTTCCATTTTCAAGAAGATATTCTACACATTTTCTTTCTAAGAACGGCTACTTTGTGGTACAGACACCGGCGATATCTTTAAGTCCAAATGACATCGTTATCTATCTATATATCCTTACAATCTTCACCCTTTCTTGATCCTCTTACGTTCGTACCACTAATTCAGTAACCATCTAGCTTGAGTGACGCTTGAGGCTTGTATTGGGTGAACATTTCAGGAGTATCTTCCATGAAGCCGCGGTTCTTGGGAAAAAACTGCCATCTTATTAATGAAATGCGAAGAGTATGAGGTTAATTCTTCCCAGTGTAGGAAGCATGGCGGGTCTTCGCTGGGAAGGCCTGATTTGATGGAATTGATGAATGTAGCTTGTCAGAACATTTGCCATGGAAATAGCAATAGAGTAGCAAGTGGCTTACGACGTATTGTTTTAGGGAAAGAAGTCGTGGGTTGGAAAATAATTCATCACCTACAAGACAGGCGAGTGAGGACTGGTTAGCTCCAGCCCAGATATAGCGACACTGCTCCACTTTTAATCTGATCTGGTTCTTGAAATAGAGCAGTATGAGTCATGTATTTAATAGTGAGACAACGAACCGACCATTTTCCGGATCCTTTAGCGATAAATCGCATTTATGAGTTCCACTTAAGGTCTAGGGTGAGCTTTTACTCAATAGGCTTTCAAGCTTGAGATAATTCCAATTCTTTCATGACAGGTGAATTCCCAGTGTTATCTATACATTCTATCTATTCTCTGCATAGATATTCACGAAAGATCTGAGTCCTTCCATAGGCAGATCGCTAATATAAAACAGAAAGAAGATAGGGCCGAGAGGAGAGCCTTGGGGATCGCTGGCATTGATATCCTGGAATGCGTATGAATGGTCAAAAATAACAAACTTTATGGACTTACCCGTCAGGAAAGACTTGATAAGTGAAGAAATTCATCCTGAGATTCCATAGCTGAAGACTGTGTGTAGGAAGCCCCTATGCTACATCTTACCTCTAATATATCTAAATCGATTGTCCTCGAGATTAATTGATTGTCTAGTATTTCACTGATTCCGTGAATAATTATACTTAGGACATCAGCAGTGGACCTAGCAGAGCGAAATCCATACTTGTTATCGCTGAGAAGATTACTCATGTTGAGGTGTTCAACAACTTTCTTGTTGATTACAGATGTAGCCGGTTGCGACTCTCCACATTTTCCTTTGCTTTGTTATCTGTGAATTGCTATAGCCTTCTCCACGGTTTTTAATTCAGAGTTTACTTTCTCTTAGACTGGTTGCCAACCAAGGCTAGAAAGCACAGTGCCTCTTTATATTTAACACATAGCCGAGCGATAGAGTTATAACTTTCTCGTGGAAAGATGTGTGAAATCGAACGCAAAACATTGAGAAGGAAAAAGTTACACGTTAATAGCCAGTAAATATTTTTTTCAAAAGCATTAGTACGATAGTGAACGCAACAGACTAGGTCGATTTCATTCTCCACCATTACATCTATTGAACTTCCCGCCTTTTCTTGGGTTAGAAAGATTTTCTGACCACATACTTAAACGAGAATATATGTCACAGTACTATTATTACTTTCGATGTGATTTATATCTTATTAGATTGTCAAACATTATTAAGTTTTGAGTCAAGTTGCAAATCGAATCGGCTAAAAATTACGATGAAAGTAAACACTCGGCATAATTTGATAAAAATTGTTAAAAATGCTTCAGCTGATGAAACAAACATAACGAAACAACAATCCCACCGTTATAAAAATCAGGTGTGTAAAACCAGGAATATGGCGCTGAGAAAAAAATGGTTGGGTTTACCAGGCTCTGTTGAAACAAAAGGGTCGTGAGGTTGAACCTCAATTCGACGTTTGCCCTGTCTGTTAATCACCAGAGAATTGATGGCCGAAGTGGCGATTTAAGAAAAAATAATCTAAAAATGAAAATGAAAGAAAATACTGGTCATACACTGAATAATATAAACACATCGATCTTCTTTGAAAATTATCATTCAATATGGTAGCATTTAACGGGATTCGATCGCCGGCATTCTTTCAAATTAAATATATTTAATTATTTAAGACACCAAAAAGGCATAAATATAATTACGATGCTATATATATATATATATATATATAGATATATGTATATATATATATATATATATATATATATATATATATATATATATATATATATATATATATATATATGGGTCATTCAATAAATAAGGTGAATTTTTTGGTATAAGGATTTCTAATACAGATAGAAGCTTACTTTTTTTTAATTTTTCAACGTAGTCTCCCAGCACTGTCACACACTTTTCCCATCTGTGCACAAGCTTCCGTGTTCCCTCAGCGTAAAAATCTTTGGACTGATGTCTCAGCCAGTCGCTCACAACACTTTTGACTTCATCGTCACTTAAACTTCGTGCCTCTCGTGAACGCTTTCAAGGGACCAAACAGGTGAAAGTCTGAAGGGGCAAGGTCTGGGCTGTAAGGGGGATTAGGGAGCAGTTCCCAGCCCAGCTCGTTTATGGTCTGCACCGTTTGAGCTGCTGTGTGAGGCCTTGCGTTGTCATGATGCAAGTTGACTCCTTCTGACTGATGACCCCTGCGTTTGTCCCAACAGATAAGCTCAAAGTCCTTGCAATGTCATCCACTGTCACCCTTCTGTCAGACTGAATGAGGTCATTGACTGGTTCGATCACCTCAGAAGACCTCACTTCTGTAGGCCCCCCCCCCCCAGGCCTGTCTTCATCCTCAACACTGCTCCGTCCTTCTTTAAACAATTTAGCCCACATTTAGACATTTGGGGGGGGGGCTGAAACATGTGGCACCATACACAGTTGACATTCTCCTATGAATTTCAACTGGTTTGCACCCTTCAGCAACCAAAAACTTGATAACTGACCGCTGTTCAATCCTGGAGCATGCTTCTTGGTCGGCCATCTTTGTTAATCGCCAAAACTCTCAAAGTTTTTTTTAATCTGCAAAAGAAATTAAATCCATGTGAAAAAGAAGTGAAACAAAACAAGAGTAAGCTTCTATCTGTATTAGAAGTCCTTATACCGAAAACTTCACCTTATTTATTGAATGACCCTCGTATATATATATATATATATATATATATATATATATATATATATATATATATATATATATACACACACACACATAAAGAGCATCCTATGTGTCCGACCGTCCGTTTTTCGACCTCGGCGAGTCCTAAACAGCCTGAAGTAACAGGTATTAGTGATTTTTTAAGCGTTGCTCAGACGTGGCACAAGGTAGGGGCACCCAGTGAGGATCGAACTCACAATTCAATCGTAATTGTTCTAGCGAAACAAGCTTGCTAACTATTACACCACCCTGAGGTGCCCAAGAAGCCGATAGTAACTAATGTAGTTACACGCGATTCAAAATTAAATAAATAACTCATTTAAAGTTAAATTTAAATATCGAATAGAGTGAAAGGTTTAACAAAACAATTCTTTATTAAAAGTTAACTTTAATTTTGCTTTTCGACACAATTGCAATTCATATCGTCTAATTAAACAGTAATAAAAACTTGATCGGGACATATGCTTTTTTTCTTTTTCCTGCGCGCGTACTGTGACGTATTCGAAATATTACAAAGTTCGGGTTCAATCATGCCTTTTAAGAATGACTTTATATGAAGGGATCATAAAAAATGGTGATTTTAAAAGAAAATCAAAATTACGTGCAAAAGAAATGTAAATAAAAAACAAACCACTGACATTGGTTGCGTATACGAGGAAAGATGCCGAATTAAGATTAAGATGTTGAATAAAGATAAAATAAATTAATTATTTCTAAATTCTTATAACCTTTACGTACATAAGACGCTGAAGTTAAAAGGCTGAAGGCCCAAAAGCCACCCCCTACCGCAAAGGCTAGCCTAAAATCTCCTTGATGAGCAGCTTCTAAGGTACTTATAAATATTATAGTTAAAGGAGATATGATTTTGGATTGGTGTCACTCGACGAATTCTTGGTTGTTATTACTATATATATATATATATATATATATATATATATATATATATATATATATATATATATATATATATATATATATATATATATATATACGTAGGTATGTGTGTGTTTGGAGGCGCGTGTGTATATTCATACAGGGATGTATAGTCTATTTATAGCTACACACACATATACACACACACATATACACACACACATATACACACACACATATACACACACATACGTATGTGTGTGTGTGTGTGCGAGTTTAAGTGGACATTATCGTCCATATAAGGGAAAAACTGTTTTTAAACATTTATTTGATTCCGCTCTCTCTTTCACTCACTTATATATATATATATGTATATATATATATATATATGTGTGTGTGTGTGTGTGTGTAAATATATATATATATATATATATATATATGATATGATACAATGAAAATTAAAAAATTGACAGCCTACCACCCCTTGTCTAGATGAATGGATTTCTTGGTATCGTTGGAAACCCTCAATTATGAATCTTTGCCGTGGCTTTAAAACCGTAAATTTAAAAAAATAAATACTCAAAAATTCGCTTGACGAGGAAATGGAACTAATGTCTTTTAATTTAATAACAAAATTAAATTCAAAGGCTTTAGCTTCCATTTTTGAAACATGGTTATCACTGTGTAGCGAAAAAAAACATATTTTAAATCAATTAATTTATAATATTAATGCTCTGTAAATTTACATTGAGCACTATTGTGTAAAAATAAAAATATCTATAAGAACACCGGATTTTATATCTTACTGTTCTTTCTTTTTATTTATATATACATACATATATATATATTCCTATGTCATTTTACTGCATTCATATTTAATTTTTTTTTTTAATTCGTTAATATTTCTTGGACGCGTCTTATAAACAACTAATTTCAAATGGCCACACAGAAAATAATCTAAAGTGTGTGAGATCTGGTGACCTCGGTGACCACTCAACAAAACTTCTTCAACCGATCCATTAATTTTTACGATACACGACTTTTGCCTGCATAATCAAATTTGACATTGTGGAATATTAAAATATCAGAATTTCATACCTGTAATAACATTTTCAAACTTAGTACTACCCAAATCCATGATTGTAGTCTATGGGGGTTCGATAATTTTATTTCCTGTGCGAAGCAGAATACATTGCGTTCTCGGATATTACTTTCGTATAAATCATAAGAATTTGAATGTTTTTTTTTAAATATGTCAAAGCAACGTGACGAGAAGGCTTCAAGTATTTTATACTATTTACCTATCATAGTGCATATCTTTCTCTCAATCTATCTATCTCTATCTCTATTTAACATTAACAGTCTAGCTAGCTATCAGCAACAGTCTCTACCAGAGCTTGGAAGCTGATCTCTCATCTGAGCTATCTTTAACAGCTCAGTGGGTTAAAAAAAAAGGGACAGTTCACATTCAAGTCCTCGAAGACGAAACTAGTGGCAATCCGTCATCACAAAACGGACCCTGAGTTTTCTCCTATCGCGATAAGTATGTGTTCTCTCATGGTGACCACTTGCCTTGAGCACCTAATGGGACTTAGACTCAAACCAGACCTCAAGTGGAATTCTTAAATACGATTCATCGCTAAAGATACTGCGAAAATAATCGACACCCTCTACCGCTCTAGTAAGTACCCGACTCCGCCTGCTATCCCCTACCTTTACAAGAGCCAGATCAGGCCGGAAATGAAGTACTGTTACAGTACATGGGCAGGAGGCACCCAGTCTTCAGTTTCCGGTCTCTGTTGGGTATAAATGCGTCTCCGTTTCCTCCTGAGTGATGAATTATTTCCCACCGTACAGAACCTTTCTCCACAGATGAATAGAGCCTTTTGATACTCTATCGATATTTTCAGGGAAAGTGTTCAGACGAACTGCCTTCCATAGTACCAGCAATTCTAATCTCATGGATAAGATCCGCCATGTCGCGAATCTTGTGGCCAACTATCCTCATTCCGTTCGTATTACATTAGTTCCACTGGAACAGCTTTTTCTCACGACCCGCTGCTTTGTGGAACCGACTCCCAAGAGGATGCTTCCACGCTTATTACGCTTATTACACTATTAACCTTTTCAAATATAGGGCTAACCGTTATCTTCCTCCATATGCCCATAACATGTAGCTATTACTCTGTAATACCCTACCTCGTGTGGTTCTTGGGGTTTATACAGCGTGGAAATAATGTAATATATATATATATATATATATATATATATATATATATATATATATATATATATATATATATATATATATATATATATTTATATATATATACATATATATATATATATATATATATATCCATTTATCTCCATCTCTTTCTCTACCTCTCTCTCGCTATATATATATATATATATATATATATATATATATATATATATATATATATATATATATATATATATATATACATGTGTGTGTCTGTGCGTGTGTGTGTGTTCCTGTCTATCTATCTCAATTCGTTCCTAATATAATTCTATCTATTTCTATCTCTCTTTTTATCTATCAGCATCAGGCTCTCCATATCTCTCTTTGTCAGTCTGTTCCGATGTCTCTGTCTGTCTATCTATCTCTCTATCCATTCTTAAATTGATGTTGCTACAAATATTTACAAAAAAATGTTTACTTTTACGAACATTCACCTTATCGCTTGTTTTATACATTGAGTTATTTAAAGTAAAATATTTATATTCCAACAGGTAAATAGTTAACTATATTCACAGATCTTCTATGATTTAAACGGAGATCATACGACCTACAGTATATCGTTTTAACAAATAATCCATCAACTTACGTTTCCTTCGGATAGAATAAACGAATGCTGAAATGAAGACATTCTCAGGCAGAATACGATCAATGAATGGCAAGAAACAAACAGAAAATATTAATAAGCTGAGGAACAAGTAATGAATGCAAAATCGATAACCAGAGAACTCTCAGAATATTGAAACAGTGATCGTGAATACAAGTAACGAATAAGTTTTAAGTTAATGGCATTTTTGTGTGTGTGCGATACCGTTTAATATTTCTCTTCGTTCGAGTCCCTCATCACAAATAAATAAAAAACAAATGAACCAACAAACGATAATTATATAAAATGTTCTGCCTCTTCTGTTTTTCCAAGGAAAAACGATAAAAGAGAGGAAATATCGCACGAGAAGAGTCGAGTCGCCGCTATAAAGACATAAACGGTGTCACTAATGTGCCGGTTACATTTGCGCATGGCCGAATGATAAACCGGAAATGTCTATTAACTGCTAAAGCGAACAACATTGCTTTTCTAAAATGTAACTGAAGGAGACGAATATCTCGTTTCTAACGAGAAGTCTGTGGCATTTTATATGTTGTCTGCTTGTGCTGCAAAAGAAAGACAAATGCGAGATAAACAGATTCAACTTGTGCTTTAGGGAGAACAATCTAAAAAGAAAGTATCGCTCAACGTCTTAGAATGTTTAAAGAACTAATTTAATGTTTTTAGTGGGACAAGATTGTTTTTTACTTGTACATGCGTTCTTGCTATCGAAACAATTTTCAAAAATCACATTATGCCTTGGAATGGACGCCTTCATTCATGTTAGAAAATTTGACTCCACAATAGACAGCTAGCGTTCGAATGCTGAAAATGATATCTTTCAATTAAAAATTAAATAAGCATGTTGTTCTTTACATGTTGAGTTTGTTGTTGGCTATACATACTAAGCTTAGGTGGGGTACAAGACCATAAACATGTAACACACGGTGATGACTGAGCTCACAATTCGTAATTGATCTACATTATTTACATCATTCGGACTATTGTCCTCATCTTTGTCGGCATATTTATTATTATTTAGAACGCTCTTTGGATTCTTCAGGTGGCTGGAATGTCGAACTGAACCCATTATTTCGCTCACTGGGGTAGACTGTTCTAGTTCCACGTGCCATGTTTAATGCAAATCAGTTATCGCCTGTTAATTTCCCTCTGAAAGTTCTCCACTGCCTTAACCGTATATTGAACTTACACTCTTTGGTTCTGTCATTGAATCTAACTAACGCCTTTATCCACTGTACCACGTATCCTTGTAAGAATTTCTGGGTATTATAAACCTAATATGTTTATCAACGATTTTTTACCATCGCTCATATTGAAATTTTTGCTGTTATCATTGTATGTTTTTACCAGAGCTCATATTGCAAATTTTGTTTTTATTATCGCTTTTGTCTAGCACTCCTTATTACTGGTTCCCGTATTGTATTTATTTCTATGCTTGGTCGGCTCAGAAGATTTTTGTGGCCTTGCATATGTGCTGATTCCTTAAGTTTGCACGTGGAACTAGAATGGTCTACCCCAGTGAGCGAAATAAAAGGTTTAGTTCGACATTCCAACCACCTGAAGAAGGCCGGAGCGTACAACGGCCGAAACGTTGTAATAAATATGGCGACAAAAATAAGGACAATAGTACGAATAATGTAAATAATGTACATAATACCTCATCTCAGAAATATAGACAGATACTGAAGAAAGCCGGAGCGTACAACGGCCGAAACGTTGTAATAAATATGGCGAAAAAGATGAGAACAATAGTCCGAATAATGTAAATAATGTACATAATACCTCATCTCAGAAATATAGACAGATACTGAAGAAGGCTGGAGAGTACAAAGGCCAAAACGTTGTAATAAATATGGCGACAAAGATGGGGGCAATAGTCCGAATAATGTAAATAATTTACATAATACCTCATCTCAGAAATATAGACAGATACTGAAGAAGGCTGGAGAGTACAAAGGCCAAAACGTTGTAATACATATGGCGACAAAGATGGGGGCAATAGTCCGAATAATGTAAATAATGTACATAATACCTCATCTCAGAAATATAGACAGGTAATTGATCTAGCTTGCTAAATATTAAACCACGACACTGCACCATTGATTAAAAAATTAACTAATTAACCTTCTACCAGAATTCCCTTAAATGGCTCTCAATCCACCCCTGCCTTTTGAACAGGAGCATAGGTTTCTCCTTTGTTTCCTGTTTAGAATTGAGTTTCCGGTCCCTCTCTTAAGGTCTTCTCATTCTCTTTCACTCCCAGTAGCCCCTTGCGTATTAGTGACAATATTGCCTCGCTTGTGGAGGAATTGATAGAAAAATAATACCAATAGAATTACAATTAGTATGTAAATATGAAATTCTATCGGAATTAATATATCCTATGGAATAAAGTATTTGCTGAAAGATATTGTTTAAATTCAATACTTTGAGTTTCAGAAAATAAAACTCGCTGTGTCAGTCATCTATGATTTCAATCTTTGCTTTTGATACGCACATTTCTTCATTAATAATTAATCAAAGTAAAGGAATAGAAACAATACAAATATCCCAATAATCCCTCTATATGAATTCGCAGCTAACAAGTGTTTAGCATTTTTCTGAATGTTTATCAGATAAAGTGTTTACTAGATGATTTAGTTTGGTCAATACAAAAGGGGAATCTCAATTACCTACGCAAGGAATGCACGTCTTTCTCTGGGAACATTCGAAATCTATAGATGTGGCATTTATTTTCGTAACCGTACTGTCGTTAGTCAGTACACTCTTAGACTGTGTAGAACCTCTGTCGTGATCACCCTGGAACTACCGGAACATCACAGAAACCCTTAGAAAGACGATAAGACTGACTAACATTTTAGTCAACATTCTTACAGGAAGACATTCTATTTAACCGAATAAAATAAGCAATTTAGTTAAAAGGTCTACTTTGAAAATGTCTCTTCTTGTGATTATTGCCTCTTGTTTCTTCAAACCGTCCTGTCCTGCATTGCATTGACCAAAGGGTCGTCAAACTCAACGCTTTTTCATTATTATTCGCGGTTATACATTTTTTTATGATCACTTAATAGTTTATCTATGACATTGTTGTGGATGTTCTGATGATGTGTTGAACTTGTCTGAATGTAATTCTGATATATATATATACATATATATATATATATATATATATATATATATATATATATATATATATATATATATATATATATTGGGGTTGGACAAAATAATTGGAACACTTGTTAAATTCAAAGAAAATTTATTTAATATTAAGTTGGCTCTCCTTCAGCCTCACAGACAGCTTTAATACGTCTAGGAATGGAATAATACAGCATCCTGGCTTCATCTAGAGGAATTATCAATCATTCTTCCATTAAAACCTTCTCCGGCTCTTTATGGCACGACGGTAGAGGATAGCGGCTCCTAACTTGCTCCTCCAAAATGCACCACAAATGTTCAATAATATTGATATCTTGAGATTGGGGAGGCCACTCCATGTGTTCTAGCTCACTTTCATGCTCTTCATACCAATTCTTAACCACTCGAGCAGTATGTATTGAAGCATTATCGTCTTGGAAGATGCAGTCACCATGAGGGAATAAAGTCTTGGCCATTGGATGAGAATGATCTCCCAAAATGTTCAAGTAATCTTTGCTATTGATTCTACCATGCAGGGCAACTATTGGACTGAGACATTTCCATGATATGGTGGCCCAAACTATCACTGATCCACCACCATGCTTCACTTTTGGAAGGAGGCAGTCAGGGTTGTAAGCTTCTTTGGGCCGCCTCCACACATAAACTCGCCCTGAAGTTGGGAAAAGAGAAAAACTGGACTTGTTTGAGAATATGACTTGCTTCCATTGGTCTGCAGACCAGGCATTGTGATCTCTGCACCACTTCAACCTCTTTTGAATGTTGCGAGTGGAGAGAAGAGGTGTCCTCATAGCGGCTCTTCCATGATATGCAGCCTTATGGTGCTCACAATGAACAGTTTTAGTAGAAACTGAACTATTGAGACGGTTATTCAACTCAGCAGTCACTTTGTCCGCAATTGTCCGATGACTTTTTGCCACATTGCGTTTCAATGCACGTCAGTAAGTTTGCAAGTCCGGCCCGAATTGCTACGGTTGCTAGAGGTCTTGCCCTGTTTCTCGAACTGCATCAGTGATCTTGATATGGTATCTCTTGAAAAACCAAACAGTTTAGCAACCTTAGTGATTAAGGCTCCTGACATGCGAGCTCCAACAATTTGCCCTTTTTCAAACTTGGAGAGGTCATGCATTTATTTTAAATTTTACTAAATTCTAAAAATAAATAAAACAAAGACAGTAAATTAGATAAATAAACGTATTTACAATAGATATAACCTGCAATTACGAAGTTTTAGTTCAAGTTCTTAATATAATAGGTCTTTGAAATATAGGAGTGGATTTTGCAATTGTTCCAATTATTTTGTCCAACTCCTGTATGTATATATATATATATATATATATATATATATATATATATATGTATGCATGTATTTTGGGGGTTAAAAGTGGATCAGCAACCACGACAGGATTATAAAATTGCGAGCAAATTCATATGAGGTACAACGAAATAAGAATAGACAAGCGATAAAATGTCTTAGTATAAATTTCAGAGAAATGATTGTATATTTTAGAGAACATATATATATATACAGAAATAAAGATGTTTTATGAATATAATTTTATATATGTGTGCGTGTGTATGTATTTTTGGAGATTAAAAGGGTGTCATCATATGCATACAGAAATAAACAAGTTTTTGCTTATTTGTTAGTGGCAACAAGTTTTATCAGAGAATCGGCCGTAGAAAAATGAAAAGAGAGCAAGTTTTTATTTTGTATCATTTGGTGATAAAACGCTTTTGTTCTGATGCGTCATGGGAGTATTCCATATTTTATTTAACTATTTTTTATAATGTAACATTTTTTCTTTTATTGCTAATTACCATTCTCAAGTGTATTTCAATTCATTTTAAAATTATAATTAAGTAATTCATTGAGTCTAGAAGAAACCTCAACAGAATGCACTGGACGGCCATTTCGGCCTATATTTGGGACTCATCAGCAGTGCGCATCCACTACCGAGAATTGAAAGACGAACAATTACGATAGAAGGCAAGCGCCATACGAACTGTACCAACGGGTCTCGGTGACGATAAGGAAGCGAATCAGACTCGATATAGCGCCGCTCGATCGCATATTCCGTGGTGGAACTCATCCGAGTCTCTCTTTAACCATAGGACTGTGCCCCCACGAGCAAAGACTACTATCCCCAAGCCGCTCAGTCCAGAGCATTAGAAACTTGTTCAGTAAGTAGAGTGTGTTCAGTATGTATTTGTATTATTTAACTTTTTTTATTTTATTATTAATTATTTTGTTCTAGACTACTACATAGTCTAGTAATAAGGGTTCAAGGTTATTTAGTAATTTACTTGTTGCTACTACAACATAAAAATGACGACATATTTTTTTATACGAATGTTTTCACATGTAAATATTTAAATATATTTCTACTGTCGTTATTATTTTATCTTTGAACTCCCAATTAATATTATTACATTAATTTATGCAATTATTATTGATTAAATTAGCATTTTCTAATATACGTCCCACCGGCCTTTTAACCAGGATTATTGTCTTCAAACAAGTCAGAGCACCAACGTAGCGAGTTTGCTCCGTATCGATTCTAACTCAAGTGCAGCATCTTTCCATACGCACTACAAGAGTGAGTAGTTGGGAGCTATAATAACTGAGAAAAGTTTGTCACTACCCTGTGGAGCACTTTTATAATACCTACTCTCAGGGAAAGGTAAATAATTACAACACCAGCCGTGTTTCTATCAAAGACGCGACATGAGATAAATGAAACATCCTTGATCGCTGGAGAGCCATTTCCGTGGCATCAACCTATTTCCCAGTGCAGTATGGGGTGGGTCTCGTTGACATATGCTGCGAAAGTCGGTGGGATTGAACAACTTCGTCTTTATCCACAAATACTCGTGTAGAGTCAACATTAAACCCAACCTTGCTTAAGCGAAGAGATAATCCAAATATATACGACTACACGTTAGTATTAATTCTATCTGAAGACGCAGGATAAAAGTAAACGAAGCATTTCAGAAACTAAGCATAGTATCAAATAATAAGAAATTTTTATTAGACAGAAAGAAAAGCGTGCATTCAGATAATGCCAGCACATCACCAGAACACCAACAACAATGGCATAGATAAACTATTAAGTGATAGTAAAAAACGTATAACAGCGTATCATATGTATATAACCGCGAATGATAATGAAAACGTGTTCAGTATAACAATCCTTTGGTCAATGCAATGCAGGACAGGACGGTTGAAATAACAAGAAGCAATAATCACAAGAAGAGGCATTTTCAAAGTAGACCTTTTAGCTAAATGGCTTATTTTATTCGGTTAAGTAGAATGTCTTCCTGTAAGAATCTTGATCATAAATGTTAGTCAGTCTTATCATCTATCTAAGCGTTTCTGTGATGTTCTGGTAGTTCCAAGATGATCAAGACAGAGATTCTACACTATAAGAGAGTCCTTACTAACGACAGTACGGTTACGAAAATAAATGCCACATCTATAGATTTCGAAAGTTCCCAGCGGAAGATGTGCATTCCTTGCGTAGATAATTGAGATTCCCCTTTCGTATCGACCAAAATAAATCATCAAGTAAATCTAACACTTTATATGATAAACATTCAGAAAAAAAAAAGTTAAACACTTGTTAGCTGCGAAATATATAATACTAGCCGAATTACCCACGCCTTGCTGCGTGTCACACATTTTTTTAATAAGAATATCATGATTGATTTTAAATGCATTTCAATATTACTCAATGATCTTGCCAATGTGACCTCCATCTTCTGGCAGGATATCACAGTCATAGCTGTCAGACCATTTCTGCGACGGCATCACCCTTTACATCTGGCCGCCTAACTCCCTAAACTGCAACCCCACTTGATTATTACGTGTGGCGTACAGTTGAGCCAGAGACCAACAAAACTCCTTGTAACATCAAAGATGAACTGAAGGTAAGGATTATGGCAGCATTCACCAACTTAAACAACGAGACCGTCTAGATGAGATGCAGGAGATTCCGAAGTAGTCTTGAATAAATTTTCAAACATATTTTTGTGCCATTTTGGTAAATATATCTGTTAATATGAGATGTCATATTATTTTAATTTTTGCGTAATTTAGAAGACAATTTATTCATCGCATTCTATATTTTTATTTACACACATACAGTCGGAGATGACGTTCTACTGAATGAAGGTGAGAAAACCATAGACTAAACAAACGAGTAACGATGAAGTTTTATACAAAATAAGAAATAAAAGTACGTATAATTACAATCAGAAAGTGCCATTTGCAATTTCTGGGAAACATAATGAGGAAAGACGGCCTAGAGACTTTAACAATCACAGGGCATATCGAAGACGAGGGAAGTAGGGGAAACTGCGGATAAGCTACGAAATTTGAGTGAATGGATGGCAGAACAAAGAGAAAGAAATATGAAGGGTCAAAAAATACCTAAATTACATAATAAAACAAAGAATTTCTTCTTCTATGCGCTGTGTCCCATGAGGACGTAGATGATCAAGGCTCTCCACAATTTCCTGCCCTTTGTAACACTTATATAACAATATATATATATATATATATATATATATATATATATATATATATATATATATATATATCGTCCAGTTCACTCTCCTCCCCGGTCTTTCAAACCGGAGTAGAGATTTATTCCTTGTTTCCTGTTTAGGATTTGGTTTCCGGTTCCTTTTAAAGTCTACTTTACCTCTATACTCTTAACGCTTGTCCTTTCCTCCGCTAACTCTCCAGACAATAACCCTCTACCTTGTCTGGCTCTTGGGCCTTGTATTGGGTGAATATTTTTACCTCTCGTAAACCTTGCTCCACCATCCACTTACTCAAGCTCGCTAGGTTATGCGTAGTTTTCCTTTATCCCTTTTGCCTTTAATCTGTCCTGTGAGTATCAAATTTTCCAAGCATTATGTCCTCATTATGTGCCGTAGAAATTTTAACTGTTTCATCCTGATATTACGAATTCACCTATTCAACACTTACCATTTATATCCTAGTTAGATATTAAGCAAATACAACAGTAAGAGTCGATGATAAACCTCCAGGAAATCTTAAAGGAAATATAATAGTTATGATGGGACTAACCGTTTCCATACAGCAAACATTCGTCTTTCAGTGAACAAATAGCTAACGTTACCGTCGGTTGAATTTGATAAAATCTTTCTCTTAAAACGTTGACACATGGCACAGTGGATAAAGGCGTTAGTTAGATCTAGTGACAGGACCCAAAGAGTGTGAGTTCAATACCCGGCTAAGGCAGTGGAGAATTTTCAGAGGGAAATTAACAGGAGATAACTGATAACTGACATCCATTAAACATGCCACTTGGAACTAGAACAGTCTACCCCAGTGAGCGAAATAAAGGGTTCAGTTCGACACTCCAACTACCTGAAGAAGGCCGGAGCCTACAGCGGCCGAAACGTTGTAATAAATATGGCGACGACAAAGATGAGGACAATAGTCCGAATAATGTTAACTCCTGTGCCAGAAGAAAAGGTTAATCTATTTGTTGCTTATGTTTCACGCGTCTACCGCGTCCCACTTCATACTGAGGATAAGTTTCGATGTCGAAACATCTTGTTTTCTATGTTCTTATCGCCACTGAATGAGCCAAGATCTTCTAAATGCGTGAAAGAAAGAAAGAAAGAAAGAAAGAAAGAAAGAAAGAAAGAAAGAAAGAAAGAAAATGAAAAGCAAAAAAAAAAAAACGCCGAATACTACCACCACACAAAAAAAGATTATTCAAAAATGGCTTCTGGAATCTCTTTACAATGGAACATTGTGTTACGTCAAAGTCAAAGACGGCCTGCTTGGTTGTCACGAACAACAGCATCAAAGCTCCACTTATTCTGTTTGTTCCGAGATTTTTTTTCTCATTTCCTTATTAACCAATTTTTATTTCACCTTTCAATTGTTAGTTCGCCATCTGGAATACCCGACTGACGGCTATGAATCAAATCGTCTTTCATCCCAGCTATGTAAGCCTCGTTATCGGTAAATGATAAAAAATGACGGGAAATGTATACTTGTTCGAGTTGAAAACTAATTTTGATAGCCAAAACGTCAGTATCGTAAAAAAAATACGTCTTAGAGGAAAAATTCTTTCACCAGATCTTATAAACTGGCGCTACATAATAACAGGCAAAGAACTTTACAAAATAAAAAAACAACATTACTTGAAGACTACCATAGCTGCAAAAACTAAAATGGACAACACGTGTAGATAGAAGGAAAAATAATGATATAATAGAGATGATCGCTTTCCACACTAGCTTAAAGAAAAGGTTAAGAAGAAAACTCCTGTCAATAGTAGAAAGATCGATAACAGTAAAGTTGAGAAGTCTCTTTTACTAGGAAAACGTTTTAATATCTGTCTATATTTCTGAGATGAGGTTTTATGTACAGTATTTACATTATATGGACTATTGTCCTCATCATTGTCGACATATTTATTACAACGTTTCGGCCGTTGTACGCCCCGGCCTTCTTCAGTATCTGCCTATATTTCTGAGATGAGGTATTATGTACATTATTTGGACTATTGTCCTCATCTTTGTCGCCATATTTATTACAACGTTCGGCCGTTTTACGCTCCGGCCTTCTTCAGTATCTGTCTATATTTCTGAGATGAGGTATTATGTACATTATTTAGATTATTCGGACTATTGTTCCCATCTTTGTCGCCATATTTATTACAACGTTTCGGCCGTTGTACGCTCCGGCCTTCTACAGGTGGTTGGAATGTCGAACTGAACCCTTTATTTCGCTCACTGGGGTAGACCATTCTAGTTCCACGTACCATATTGTAATGGAAGTCAGCACTGGTAAAAAATGGTTGCTGAAGACGTTAGGTTTATAATACCCAGAAATGCATACACAGATGTCCTCAAGGACACATGGCACAGTAGATAAAGGTGTTGGTTAGATCCAGTGACAGTACCCAAAGAGTGTGAGTTCAATACACGGTTAAGGCAGCTTCAGAGGGGAATTAACAGGATTACTGATAATTGTTCTAGTTCCACATGCCATGTTTAATGGATATCAGTTATCAGTTATCTCCTGTTAATTTCCCTCTGAAAATTCTCCACTGCCTTAACCGGGTATTGAACTCAAACTCTTTGGGTCCTTGGAGATGTGGACAATAGTCAGAATAATGTAAATAATGTACATAATACCTCATCTCAGAAATATAGACAGATACTTACAGAAGTTAACCATTACCCAATGAGGGTGTACTGAAGCGTGATTATGGTCCATGTGCTGTAAGTGGGGCTATGTTTCTCCTCATTTTAGATAGGAATAGTTGCTCAGCCCTGGAGATTCCAACACCGCGGCAGCACCATCCTCATCGCACTAAAGAGGTTGGGTCGGTGTAATTACCAATACCAACGTGACTGCTGGATAAAATCACAATTTATGTCTTTGGCCCATATGCATATGTGTAAGGCGCTCCCCACGTTAAAACGACCTTGTGTCACATCCTGCTTTTGTGGGGAGGCCGACTAAATATACCTTTCCTTCTCGTGCTCTCTCTATCTCTCTCTTTCTCTTTGCCTCTCTCGATCCTTCTTTCCTTCTCCTTTCATTTAAAAATTGAACTCTCACCAGTCATTTCTATGCTGTCAGCTTTTTCGCTGGCACTTAATATTTTATTTATTCATTTAGTGTTCCAATTGCACTTATTGCACATTCACATGACATTTGAAAACTGATAACATGCTAAAATCTTTAAGAATGTCAGTTTTTTTTTAATCTATTCACCCAACCAACGTGATAAGACGCAAAGGGATTCTGAGAATGAAAGTGAACGTATAGACGTTAGAAAGAACCGGAAAACTAATCCTAATGAGAAAACAAAGAATAAATCTCTACTATTATTCAAAACACCGGAAGTGGGGAGGAATATGAACCGAATCATCTCAAAAGAACAATCATAATAAAAAAGAAGGCTGACAAAAATATATATTACCTTAAATTTGTAATACCAAAATATAACAATTAAATACAGTTAAACCGGTTTATCGGTCATCTCTCATTAGGGGAAAAACAAAACAAGTAAGACAAAAATATATGCACTATAAACTATAAAATGTACAAGATTAATTTTATATACAGGGTGTTCATAAAGTCCGTGTTCACTTTAAAAAATTTATTACTTTATTTGTATTTGCGATAGAAATAATCTGTAAAAAATGTTAGAAAGTTTAATGTACCTAGTTTTAAGTATAGCTAAAATAACTAATGCGATTTCAGGCATTACTGTAAATCAGTTGGCAAATGTTTTCCGTGAACTGCAAAATCGTATTACCCTTAGTATTTATAACTTTATTTGTATTTGCGATAGAAACAATTTGTAAAAAGGATTAGAAAGAAGTAAACCTATATTTTTTAAGATTTTATTGAAATTTTATTTAAGTTACCACATGCCCTCCATCATTAGCAATACAAAGGGTAATACGATTTTGCAGTTCAAGGAAAACATATGTCAACTGATTTACAGTAATGCCTGAAATCACATTAGTTATTTTAGCAGTACTTAAAACTACGTACATTAAACTTTATAACATTTTTTAGAGATTATTTCTATCGCAAATACAAATAAAGTTATAAATTTTTAAGGTGCACACGGACTTTATGGACACCCTGTATAACTATTAAATACAGTTAAACCGGTTTATCGGTCCACTCTAATTAGAGCAAAGAAAAAAAGAACTAAGACAAAAATACCTTCACTATAAACAATAAAGTGTACAAGATTAATTTTATATACAAACAACAATCATAACATATATTTACTTTTAAGCCCACCATCAATTTTAGTTTACATACAAATTGTTTATAGGACTTAATGTATATTGATTTCAAAACCTACAGGTGATAAAATTTCAATTAACAATTTATGGTGCTCTGAAATATCAAATGAGATATAACACGATCTGAGTGAATTTGTTTGAAGGATAACACCTTCCCAAGTCTATGGAAAGAGTCAAGTGTATGCAATGTTTTTAAGAAGGAAGGTGAGCCCGTATCCCCGTCTCAGTGTCGGCCTATCAGTCTCCTTGGTGTCATCAGCAAATCTTTAACGCTATAATCAACATCTGGAGAAAATATCTAGAGATTTATTGATATACGGCAATTTGATTGTTACTAGATAGATAGATAGATAGATAGATAGATAGATAGATAGATAGATAGATAGATAATAGCAGATTGACATAGATAGATAGATAGATAGATAGATAGATAGATAGATAGATAGATAGATAGATAATGAAGAGATCGAGATAGATAGATAGATAGATAGATAGATAGATAGATAGATAGATAGATAGATAGATAGATAAGAGCAGAGTGACATAAAAGAGATAATGAAGAAAACGAGATAGATAGATAGATAGATAGATAGATAGATAGATAGATAGATAGATATGAATGGATAAGCAGTGAAATTGAAGATAAATGACCTTTATGGGCGAGAAGCAAGAACTGAAGAACGCTTGAAACCTAGGAATTAACTCTTGAGTGTTTGTTCGGGTATAAGCAAGAGTCCCGCGCCAATGGTTGACAGAAACAACGTGACTTTCGCTGCATGGTTACCTCCTCGAGGAAACGAATCTCTTTGCTTCGTTGACTTATAAGAGTCGCTCCTCGAACAGATGAGCCTATCATATTTCCTTCTTTACGAAATTCCGTTAAGACTTCCTCCGTTCATTATCTGTGAGTTTTCAAATTGGTCGACAATGCTAATTCTGGAAGATAACGTATATATGGCAAGCAGTTTTCGTAATTACAGAACATGGTATCAAGAGATAAAGCAATAATAATAATAATAATAATAATAATAATAATAATAATAATAATAATAATAATAATAATAATGGGCGCAGAAATACAAGTACAGCACGGTAAACCGGCTGAAGCTGCAAAATACTTAAAAAAGAATGCAAAGACAGATGCAACCGACCAGATACAGAAACAATGGCAAGATAAACCACTCCACAGCCAATACTCTGCCCGTACCAAACAAGCTGACGTAGACAAAAACCGCACCCATCAGTGTCTACGTAGTGCAGGGTTGAAAGCTGAAACTGAAGGTTTTATACTTGCTGCACAGGACCAATGATTGTTAACTAGGAATTATCAAGCACATATACTAAAATATTGTGTTAGCCCAAAATGCAGATTCTGTAATAAATATCCAGAAGCCATTGATCATCTTGTATCAGGTTGCACCATATTGGCACCCACTGAATATAAAACCCGGCATGACAGAGTGGGCCAATATCTGCACAGGAAAATTTGCAACTTCTACGGGAAGGAAACTGAAAGAAACTGGTACGAACACCACCCAGACCCGGTTACGGAGATAGGACCTGTTACAATGCTATGGGACTACACAATACACACTGACAGAACAATCAAAGCCAACCGCCCAGACATTGATATTAAAGACCACAAACAAAAAAATGCCTCCTTATTGATATGGCAGTCCTTGCACACTGCAATGTATCTTTGAAGATATACGAAAAGCTATCAAAATACAAGGACCTTGAAATAGAAATCTCAAAAATGTGGCACATGGGAACATCAACAATCCCTGTTGTAGTTGGAGCCTTAGGATTGGTTGGAAAAGATTCCAGTAGACTAATCCCTGGAAGTCCATGCCTCAAAGAGATATAAAAAATTATTTTGACAAGTACAGCCCACACTTTACGAAGGGCTTTATCTATGTAATATTTTTTTTCAGTGGAAAGTGTCATGATACCATTTCTAACCGTAGGTCCCTGGGCGGGACTCGGAAAGAAATGTGTAAACGGCAGATATCAAAGGAAATAAATAAATA
>OZ038476.1:21227713-21252713 GCA_964036315.1 Acanthosepion esculentum | reverse complement strand
AAAAAAAAAAAGAAAAGAAGAATGTTCACTTTCTGACTATGAGGCACAGGTTCGCATCTCACCAAAGGGTGATTGGTTAGAAAGGTGACTTTCTGATGCTATCGACCCGGGGAGGGGAACCGAGCACGCACCACCTTTGGTAAGTGCCTAAAAATGCTACCATGGCTTCACCCAAGTCTTGTGAGTGGAATTGGGAAAACGCAACCGTGAAGAAGCCGTCGATGGTTGTGCTCGCGCGTAATTCTCAAAATGTCTGAACGTACTGGCCTTGTTCGAAAAAAAACGTGCACGCTCTCCCATAAACTGTAACTAAGGTGTGCTCAGCATAGTTGCAGCATAAACAACAGAGCACGTATCTGTGATAGAGTTTGGCTAGTCGGCCTAACGGACGAGGTTTTTTTGGAAACAAATATTAGCTAATTATTAATAGTAACCGTTTCCTTATAAGGAAATATTTAGCATTGATTGAGCGAGCAGTCAGCGCTACTTTCTGGCAAACTCTATTAAAAATCATTCTCTTTAAATGTTTTTTTAAGAAAATAGGTTTCTCACGTCCAGTAACTGTTATCGCTCTTTCCACTGATGATGGGGTTTTCCTTCCTAACCTTTAGTTTGAAGCTGTGTTGACTGCCAACCAGTGTTGACCGTTAATGACATTACTAAAAATATGAGTTTTATTGATTAATACTGACAAGGTCTCTTGTTTAACTTTTCAATCTTCCGACTAAGTTGGTTTCTACTCAGAATTAAAAATGGCATATGAACACTCATTTGACTAACATAAATGATATTCATCGATATGGATTTGATATCTGTATATATTTCTGAAATGAGGTATTGTGATTATTTACATTATTTACATTGTTCGGACTGTTCTTCTCGTCTTTATTGGCATATCTTCGACGTTTCGGCCATTGTACGCTCTGGTATTCTTCAGGCGACTGGAATTTTGAATTTTTGGTTCAGTTCGAAATTACAATCACCTGAAGAAAGCCGGTGCGCACAACGGTCGAAACGTCGTTAATATGGCAATAAAGATTATGATGACAGTTCGAACAGTTTAAATAATATAGATTTGGTTAAAATATAATCCATTTTTCTAAAGACGTTGTTTGATCAGCCAAAAATGTCAAAATAAATCTTTTCCAAATTGTATTATAAACTTACCAGTTGTTTTTCTATATAGTACATGTATTCTATTGGTATTTGATTCGCATTGTTTTACATTTCTTAAAATATCAGATCCTTGCTAAAAGTTCTTGCCCGAATTTTATTGTTAATATAAAATGACCACTAATTGACACGTTTGATTTGGTGCTAATTTCTTGTATCGTTCAGTTGGGAGTCAGACTTTGTTGAATGTTCAGGTTTTCTGTACAAATTAACGCCTTAGATGGAGGATGAAAAGTTGCACTTTCGCCATATTATGCTCTGTGGAGTTTGAAAAAGAGTAATTGTTAGAACTGCGACAAAAAAAACACATTCAAAAAGTTGTTCGGCAGATTTCGTCAGGGTTATTTTACCCTAAACGATCAACTACGCACCGGACGACCTTCCGACGTCAATGAAGACGTTCCGATTGCCATCGTGAAGAATAAACTGAAGATTTCAACGGAAAAGATTGCTAAGGGTTGCAAAGATCGATATCTTGACTTCCTTTCGTTATTTGAAGAGACCTGGGTTCAAGAAAAACAGGCGAATTCGCCAGATCGAAAAGGTGTCATTTACCAGTACGACGATGCAAGATCGCATGTTGCAAAACAGGCCTTGCAGAAGTTTAAAGATTTTAAATTGGTCCACCCTCCAACATCTACCTTATTTTATTAACTTGGCTCCTTCGGATTTTTATTTGTTCCGGTCTCTACAGAACAATTTCAATAACAAAAAAATTGACATTGTACAGCCAGTCGAAAACTACCTAATTACCTTAAAAACACGAACGTTTTAACAAAAATGGCATCAACCGGCTTGTAGGAGACAGTTCTTAAAAGCAATGGACTAATAATTATTTTTGAGAGTATTTTTTAACAAAAATGGCATCAACCAACTTGTACAATGATAGATAGATAGATAGATAGATAGATAGATAGATAGATAGATAGATAGATAGATAGATAATTGAAGGAAAGTACATGATGACAAATACTTTGATTTTAACCTAAACCTCCCGGCAATCCCATGGGTAAAACACAATCCCATCAGTTATCGTTATAACGATTGCTGTACTAGATACAGTATCGACAAGTATCTATTCAAAATAATTCAATATTCTATAATATATTGCTAAATAATATTTTATTTAAACTCGACGCCAAATCGCGACGGACTTCAATTGAAGAAAGCCTTTTCTGTTACACTTACTAGAGGATATGTTTATAGAAACGAACTGTTTTTAAACTTCCAGCCTCCTTTAACTTTGATTATATAAACAACAACTTAATCATCGAGACAGTCGCTAATTAAAACAATTGTCCATGGGTTAGAGAGCTTGATACATGCATTGGTATGGAGACGTTAAAAGATATCTTAAATAGTAGTAGATATTCAAAATATATCATTGACCCTGGAATAAATTGCATAGGCTACTGTTTTTCCATTACAACCAATTTGGAAAGCATGGATGTTAAGACTAACTGCAACTAACAAGGGGGTATCGTCCGAAAGAACAACTTTACAAAACATTACCAAATTTATGGAACATTTATTTATTCCGTCTAAAGCAGTGGTTCCCAACTGATTTGGACCCATCCCCACACTTTCGTATTTCTAAAATTCTGGTTTATAATATTTGATTCTTACATATTCAAGATTTTACTGCAATTCATGTGAAGGAAGCTTAAAAGACTATTAACTTTTTCTCTAAACAAGCCTCCAAAGACCATGGCGTCCATGAAGGAAAATATTTTTTTAAAAAAGGCAGTTAAATATATATTTTTTCAAAATATATACTAGAGAACTGAAAGGCAGAATTATAAAATATTTGAATGAAAGCTTATTCTCTAATATACTTTGATCATTTTAATCATGAAATAATAATGCAAATTGAGATTTGAGATCACATGGGTACAATAAGCCGAAGGGTGCACATCCTACGCATGCCCCATCAAAATATTACCATGCCCCACCGGTGGAGCATGCCTGACAAGTTAGGAATCATTGCGCTGAAGCTTACGGATTTTACTTGCAGCCATGAACGTTGAGTGATTTTAAAGCCAGCCTGTGGTGTTCTGAATTGAAAACATTCACCTAATGAAGGCTGAAGAATAGGCCATCTCTAACGTTGTGTGTAATGAAGTAGGTGTGTTGATTAAGACTTGAATCTTCGTTATCTGACATTGCATTTTATTCAACTTCTGCCTTCGCCCGATAGTCGCGGCCAATCTGTGATATGAGGCTGTCATAATCCTCTCAGCCGAATCTTGTCCTGACATTCATGATGCCTGAGAGACTGTCCCCTAATCATCTCTGGGGCACTTTTTGGCTATCTAGCATTTTCTTGCTACACTGGATGTGTGTGGTCAGGTGCTTTTGCATTCGGTAACCAGGAATAATCCCAGGTTTTCCCTGTACCTGTCTTCCTTTGACGGTGTGAAATTTGAGTGCAGTACCTATTCCTGAATAATACCACAAGTGTAAAACAGCAAGAAAGAGAAAGACATAAAAATGAAGCATTGAATATGGACTTGATGTTAGATAAAATAATTCAGATTAAATGTCATTCCGTAGATATCTCTTCTAAAAAGCACACGTTAACATCAAAGATAATCGAATAAATGAAAGACTTTTTTCAAGCAGATTGGCGTTAAGCGATATATTCGAATGCTGGAGGATTACTGCTTGTTTCTTAGAATTATAGGTGGTGCGATTTAAAAGCAAGTCGACTACCAAAACGATAACACACACTTTACCTCTCGAGAAACACAAAACAAATTCCCGCTCCATACACTCCTGATCAAAGATTTAAGACGATTTGAAAATGTTTTTAAAAAGACTGTTTTTCATGGAAAATTTTTTAAATTTCTTACTTAAGGTTACTAATTTTATATTCTAAAAGGTTATGTAGACAAAAATTATAATCTGAACATTTTATTAAGAAATTAACATTTTTATAAAAAAAAGACCAGAGACAAAAGTTCTACGAAAAGTGTACACAAACATTCAACAACCAAATTTAATAATGAGTTCTACCTCCACTGGTTTTGATGACTTCAAAAATTCTTTGGGGCATGCTAGAAAATAGTGTTTCCATTAAGCTGCGAGAATATTGCTCCAGTTTCTGAAGATAACTTTACAAAGTTCATTTTTTGTTGAATATTGTTTGCCATTTCGATAAACATCTCCTGCCATCCATCCCCAAACATTTTCAATTGGGTTCAAGTCCGGTGAGCATGCAGGATGTCTCAAGAGATGGACCACATTTTTTGTAGAAAGGTCAAGGTCCGCTATGCAGCGTGGATTGCAGCATTATCCTGTTGGAATAACCATCCATCCCCACACAACCGATGGCCCTCCGTCACCAACGATGCTTTTTGTAGCATGCTAACATAACCAGCCGCTCTCTCACGACCCTGCACCACCTGAAGCTCCATCGTCCCTCTGTAAGAAATGGCACCCCATACTATTAGGGGCCCTCCACCACTATGATGCGTGGAGAAAATATCAGGAGGCATGTTTTTGTTATGCCAATATCGTTGGAAGTCATCAGGACCATCTAGATTGAAATTTTTCTTATCAGAAAACAGGACTTTCTTCCACTTCTCAATGTCCCATGCTTGGTATTCAGGACCAAACCATAAATGGTTCACTTTGTGACGTGGAAGCAGCAGAGGAATTTGTTTGCGCTTTTTACTTACCATGCCTTTTTGTCGTAAATAACATCTGATGGTTACTGGAGTGTAATCAGCATCTGTAGTTGCCTTAGTTTGACTAGAAGAAAGTCCACTGGCTTTCACAACAACCCGCCTTATTCTCCTACTCAATGCCGGAGAAATTGCTTTGGGCCTACCAGTAGACTTTGCGTTTCCATAATTCGCACTGTCCTTTAGAAAGTTACAAATCACAGTTTTACTGCGATTTACCTTAGCTGCGATCGTCCGCTGTGACAAACTTTGATTATGGATATTTTGAATTCGAGCATGCTCAACTTCAGTAAGTCTGCTTGCTTTAGACATGGTGACACCTTTACGCAGTGATTACTAATCTCTAACTGAACTACAAACATTAGAATTACCCCAGATCTAACAATTTATACCCCCTGGTCTTATAATTTTGATCAACTGTAAAATGCCTCATTTTATAAAAATGTCCATTTCTGAATAAATTGATTGGATTATAACTTTTTGTCTACTTAACCTTTTATATTATAAAATTAGTAACCATAAGTAAGAAAAAGTTTATAATGTATCCATGACAAACAGTCTCTTATAAAAAAATTTCAAGTGGTCTTAAATTTTTTATCAGAAGTGTATAAGTAATTTATCAATTCAAAAACTTCAATTAAGCAATAGTTATGAACATTTAACAACTTCAAATAATGTAGTTCATTCCTGCAACGCTATGGCAAACACTTTTCTATGTTCCTCACCCCCAGCAGAGGGACCCATTACGCCTTCTCGGACTCATATTCTCGGTTGACATGAAGTGAAAAGAGTATACTGAATTCATTGCTAGGCCTGCTGCTTAGAATATAGACCCTGACCTGGCATCACGGCTTCAGTAACATTCTCACTGTTGTAATGTAACTTCACTGTGCCTTTTCTATAAATAGTTTCATGGTAATTGTTCGGATGAACTATTCGCTCTGGTACGTAGACTTTATGAATTTAAGCGAAGTACTAGATTGGCAGTACACAGTTAAATTGTCTTAATTTAAGCGTAAGTTCTATGCTGACAGTTTCTTCTCTCGTACTTCTGGCTTGTGTAACTCTCTCCTGACTCCATGCTTCTCAACCAATATTGATCTTTAATTGCAATGTCAATTATTGCCATCTTGATTACTCTTCTATTGTCCTCCCTTCTCAATAATGTTTCTAGTTTTGCTTATTCTTTATTCTTTTACACTCAGTAACGCCTTATGTCTTAGTGGCTTTACTGCCTTGCATGGGGTGATATGATTTTTTAAAATTCTTTAAACCTGATTTATGGATATATTCTATGTTTATTTGTTTGCAATCTATGGCTTGTTCATTCTTTCCTCATTCTGAATTGTTCTATTAAACCCCTGTCAAAACTGTTCATGTTTACCAAAGTGTATACAATGGAAAAACAATAACTGATGATATTTCGACTCATAATTGAATATATACTACTATTTAAAAGATATATTTTAACGTTTCCAAGGAGGAATTTCCGACTAGATTCCTTGACCAGACTAAACAGTGAGGTGGCCCTTTAACGACGGTTTGTTGCTATATCTATATTCTTCAACCTACATAGCAGAAAGGGCTTCGTGATTTCAAATCAGTCTTACTTCGACTCCCAATTTATAGAAAGTCTTATCTAGCTGTCCTTTTAGCTTGATTCAAATGAAACAGTGAATATTCTTTGTGGTACAGCGAATGATGTTTTCTAAAAGCTAAGCAAAGCACTAAGAAACAAGAAAATTTCAATAAAAATAAAGAAAATAGTACTGAACAATTATGCAATATCAATCCTCATATCGGGCAGTCAATGCTGGACAATCTCTTCACAGAAGAAGAAGAGACTTGAAACAACAGAAATGTGATTATTTACATTATTTAAATTATTCGGTCTGCTATCCTCATCTTCATTGCCATATTCACAACGTTTCGGCCGTTGTACACTCCGGCCTTGTTCACGTCCTCAAGGACACATGGCCCAGTGGATAAAGACGTTGGTTAGATCCAGTGACTAGACCCAAAGAGTTGTGAGTTCAATACCAGGCTATAGCAGTGGTGAACCAAAAAACTTAGAGAGTTGAGTTAAAGGGAAATAACTGGGACATTCGGAAGAGCCACGACACGTGGAACTAGAACAATCTAATCAGAGGACGAAATAAAGGATTCGCTTCGAAATTCCAATTACCCGAGGAAGGCCGGAGCGTATAAAGCCTGAAATTTTGTGAATATGGCAATGAAGATGAGGTTAACAATCCGAATAATGTAGATAATGTAAATATTCATAATACCTCAACTCAAAGATATAGAGAGAAATGAGATTCTACAGAAGTATGCTGAGAATACCATGCTGGACATGTGAGCCACGACGAAATTTTAGAGAAAATGAAAAAAATATATACTTATATTAAACATCAGAAAGATACAGTTGAAATGTCTAGGGCTTATGCGGAAAGAGGGCTTAGAAAATGTGTTACTCACAGGACAGATTGAAAGCAAAAGGAAGAAAAGAAACAAAGTGTTCAAATAGTTGTTAGGAGAGGGTTTAAGAAAAAATAGCAAAAATAATACATTTCTAAGAGCTACAAAAGATAGGAAATTATGGAGAACCATAATCGACAACGTCCTGAAGGAATATGTCACAGATGGATGCCTTAAATAGATCTAAAGTACTGCAACGACTTCAAGCAAAAAGTGGGATTAACAGTTGCAATTTTTTACTTCAAAATGTTCTCTAGGTTAAGAAAATCCGAATCAACAAAGGCTGTCCCATTCATTCATATTCAATTCTTAAAGAACGATGCATCTATTAAGAAAAAACTGTTTATTCGCAATTAACCTAGACTAATACCGCTGTGCCATGACCTCCTGATTGGGAAAACATATTTTTTCATGTATCTTCGTCAAACGACGCCAAAAGGAACGAGAGAAGCCCGCTGTTTCAATCAAGGTCTTTTGTGGTTACGTCATTTTTTTTAAAAGAAAAATGATGTCTTTTAAAATAAGTATTAATCAATTCTGATCAATTGAAGGAATGTTCGAAAACTGTTCTGAGACAAATCAATAGACTGAAAAGCTAATGAGCGAAAATCGAATCTATCATCATTTCCGTATTTGCCGACCGACATTTTAAAGGATTGATATTCAACGCAATAAAAAGTCGAATATACTAACCACCGATTTTATTCTCTAAACGATCACATCACATGTATCCTCTCCCCCCCTCTCTTTCTCTCTCTCTCTCTCTCTCTCTCTCTCTATATATATATATATATATATATATATATATATATATATATATATATATATATATATATATATATATATGTATATGTACGTATATACATATATATATATATATATATATATATATATATATATATATACCCAAGTATAGGATTGGTGTATACGGAATAAATTCCAATAACCAACAATTACTATTCTTAAAAGAGTGCTCAATACAGAGTAGAGCAAATACAATTATTTATTTTAAAATTATAACATAAATATGTTATAAAATCAATACAAAAATAGTCATTTTGTTTCAACACCTCTGGTGTCTTATCAAGTGATGATGTTGAATGTTGAATGTAGATTCTACATTCAACAACATCACTTGATAACACACCAGAGGTGTTGAGACAAAATGGCTATTTTTGTACTGATTTTATAATTTTTAAATAAATAATATATATATACATATATATATATATATACATATATATTACAGACATTGTCTGCTAATTTTTAACAAAATCCGATCATACTCACCAATAATCTTCCGTGTATTGATGTTAAATTATGATAGAAATGTGCTATAGCTGTTTTCTTTAAATTTCTTTTATTTTTATTTCCCAAGTACTTTCGATCTTCTTCCAGGATCATCTTCAGGGGATGCAAGTAGTACAAAACTATATGTAGTTCATTAGTACAATTATTTATATAAAGTTATGCGTTGTTATCTATGACCGTAATTTTTTCATTATGCTTTTAAATGCAAAACGGTTGACAATGTGCAATTTGCACACTGAAGTTGATCTTGGAAGAAGATCGAAAGTACTTGGGAAATGGAAATAAAAGAAATATAAACAACTATGGCACATTTCTCTCGTCCTTTAACATCAATACACGAAATTATATGCATGAATTTCAATGTAAATAGTTATAAATAATTATTGAACATTGTGATATTTTTGCATTATAACAAGTATTAAGAATATAGTGACTAGGATCCGCAAACTGGAGGAGAGAGTTATCAATCCGCGGTTATCTCCCTTTAATCCTCTTTCTGGACCTTCTTTACCGGTGGTGTTTGCGCCTTTTCACCGGGACTTCCATTTGGTGTGGCGTAAGCAAATTATCATTCCGAAAATGAGACCCAGAGAAAAAAAACGTTTGTGAAACACTGCTCTAAAGGAAAAACAACTCAGAATTCAAAACTGTTAAGAAAGCAACTTGAAACCACTGCACTTTTCAACTAAGGTATGGCAATTGACAGATAATAAAGAAAAAGAAATATGTGTAAAGCCATGATTGTCTACGTTCTGAAGTAACATGACATCAGAAAAATACATTTCTAGAAAACATTAGGCGAGGGTACAGCTTCAAAGATAAAGGCAAAGTTTTCGATAATGTTATACAAAAAATGTGTAAGTATATTTGAAATTATTCAATAGTCTTTACTTGAAAAAAGACTAAAAGTTTAATAATCTCGGGTTGACAGTTTTCAATCATATTTCACGGTTTAAAAGTTGGTCAAAATTTCAGTTTGCACTTCCTTAAAAGTTTATTTCATGTAAGGATTATATTTCTTTTTTTCTAACGGAATTTGTTCTTTTTCTGAATTATTTTGCTTATCTTTTGAAAGGCAACTTTCGCTGTTCCAATGCACCTTCGGATTTCGGTGTCACATTTTGGGTTCTCTGTTAAAACTAGAAAACTTCCCAGTTGAAAATACCTCAGCTCTATTGCCAACTCTGGACTTAGAAGTCTTTTATTAGAAGTTCTCTCTCTCTCTCTCTCTCTTTCTCTCTCTCTCTCTCTCTCTCTCTCTCTGCGTGTGTGTGTGTGGTGTGTGTGTTTGTGCGTGTGATTCCAGGTAAAAGCTAATTAGGAAATCAAACTGATCAGTCAAGTGCTAATTAACATACAATTTGTGTAAATCACGACACAGGTCAACAAAAATTATCAATCAGTCATCCTTGCGTATTTTCACACTGAACTTAAACAGATTATTGTTTCAAAATATCTTCAGAAAAAAATAAATTTCACTCAGTTGCTGATAAAGCATATTGCAGAGTTTCGTCAATCGAGGAAGTCCATCCGGATATTCATAAACTTCAGCATTGAAGTCCATCCGAATATTCATAAACTTCAGCATTGAAGTCCATCCGGATATTCATAAACTTCAGCATTGAAGTCCATCCGGATATTCATAAACTTCAGCATTGAAGTCCATCCGGATATTCATAAACTTCAGCATTGAAGTCCATCCGGATATTCATAAACTGTTAAAATATCAGAATTTCCAGTTTTCATTATCTACAAATCAGTGAATCTTCTATAAATTACAAGTGGCAGGTCCGACGATTCAGGTCCTTGAAGCTATAAAGTGACAAGCGGACATGTCATCCCGATAAATACCACAGTTCTCAAACATCATAAAATTTCTAAAAGACGAAAATTCAGAAATTTAAAAATATCATCAAATTTTAAACAATATTCCACGAAAACTGAATTAAGTTGTTTTTCTTCTTCAAAGCGCTGAACTGAGAAGCTATTTCCTTCCACAAAACTAATCAATTTTTTCTCATTTTATAGCTTACTAGGGTCGACTCTAGAGTAATGAGTCACGCTTTAGGCTGTTTACGGATTCTCCAGAATGCTGTCCTCGAAAGTTTGAAAGACTCTACTCAGACTATAGAGAAAGATGCAGGCGATCTATTTCTGGTATGGAGGTGTTTTCTGCATCTAAGCCTCTGCAATGATAGAAGTCTGTTAAGGATCAAAATATATTATAAAAGAAGTTGATACCAAACAAAGGCGGGATAATATTCCAGCAAACATGGCAAAGAAAAAAACACAAAATCATCACTATATACATTATTCGGACTATTGTCCTCATATTTCTCACCATATTTATTACAAGGTTTCGGCCGTTGTACGCTCCGGCCTTCTTCATTATCTGTCTATATTTTAGAGATGAGGTATTATGTACATTATTTACATTATTCGGGCTATTGTCCTCATCTTTGTCGCCATATTTATTACAACGTTTCGGCCGTTGTATACTACAGCCTTCTTCAGGTGGTTGGAATGTCGAACTGAACCCTTTATTTCGCTCACTGGGGTAGACTGTTCTAGTTCCATACATGGCACATAAAGGCGTTGGTTAGATCCAATGACAGGACCCAAAGAGTGTGAGTTCAATACCCGGTTAAGGCAGTGGAGAACATGCAGAGGGGAATTAACAGGAGATAATGTGATACAAGTCTTACTAATTAACCCATAGCTGGAGGGGGAAGAGGTGTATTCATACCTTTCCCAAGGATATTTACCTGTGACTATAACGAACCCAATTGGAACAGAGCACTCCGATTAACAATTCTGAGACATTATCTATTACACCACCTGCACTTCCAAGCTTACAACACCTGGTATTCCAAAACGGTCACCCATCTACATACTGACAAAACTCGATGTTGCTTAACGTCGGTGATCATACGGGAACCGGTGTTTCAACGCTTTATGGCCGTAAGCCAGTTTTGGGAAGCAATCGGAGATTAATGGAACAACACTGACGCGGCACATAGTAAATCACTGTTGTGCAACGTGTGCACATTGCCAAGTTTTCTGGAAAAAAGAAATGGGTGACTTTTTTATATATTAAAACTTTCTCAACTGCATTAATTATTGTATAAAATCGTCAATTTTTGCTTTGAATTAGAGAGTAAATGCCAAACCATTCATTTATGTAGGAATTAAGTGGCACTGCCGACACTTTAGTGCGAACATAGATCGCCAGTGAGCAAACACAGGCGATCCCATTATTGAATTAAGTAAACCACTTGACCATAGAGGAAACGCATATGTAGTAAGTAGCGTGGCGTCCAAAGGATCTCCATTTCTAGTCTATCCTCTATTGCTATTCGCATGACCATCCTCTATTACTATATGGGCCGTTATTTTCTTCTCTATTCAGTATACTATTTATCTATTCGTATCACTATTTGGTGGTTACTTTTCAAGTGAGTATTAGCGAGCAAGTAATATAGTGCGAGTGATATTCTAACGTCTCTGACACTAGTATTGTTCAAAGACGTTACTATAGTTGTATCTGCGATTACAAATTCTCTACTTCAACGATCATTTACGAAAGTGACAACGAGTATTCGTTGACATTACAAAAAAAACCCTTCTTCCATTTATTTATTTATCGATCCATTTTAATCGGTTTAGTGAGAAAGCCACGTGGGTATTCATAATTACGTTTGATATGGAAACTGCTAAAAAATCCAGGATTTCAATGATTCTTTTATTCATGACAGAAACTCGCTTCCTTTCTCATTTTCCTGGTATCAGGTTATACTAAATATCTCTACATAGAATAAAAGCTGAACTTGCTTGATGTGTAAACGTGTAACATGACCACAATTGTCGGAGTTTGAGAAAAAGGACTGACATATACTTAGTCGACATTTTGTACAGGAAAATACATATATATATATATATATATATATATATATATATATATATATATATATATATATTAAAAAGAACGCTTTTGGTTGTAATGTGGCCTTTTTTAAAAATATTATGCTTTATTTTCCATATGATTAAAGCATAATATTTTGAAAAAATCCACATTACAACCAAAAACGTGTGCGATTTCTCTCTTATTTTTAATATACACACTTTTCTCGCGTTGGAATTAATATAACCTCTACCTTATATATATATATATATATATATATATATATATATATATATATATATATATATATATATATATATATAGTTAGACCTATAGAGCCAGACAAACCTACCATATATATATATATATAGCAATTCCTAAGGAAAAAGTGTATTATTTTTCTGACTTCAGTTAGCCTGAGCAGTGGAGTGAAATATCAAATATCAAAAAGGAGTCTCCAGAACTCTTCGAATCTGTGTCTCGCCCGCTGAGGTAACTTGCTTTTGACGGCTCGGCAAAAGCAAGCAAGAAATGACGGTGCAAGTTCGCGCCATGCCAGATTGGACATGCTCTTTATTGAATCAGTTTGCAGGCATGTTGACGTAATTCACAGATTTTAAACAAAAATAGGTCATCTACGCAAATATGGATATCCACAAATTGGCGCTTAGAATAATACATATATACATATATATATATATATATATATATATATATATATATATATATATATATATATATATATATATCACGCGAATTTCTTATGTTTGGCTATTGTTCAGATTTGGGAAGTGGTTCGAACAAAGGAAATTTCAACAACCCCTCATCTGTAGATATATAGATTGGTCATTTGAATACTTTGAGATAGATAGATAGATAGATAGATAGATAGATAGATAGATATGGACAGAGTGTGGGAGATAGATAGATAGATAGATAGATAGATAGATAGATAGATAGATAGATAGATAGATAGAAATGGAAATGATTTTTGAAACTGATTGAAGAAAGCAATTCACAATGGTATGCAGTGAATGAAACTGATTGTTGCCAATCATTTGGGTCTAAGATTTGATGCAAATATTTAAAAATGGGGTGGTTAAAACATACTGTTAGACTATTTACACACAGACTATTTTCCTTATCTTTGTTATTTTCATCTTTGTTGTTGAGATCCAAATGGAAAATAGGCGTTGATTTTGATAAAAAAAAAAGTAATTAAGTTCAATCCCTGGGCCGGGCAGTGTATACTTGGAGTCAGTAGAATCAGGGAGAGCAATAACTGAGCAGTACTATAAATAAGAACTACACAAGATGTGCCCAGACATGGGCAGTGTAACGAGAACAGTCTACCCCTATAGATTAAATAAAGATTTCAGTTAAGAATTCCCTGTAGGTTACCAGGGGTCGACATACACCCGATGAAAGCCGGCGGACACAACGACCGAAATGTTTCGATAAAACCAACAAAAAATGAGAACAACAGTCTACATGTAAATATTGTAAATAATGATAACTCCTCTGACCAGAAATTCAAATGGCAATACTGGTAAACTAAGAAAGACATCCTAGTGCCAGGATAGAACACTAAAAGTAATATGTCTCTCAAAATAGAAAATGTACCAGAAAACAAATGGAAAACAAATAATTCAAAACAGTGTTTGTGAGAGAACGGTAAGAAATTGATTTAATGAAGGGAGATTTTCATACAGAAACCCCAAATAACAACGGTACTAATACACAAAAAGGAAGAAACTGGTGTAAAACTGCGCTAAAGAGAAACAATCATGCCGTGTGGACGATTGGATGAAAGTGATATTTAATGATGACTCAAGAATCTTCATTGGCCAACGCGATGATGCTAGAACTTTTACCTGGTGCTATTCAAATGAATCAGTCATTCATCTCAAGTCAGTCTTGATATCTGGCCACATGCTTGCGCACGTTGAAATCCTGGATAATTTATCAGTTCATAGATAGAAAATTGGTTTAATGATTATGAAGTCATTTTCAGAAGGAAAATGCATCTTGTCACTTAGCAAAAGGGTATTCATTATTCATTCTTTTCGTCAGGAAAGGGTAAAAAATGACGTGTGGCAAACGAGCGGTTCGAATCTAAATCCAATTGAAAATTTATGGCGGCAATTAAAAAAATGTTTTATATCTATTAACCGATATTCGGAAAAGTTTCATCCACTTTGAAAATAATTAATGTTTTAAACTTGTGAAATTCATCGCTGAAAGATTTAAAGCTGACATAAAAGTTCGAGCAGTGGCGATTAAGTATTAATTCTAATTTTTGGTCGGTAAATTTCATAATTTTATCTTCAGTCTTGAGTTATTTCATAATATTTTCCTCTGCATGGCTTGGATAAAAATATACGATTAATTTAAATAATTTAATCTTATTGGTTTAATGAATATTTATGAAGCTAGAGTGTTCAGTTAAATATATTTTGCTTCACAACCGTTTATTTACTGCTAAATAAAAACCAAGGCGAACATACTATAAATGTGATAATTGCATCATTCATACGAAAGGTTCTAGGCACACAGATTCACCTGACAATGTGTCTAAGAGAAAAGATTTATATTTAACCTTTCTTGGTTAAGTCGTTTGTTATTTAAACTTAACGAAGTTACATACAAATGCTATTTGTTGGAAGTAAAGAAATCCGTGGAGACTACTTGCTTCTATTTCGCGTTTGAGATTATGTAAAATTGCAATGTTTTTTTGTTTTTTTTATATGATTTTCTTCGGTTATATACCATATCAGTATAAACCGATTTCCCTGTAAAGTCAAGAAGAGAAAATTACTTTTTGAAGAAAAAAAGATTATAACTGATAACTGCCATTGAATCTAACGCGTTTTTTTCTTGACAGTCCGCCATCTTAATCATTGAACCGAACCTGTAAGTGCAACCGTTGATATAAATCAGATACATCCAAATATTTTTTTTTTATTAAATGCACTTACATAGTGAAATCCACGAGTTCTTTGGGGTTTTTTTTTTTTTGCATTTTGTATATTATAGGCCAATTTTATCTCATGTCTTCTCTAATACATACATTTTTATCACGTTCTTTCTTTGTCTTTCCGCGCCACTTAAATTCCTCTGCTAACAGTCAAGGTTGAAGGGTGTGTATGTAGATAATGATAGATCCTGGAGCTGAGAATCATAACTGTTAACTCACACACAGTCGAACAGATTTCAATTACCGACTTTGTACTATTGTTCACAATTAATAATAATAAAAGAAGAGACTGTATTAAATATTAATACTTATATATAATGAAGAAATATTGTTTCTATGTAGGAACTTTCTGTTAAAAATTGAGAAAAGTATTCTCTAAAGAGAGCCACATGAACTGGTTTTGAGATATCGCACGAATTATTTTCTTGTGTCGCGCATGTATTATTTTCATTTTTCTTACAAGCATTATTTTCTTGTTGCCCATATGTATTATTTTGTTGTCGCCATATGCATTATTTTCTTTTCTCTAACATGTAATATGTTCTTGTCTTCCACATGCAATATTTTCTTTTCTCTAACATGCATTATTTTTCTTGTCTCCCACATGCAATACTTTCTTTTCTCTAACATGTAATATTTTCTTGTCTTCCACATGCAATATTTTCTTTTCTCTAACATGTATTATTTTCTTGTCTTCCACATGTATTGTTTTCTTTTCTCTAACATGTATCATTTTGTCTCCGACATGCATTATTTTCTTTTCTCTAACATGTATTATTTTCTTGTCTCTCACATGCATCATTTTCTTAACCTCTACATGTATTATTTTATTTCCCTTCACATGCATTTTTCTTGTACCGCACATTATTATTTTCTTCTCTCCTCCATGTATTAAATTCTTGTCTTGAACATGTATTAATTTGTCTCCCACATGTGTTATTTTCTTGTCCTTGCATGTATTATTCTACTCCAAACTGGATTGAACTATAAATTTAAATTATAAGCGACGTCGTATGTGAATGTAGAATAAAGGCTTTAAGAACACATACTCAAATGAAAGTTAGTCAATGGCCTCTACTAATCAAGCAATGTCGTATGTGCATTACTGTTTGAAGGCGGGCTTTAAGAAGATATTCTCAGTGGCAAGTAACTGAATGTATTCTCCCAATCCAGCTCAGAACCATGAATTGTAGTTATGTCATGCTTTCATTTTACGTTTAACTTATTTTATTTATATTTATTTAAAAACTGATCTTATCTCGTAATTCCCTCTTTATAAGACTTTGTTTTAAAAGAAATGATTCATTACATTGATGAAGAAAATAATATAACATATGTTTTATCACTTCAACCATTATCACTGTCATCATCATCATTTGTATGATCGGGCTATAGTTATCTTGTGACTGTCGCCAAGAGCCGAATGAACAACTCTCATGAAATATTATTATTATTATTAATATTATTTTATTTCCTTTGATTTCTGGTGTGTACTCATTTCTTTCCGGGTCCCAACCAGAGATCTAATGTCAGAAATGGAATCATGATATTTTCCATTGAGCAATTAAAAAAAAATAAAAATAGAAACAGAAAAACATATTTGACATAGATAAAGCCCTTCGTAAGCTATGGGATGTACTCGTGAAAACAATTTTTGTATTTCTTTAAGGCATGGTCTACCAAGAATCCCTTCAATGAGTTTATTGGAATCTTTTCCAATCAATCCGAGGACTCCAACTACAACAGGGATTGTTGATATCCTGATGTGCCATATTCTTGAGATTTTGATTTCAAGGTTCTTGTATTGTGCTAGCCTTTTGAAGATCTTCAAAGATACATTGCAATCTACAGGTACTGCTATACCAATAAGGAGGCTTTTTTTTTCGGCCTCTAATAAAGATTTCTGGGTGATTAGCTTATTATTATTATTATTATTATTATTATTATTATTATTATTATTTCTTGCTTTGATTTCTGATGTATACACATTTCCTTTAAATTACACTTGAAGACAAGCAGAGTGCGTCTCCTTGCAACATTTTTCTGTCGTATCTAGCAATGGTATAACAAATGCAATATCTGCATTCTTTCATATTTTTTTTATTTTGTTGCAAAGGAAATGTGGATTTAACAGTAACCACACAAACAAAACAAAAAATAAAAATTTATAAAATAAATAAGGATTTCCTTATAGTTGGTTCATATATTTTAATAATTCAGTAAATTTTTATAAATTTATGAATAAAAAATTGTTTTCAAATTTATTTCTTTATATGATAAATATTTGGCTGTATTGTTTTAATTGTATTAGTTTTTAGAAAGTTGTAAATATAAAGTACATTATTGTCAGCAATGTTTCCGTAAAACTTGATATTTTCTGTAATAAATTCTTAATAAATATTATTATTGTTATTATTTTACTATTTTTGTGGAAATCCAACAATTAACGAATAGAAGCGAATTTATTGAAACAAAGTTCAGTTGATCATTAATGACAATTCCAGAACAACGTAACTATAAACATTTTTTCTATCCTCTGCCAGCCGCAATAATGGAGAAAGCATTACCTCGGACCATCACCAGTGAGACACGCTGCAAGAGCCACTCCATTTCGAGAGGCTCGTCCCTTAGTTGATTTGGGATGCGACCTGTGCGGAATCATTTTCGGCCGGTAATTTGATCAGGTCCGCGGTTGAGCCGGGGTCAGTCGCCCGGGACGCAGAGATGAAAGAAATAGTTAAATATTCTTCTCTTGCTGATAGATTTTTTTTTACTCCCGTGGCAGTGGAAACTTCAGGGGTTATTGGCCCTCGTTCGATGGCGTTCATTCGGAGGATTGGCGCGATTGCGTCTCAATTAAAGGACGAGCCTGTTGAAAGACAAAATAAACAAAACATGAAAGCAAATAAAACATGGAAATAAAAAAACATGAAGAAATATAAAATAAACAGTAAACATAGTTAACTAAAATTAATTAGCTTTTTGCGTTCCTAACTTGATTGTTTTTTGTTACATCTTTAATAATTTTGATAGATTGTTTTTGTAGCTGTGCACTCTTGTTCAAAACGATGTTCAATATCCTTTATGCAAACACGCCAAATATCAAATAAATAATACATATAAAAAAATACTCCGAAAACGAGAGATTACAAAGAAAAAAATATAACATCGAAATATTTTAAGACTGTATATTTTTTTAAGATCAAAGTATACGAATCGAAGCAAATCGGATAAGTGGAGGTGATCGTAGTTATTAATCGCCATATCAAAGTGGGAAATCGAATGAGCCATGTTTTATCAGTTCAGCTTTCTGATCGATTCAACTTTGTCTACGAAATCGGCCAATGTTGTTACGACTTCTTTATGCTTGCAGTAATGAAACATTTACGTGATTGTCAATTTGCTTTTACTCATTGATTGGTCATCAGGAATTTCGTTCAATTTGTCTGCTGATGTTAATCAATTTTAGTCTGTAACTAGAATTTATTCGATTATTAATTGAGCCGTTCTATTTGCATTGCGGTCTAACAAAACGAATGGATAGCTTGATTTACACGGGGAAAGATATTCGAGCAATCCGTAACCTCTACTAAGAAAACACACAACCTAGAAGCGGATAGAAAACAGTATATGTACAAAGACAAGAACTGTAAGAGAAAGATATGCTTTCTCGGTGGATTTATTTAAACAACGCAACAAGACGAACCTAAGAGAACTAGAAGTCCTCCCAAGATTTAATATCAGCGGGTTAAATCTTAGAAATGTAAGATACGCGTTGGTTGGTTGTTTTTATTTAGTGGTATATCAACAACTCTATGGGTTATTTAATGTCGATATCTAAATATTTTTTTACACAATTTTATTTTTTTTTTAATTTTACATTATAATGATTTTAGTGATATACATTTTAGCTGAAGTGAGAACAGGTAGATTCCTGCCTTTGCCAAGGGTAATTTGTGGGTAAGTTAATATAACACCACATGCATATCCAAGATTTCAGCGATTGGTATTCCTCATCTATGTACTGACCACTTTCGATGTTGCTTAACTTTGATGATCGTACGGGAACCGGTGTTTCAATATGATGTAGCCGTAAGCCAAGACATGACACTGCATTGATGAAAGACTCCGAAACAAAACAAAAAACGAAAGAAGCTTTAGACAATGGAGCAAAGGATAGCAGGTAGAAAGGACTAACTACTAACTCCTGGAAGAAGACAAACTGGTTGTTAGCAAAAGACAGAGAAAGTCAAATTGTGATTTACATATTTGGATGTTAAAAGATATCTTGATAGTACATCCAATTGGGACATTGAATAAATAAATTCCTTTTGATATTACCAATGTGTTTTATTAATATCCTTTTGTATTAGGCGTCCTGGGTATGACGATAAACTACATCCGCGTCTTGTGTGAGACGATGAACTGCGTCCGACGGCGAGGCCTCTAATCTGGAGGTTCTGAGGAGCGTGGAACCACCTCTTAATTGCTGGTGTTCCTAGATCCGCCCTGACCCGGAGTGATGACACCTGTTGGGGCCTCGGCTATGGGCAAATGGTTGGCCCCGAAACTGAGATTATAAAAGTGTAAAAATAGGTTTTAATACCAGAAATATTTTGTAAACAATTATTACCAGAAATAAATTTTTGAAGAAAAAAACTATTACCAGCAATATATTTTTGAAAAAAAATATAACCAGCAATACGTTTTTGAAAAAAAATTACCAGGAACATATGTTGTAAAATAATTTTACCAGCTATACATTTTTGAGGAAAAAAATAATAACAGAAATATTTTTGACAAAACAAAATATTACCAGAAAAAAAAATTGTCGGCATTAATTAACCCATTGAGGTTGATATACCGTAAAACACAACAAACCAAACCAAACCTTTTGTATTAGTAGGAATATTTATGCATGACAAGCAGCAATTTTCCTTCCCCACTACATATATATATATATATATATATATATATATATATATATATATATATATATATATATATATATGGACACTGAGGTCAACACCAAGTGGCGACTGTTCATTTCAAGATTCTTCAGGTCATAACTATCGTCGCAGAGTGTTAACCTGAAAGTACACTTTTATATTTACATAGGGTCTAGCTGTGAGATTGAGAAATTTTACCCATAAATATAACATACATTAAAATTATAGTGAAAAATAGTTTATATATATATATATATACTTCATGATGCCAACTTCATGATAAACGCAAACGCCTGTTTTATGCCAAACGGGCATGTGCACATAGTCTGACGATTGCGTTTCGGTGTTGACTTCAATATCCACTTTTATATTTACATACTCTCCATCCCTGATAGTGTACACTTTAACATAATCCCATACCGTAAAACTCTATTTTATCATTCATATATATATACATATATATATATATATATATATATATATATATATATATATATATATATATATATATATATAATAACATATTTTATCATATATATATATATATATATATATATATATATATATATATGTATATATAGTAATGATACAGTATATATATATATATATATATATATATATATATATATATATATATATATATATATAATTATTTTTTAAATATATGATTCATTCGCTACATAAGTACCGAAGGAATCATATTTTATGAAAATAATTATAATTAAGGCCCTACTTACGTATTGAGCACTGTTTTCTTTTTTAAATATAAACAAAAATACTAAAGAACTTCAGATTATTGACCTAAAGTGTTCTTTCCTATTTTTCTATATATTTGCACACACACACACACACACTTTTATAAGGCAAATTCGTATTTATGCATTAATAATTCACTGTTAATTAATATTATTAAATTTACTTAGTTGTGATTATATTTGATTCCTACCATTTTTTTAATTTGTTTAATATTTAATTATTTAACTCTTTTTTTTCTTTTGGGTGTTTGGTTATGTTATTGTTATTTGTTTGTTTCGTTTAAATTCTTGGCTTTGTCTAAATCATATTACATTGCCTCAGTTATCACTCTCCACACATTCTATCGTTGATATTGAGTACTTTTACACACAAATATACACCTTAAAACTATATTTTATCATACATATCTACATCTATATATATATATATATATATATATATGAAGAAATATAGTCTTAAAGTGTTTCATGCTAGTGCAATTGTCAGGCAACTAGTCGCCTGACGATTGCACTAGCATGAAACAGATTGTCGCCTCTAAGTGTTGACTTCTATGTTCACTTTTATATTTACACACGCTCTATCTCTGATATTGAGCACTTCTATGTTCACTTTTATATATATATATATATATATATATATATATATATATATATATATATATTGTTTACGTGTCTTTATGTGCGTTTGTGTGTATTTTTCTTATTATCATTCTATGTGACATGTCCCTTCAGGACGTTGGCGATCATGGCTCTCCATAATCTCCTGTCGTTTGTAGCTCTTAATAAATGTTCAATTTTTGTTATCTCTCCTAAACCGTGTTCCCCTATCCGTTAACTCAAGCTCACCAGATAGGTTATGAATTGTGTATTTTCCTGTTTCTTTTACCTTCAATCTGTCCAGTCAGCATCAAAATTGACAAAAGACCTCTTTTCAATATCGTGCCTAGAAGTTTCAACTGTCTCCTCCTGATGTTAAATATAAGTGTCCTTTTCGTTTCCATTTCTCCCTGAAACTTCGTTGTTGCTCAACGCCAGGCATTCTCATCATCTTTCTGTAGAACGATTATTTCTGTTGCTTCAAGTCTCTCCTTCTTCTGTGAGGAGACAGTAACTTTTGGGTGCATTCCGATTATATAATTACGATGTTTTTAGTCGAACACATTTCTTTACTACTTATATACACATGCACAGGCGCGCATACACATACATACATACATACATACATACACAAACAATAATAAATATTTACATATATATATATATATATATATATATATATATATATATATATATATTGTAAATACCTATATAAGTGTGTATATCATCTTTAGTAGGCAGACGCACATAAAAGCATCAGGGCTGGATAATTTATTCAACGTTATCTTCACGAAATTTCTGTTTATTCCTTTCTATAGAAGATACGGACCCACCACGAACTGAGATTTATTAGGTACTAGCCACATTAAACATGGCAACGAGTTAGATAATCATCTTTTCAATAAATTGGTTAGCTGCAGGCGTCTTTCTGCCTTTCCTACATGCTACACACACTCACATATATATATGCACACTTACGTATTCATATATATATATATATATATATATATATGTATGTGTGTGTGCGTATATATATGTATAAATATATATGCACCTTCCTATATATATATATATATATATATATATATATATATATATATATATATATATATATATATATATATATATATATATATATATATATCATTTTATTTAAAGAAAACCAGACAACTTTAAGGTTCCATGGTTATATTTTATTTCCCCGGGGAGTTTTTTTTCCCTGGATCATCAGACCTCACTTCCAAGGATGAAAATGTTCCATGGTTATAATATATATATATATATATATGTGTGTGTGTGTGTGTGTGTGTGTGTGTGTGTGTGTGTGTATATATATATGCGTTTGTGTGTGTATGTATATATATATATATATATGCGTTTGTGTGTGTATGTATATATATATGTATATATATGTGTGTGTGTGTATACGTTTTACTATGAAAGAAAATATGCAAAAGTCTTTAAAAAGTTGTTCAAATTAAATACATATAAGAATGCGACATTATGTAGCCTCTCAAAATGTTTGGTTCCAGGAATTACTGGCGGTTCTGCAAGAGTCTGCTTAACAATAGCAAATCCTCAGTCATTCCTCTCTTCAATCAATTTGAAGTATTGACATCTACTGCAGAGTGCTTTGCTTGGACGTTCTCTTCCAATTACATTCTCAACTCCTCTACAGTACCTCTGCCAGTTTTCCACCGAGAACAGAGGCTCTACTGAGTGATATACGCATGCCCACGCCATACGTTTCTGATATCATTTCGAAATTAGATCCTCATAAGGCAAGATGATATGATGGGATCTCTGCAGTCGTCCTAAAGAAAAGTATTCCTGAGCTGGTTCCTGTTCTCTCTAAACTTTACAACAAATGGCGCGCTCTATTTACATTATTTGGAGGCCGTGCGAAGATGCTTAACTAATTCAGCATTGATTAAAGCCTCAAATACTTTGCCGAAAATTGGTAAGAGACTACTTAGGCGTTAATTAAACGGTTAGAGTGTTTCCCAAGGTTCTTAAAAAAGAATTACAGAGTAGGAACTTCAACAAGTCAACGAAACAACGAGTCATTTGGTATCTGTCTATATTTCTGAGATGAGGTATTATCTACACTATTTACATTATTCGGACTATTGTCTTCGTCTTTGTCGCCATATTTATTACAACGTTTCGGTCGTTGTACGCTCCGACCTTCTTCAGGTGGTTGGAATGTAGAACTGAACCCTTTATTTCGCTCACTGGGGTAGACTGTTCTAGTTCCATGTGCCATGTTTTAATGGATCTCAGTTGTCAGTTATCTCGTGTTAATTCCCCTCTCCAAATTCTCCACTGCCTTAACCGGGTATTGAACTCACACTCTTTGGGTCCTGTCACTGGATCTAACTAATGCCTTTATCCACTGTGGCATGTGTCCTTGAGGAATTAAATTTTATCCGATTTTTCTGATTAAAGATATTTTCCCTGTTTTAACAATACTATTTAGTTGGTGTGACATTAAAAATCATTTTATATATATATATATATATATATATATATATATATATATATATATATATATATATATATATATATATATATATATGTATGTATGTATGTATGTGTGTGTGCGTGTGTGTGTGTGTGTGTGACCGCTTTTTATCTGGGAATGCCTGCTTTATCGGGTGGCTTCTTCTTACCTCTTGCAGACGCTTGCTGAGGCAAATGAAGGATTGCTCTACACTCACAGAATCAGTCTGTAGCACAAACTGCAACTATGCTGCGGAGATCTTAGTTACAATTTCGGAGAGGAGGCGCATAACAATGGTGTCACCAATGCTTAGATCAAAGGTCACTACGCTCAATCACTCAACAAGACTTGTGATTTCATGTCGATACAGGCTGCACGAAATAGATGGCAATGCTTAAAAGAAAAAACAAAAGTATCTACCCAGACATGTGTCGCCACAAAATGTAATGTGTATAGTGACAAGAAATTGACAGACCTGCAATCATTCATATATATATATATATATATATATATATATATATATATATATATATATATATATATATATATATATATATATATATATTAGCAACTATAGACGGTTGGTGAAAAACGCGGATGATGCAATTTGCAAATATAAATATATGGTTTGGGGGGAAACAAATTGGAAAACAAGAAAGGACTTGCGAGC